>CM035407.1:67253157-67750657 GCA_020310875.1 Ceratopteris richardii
TTCTTGTGTTGTTTGTGTGCTTCCGCACCCCTCAAACTCCAACAATTGGTATTAGAGTAGGTCCACACTTCATCTTTGGTGTCGTCGACACAGCTTCGGTCATAGTCTCAAAATCTCACGAAAATTGTTGAGCATACTCAAGGCGATTAGTACTTTAAAAAAACTTTGCTAAGTGGTATCAAAATCATGATCTGAGCTTGTTTTAGCCTTTGAATGCACTATCATAGCGCTTATGTAGGTACTTTCATCTTTTTGTGCCAAAGATATATACAGGTCTTGATTCGTGAGTATAAGTGCATCAAAGTCTACTACATGTTTAGCAGAACTCCACAGGGTAGTTTTGTTCAACTTTTTGAGATATAATCATTTTTTTTGCATCAAGGTATATTAGTCAATGGCCATGGCTGAAAGCATTGATGTATTCCATATGTTGGCTCTTGAGGATAAGTTGGATGATACCAATTAGCCATTATGGGCGTATATGATGCATCATGTATTGGTTGCAAAGGACTGTGGAATATTGTGTAGAGTGTTGAAAAACTTCCTATTACACCTGCAAATACAATTACTGAACGTGATGTAGATGGAATTGAAGATGGTGATATTCTTCAGGTTCTTGTTTGTGCTACGGTTCCTATTGCACCTAGTGTAGAGAAACTTCATTGGGATGGCAGAGATGCTCATGCGCATGCATTGATAGCCTTGTGTATCAAATGTGCCATTATTCCTCACATTCGCTCCTGCAAAACAACAAAGGATGCTTGGGATACACTTACCACTTTATACCATGCAAGGAATGAGCCTCATGTTGCTTACCTGTGAAAATACTTGGAGAGTGAGCACATGAATGAAGGTATCCCATGGAAATTTTTTTTACAAAGATCAAAGATTTGAAAGAGCAGTTGATTTTTGTTGATGAAGCTTTGCCTAATAGTTCACTTGTATAGAACTGTTCTGAATGGTCTTCTAGATTCATATCAGATTTTTACTTCTACTCTTTGATTGATGATGAAGGGAAATCCAAATGCCTTAACCTTTGAGGAGTTATTCTCTATTCTATTGCAAGAATATGAGTCTAGGCAAAATAGGTCCATTATGCATGTTGTAGATCAAGCTTTCTTGGCTAATCAGAAAGGGCAAAGGTAAATGGAGCTCATCTACTAGTAAGCAAAAATCTGCTGATTCTCCACAATCAAAGAAGGATGACAACGATGAGAAGAAAACAAAAAAATAGAAATTGTTTTGCAAATACTATAAAGGAAATGATCATGTCGCAAAGATTTTTTCAAAATTGGCTGCAAAAGAGGCAAAGAAAAAAGAGGCTAGAATGGTTGTTGCAAAAGCCTTTACATCCAAATCAGAGTTTGCAAATCTTGTGCAGAATGAAGAATGGGCATTTACTACTGTTTGCAGTTATGACCCATCTTCTCATGAACTGTGTATGTTTGCAGTAGATTCATATGTTTAGTACTTTGATAGTGGGGAAACCAAACATATTACCTCGCAACACATTGTCTTCACTTCACTTGAGCCTACCCCTATAGGGAATATTATCACATGTGCCAACAACTCCCCGTATCCTATGATTGGGAGTTAGTAAGATCATTTTGACTATTACTTATGGTAGTCCTTTTACATTGTCAGATGATTTATTTGTGCCGAGGATCAAGAAAAATTTGTCCTCAGTTTCAACATTAGCCAAGATTGACTTGGTTGTCAAATTTGTTGATGATAAATGTATAGCATGATCTGTCAAATGGTGATGTCATTATTGCTTCTCACATTTTATGTCATGGGCTGTATAAGCTCATAGACTATGAAAAATCTATGAATGGTTCAACATGTGTAGTACATGATTCTCAGGCTATGTGAGATGCAAAGCTTTGGCATGCATGCTTTGGTCATCTGAATTTTGCTGGTTTGCTACACCTACACAAAAATTAAATGGTATCCTCTTTTCCCAAACTTGAGGCACCTAGTAAACATGTTTGTGAAGGTTGTATTTTGGGTAGAATGCAGCATTCCTCGATCCCAAAAGAATGGTGCAGTTTGAGCTACTCAAAAATTGCAGCTTATTCACAATGATGTGTGTGGTGCTACACAAACACTGTTAAACGCTTGTTCTAACTGTCAGAAGCGCGTTTAAACGAGTATTGGGTTCTTGGGAGTGGAAGGGGTCTGTAAAGACAAAGGCCCTATGCTTGTTTCCCAAAATTACTTCACAACACAATATACCAACATTCAAGATTTTATCAAGAATTGGTATCTCATTCTCCATCTTTACGGTTCATCATTTTAACTTTATCAGAGTCTGCCGAACACACTGTACCAGACTATCAGTATCGTAATACCGAATTACCTCAGAACCCTTTTTCCGAATACACACAGACTTCACCAAACAATTGGCAGAACATTTCAAGAAAGAGGGACACCACGATATACGTACTTAACAAAACAATCAACATAGAGACCCGCAGAACGACTCTCTCAGACAACAGTCCGACGATCTACTGGATGTAAATAAAACTCACAGCCGCAACAGAGATCGATAGACAACGAACACGGATAAGCATAGTATACTTAGAATACTCAGAAATTAGACAAGAAAACACTACAGCAACCCGAACAAGTGTCGATAATACAGCATAGACGTTGCGGTGTCATGGAAAGTTTCTTCGTCTTGTTTTTCTTCTTCTTTGTCATTTCCTTCGGCTGAACCCTGTGCTTCACTTTCGGATGAACTGATTCTAATTCTTTTTCGACGGAAGAGTTGATTGAGTTCCTCTTTGTCTTCTTCATCATCTTCCAATAATTGGGCTGATTCTTCATGGTGCAGGACCGGGCCTCTGGGTGGTGGTTGTGCTGCAAGTATGGCCTGAAAAAGGAAAGAAATGTTGTGTGGCAGTCTCGACCTTGGCATTCCTCCCTTGTTTACCTGTTTGATTATTGAAACGCATTCCTTGTGAATGCGGTGGAAGAAGCAGGATCAAAATTGACGAGTTCTTGAGCAGCTAAATCAATAGCGGAGTAGAAAGGCCTAGAGATGCCATAAGTTTGCTTCTGCAGGTTAAGAATGGCTACGAGGAATTGCAGTGCGGATCTCTCAGGTTCCGGTCGACATAGGATCGCGTATTCGTTTGATGAATACCTAGGAAACAATTCTATCATTGTTGCTACTGGTAGACTCGGGCCATTTTCCCGACCTTGCCGAGGGAGTCTAAACGCTTCAGCAAAAGCTTGGAAGGTGATTACGGTTCGGGAGGGTAGGGATGTGATAGGCCAACTTTGCTCGTTGGCAGGTGTTTTAGCGATAGCGGCTATTATCTGGGCAAAGAACGGGTGGGATTCCACTGAATGCCACGGTAGTTCGGCGAAATTGGCCAACCCACGTATGCGCAGGAAGTCTCCTACATCGGCAGGGAGTCCATCACGAAAAGCGGCATAGTTTGCCAAAGCTTCCATGGCGCACACAGAAAACGCAAGCACAAGACACAAAGCACAGGGTTTACAAAATCACACAAATCACGCAAACACAATAGCAATTTTCGGAGAAACGGAGAAGGTTAAGTAGATGCACTGCAGTGGAGAGCAATCAAAATCACTAATCATCGTGCGACGTTGAGATGATAACTTCTTAACTTCGGTGTGCATGTATGAGTAGCTGGAAAGGGCACGACGGCTGTTGACATAATTAGGTATCAAAACGCAGATATTTACATACTTATTATTTTAAGCGCGCAAAAACAAAAGGAAAGAAAAGAAAAGAAAAGGAAAGGAAAGAGAACGCCAAAAGACGCGGCCAACCGTGAAACGTTTCAGTGCGGGTTAGATGTTTGTTGATACGGCCGCAGCTTCGAACCATTGATGACTTTCGGAAGAGGACTTCTGGTCAAAGTAGTCAACTGAAATATTGTTGGGCCCACTTGTTCAGAAATCCGGTAGGGGCCAAACCATCGTAACTTGAATTTGCCAACAGAGCGATTCAACTTTGCATTGTAAAAGAGTACAAGTTGTCCCACTGTAAAAACTGGGGTCTTTAGATAGCAATCATGTGTTCGAGCTTGTCTTAGCTGTACTTCGTGCATAGTCAGAAAACTTTGCCATCGGTGCTCATCTAGTTCTCTGAGTGTATCTAGCCGAAATGATAAAGAATCTTCTGGTATTAATTTCTGAGTGAGAGCCACACGTAAGCTTGGCACAATAATTTCCATGGGTGCTATGGCTTCCAATCCATAAGCTAGTTTGAAGGGTGTTAGACCTGTTGCTACCTTATAGGTAGTCCTGTATGCCCATAATACTGCAGGTAACAGTTGATCCCATCTTTTTGGTGCTTCCAGAATCAGTTTTCGAAGCATATTCAGTAGGGTCTTGTTTGTACTCTCAGCCAAACCATTTGCATGAGGATAATATGGTGAACTGAATTTATGCGTGATCTGAAAAGAATGTGTGAGTACTTTTATTAAATTGTTAACAAAATGAGTGCCTTGATCTGTAACAAGCTCCAAAGGTAAGCCAAAATGCAGAAAGACATCTTTCATTAGACACTTTGCCACCGAAACAGCTGTGGCAGATTTTAAAGCCCATGCTTCTGTGAAGAGATGGATAGGTATGTGCTTGAAGATGAAGAGGTGTTGCAAAATCCTTGATCTACACCAGCCAAATGAACTCCAGGAGTAGATGGTGGGCCCTTTTAGCTTGCCAATGGATGTATTAGACACCCTATGTACCTTGGAAGATCACTCTCAAAAAGATAGATCAAAACAGATAAGTTGGAGTTAGCTCAGAGGTGAAAACTTGCTATTCTTGGTTCATACACCTGTCCAGTGTTTTACATAATTCTCTGAGCACAGCAGCAATTAGCTTAATTCCTCTTGGGGAAGTCTAGGTAGCTTAAAGAGCTAACTTTCAAGAGTAATCTCATCAAAAATAACAAAGCACACACTGAGAATGAGTTTTAACAACTGATGACATCATCCCGATTTTCACGGGCTGCTACAGAAATAGACCAGTGAGCAGAAAAATAACCATAACTCAAAATGTAGATATCCAATGATTATGAAAATTTGTATGGTTATACTAGACAGTAAGGTGAATCCAACAAGTTTTAAATCACTGAATTTGGATAAGTAACCACTGAGAAACACCTCTGACAAGATGAGTGTAAAAGTCGGGTACCTGACAGAGAGGTGAAGATGAACAGACCCTGTTGACTTCAAATGAACATAACTGAAGATTGGAACATTCAAATGCCATGAAAATTTATGAGCATATAGTAGACTTATAGAGATAACTTTACCAAGTTAAATCACTGAAAATGATGCACCAAGCTCAGAGAAAACATCTCTGCAAGCTGACTGAGAAAACTGAGAGTAATGGCAGTGAGTAGTACACTTCACAAGAACATGGAAAGATGAACTCAAATAATCATGAAAATGAGAGTATATTGCTTGTAAAATACAATGACTTACTGATACATATGTGTGCCTTGTAATCACACCTTGATATGGCATAAAGCTCAGCTCTTGGAGGTCTTCACATAGGTCTCTCTAACCACGACTAAAACTGCCATCTATTTATAGTTGAGTTTGGGAGGCTAACTTCCCTCAATCACTCTCCAATCAATCAATGATTGATTTGATTCTCTACCTACCACAAATCACGAATTCGTGGCTCCTCTTTCCATTCTTGATCAAGTGGACTCAACCACTTAAGATTCTCTTACTTTTACATTAAGTAAACTCTTCAAAAGTTACAAGAGGTAGTTCACAAGTGAACTTTACATAGTCTTCTTTTTAAAGATTCTTTTAAGACTTTGTGAGACTCAAGCCAATACTTAGGCTTGTCATAGACTTGCTCCAACAGCTCCCCCTCAAGCCAAGTATGCTTGAGGTCTTCAATCTTCCAAGATTACCTGCAAACCAATCATAGCCTTGAATTTGCAAAGCTTTGTACCATCCAATGCTTTGGTTAGAATATCTGCACATTGTTGATGAGTGGACACATATGATATTTGAATCTCTTTGCTTAGAACCTTTTCTCGTACATAGTGATAATGAACTTCAATATGTTTAGTCCTTGCATGAAAAATAGGATTAGCAGCCAAGTGAATAGAACTCATATTGTCACCAAAAATAGTTGGAGTTCCAAACTCCAATCCAAGATCTTTGAATAATGTCTTCATCCACATAGCTTCTTGTGTAGCTATGGCAAGACCTCTATATTCAGCTTCAGTAGAAGAGAGAGCAACTGTGGGTTGCTTCTTGGATGACCATGAAATAAGCTTTGAACCTGCAAAGGTAAGATAACCTGAAGTGCTCCTTCTATCTTCCTTGGATCCAGCCCAATCTGCATCAGAAAATAGCTTCAAACCTAAATCAGATACATAAGGATAATAAAGTCCTTCATTTATGGTTCCTTTGAGATACTTGAGAATCCTTTTGGCAGCATCCATATGTGGTTTCCTTGGTGTGTGCATAAATTGGCTTAGCACACTCACACTGTAACATATATCTACTCTTGTCAATGTGGCATAGTTGAGACTACCCACTAGACTTTGATATGATGTGATGTCCTCTATGAGTTCACCTTCATGTGAGCTCAATTTGTGATTGACCTCCATTGGAGTACCTGCAATCTTACAATCTTGCATCTTGAATTTTCCCAACATGTCCTTAATGTACTTCCTTTGAGTGAGAAACAAACCATGATCTTTGTAGACAACTTCCAAACCTAGGAAGTAGGTAAGTGAACCCAAATCACTTATCTTGAATTCTTCTCTCATCTGATCTTTGATCTTCTTCATACCATCTGCATCATTTCCTGTCAATATAATGTCATCTACATATACACATAGATAGATGACCTCAGAATTACTCTTTTTAATAAAGAGTGAAGGATCTGCCTTGCTTGGTTGAAAGCCTTTGTCCTGCAAGAATGAAACAAGCCTGAAATTCCAAGCTCTTGGAGCTTGCTTGAGACCATACAATGCTTTGTTAAGTTTACACACATAATCAGGATAAACTTGATTCTCAAAACCAGGTGGTTGTGCCATATATACCTCTTCTGTTATCCAACCATTCAAAAATGCATTCTTTACATCTAGTTGAAGTATCTTCCAATTCTTGGAAGAGGCAATACTAAGCAAAACCCTAATAGTAGGCATCTTTGCCACAGGAGAGAAGGTCTCCTCATAATCAATTCCCTGAGTTTGTGCAAAGCCTTTTGCTACAAGCCTTGCCTTATACCTGTTAATGGAACCATCAGAATTCTTCTTGAGTTTATAGACCCATCTTGAGCCTATTACCTTCATGGATGAAGTCTTGGGCACCAAATCCCAAGTGTTGTTTTCCTCAAGTGCTTCAATCTCTTCCTTCATTGCATGCTTCCATTCTGTTTTTGCTTTGGCCTCTTCAAATGATGATGGCTCCTCTTGGTTTATGTCCTGTGCTATGTAGATAGAATGTTTAGTTACTAATGAGGTGTCAAACCCATACCTTTCTGGTTTTTTCTTTTCCCTCATAGATCTTCTTAGGCCATGATGTGATGATTCTGCTTCATGTCCAAGTTCCTGCAATTTTGCTTTACCTTTAGACTTCCATGCTTTGATCTTTTCCATGTGAGATTCTTCATCATCCTCTGAGGTGTCTTGTTCTTCAATCTTTGATTGTTCTCTACCAAGCTTTGGAAAATCTTCTTCAAGATCATATGGTAAATTGATCTTCCTGCATGAATCTTCATACCATGAATTGTTCTCATCAAAAACTACATCTCTGCTTACCAAGAATCCTTTGTTGGTAGGGTTGTATAACCTGTAGCCCTTTTGATTGTTGTCATATCCAATAAATACACACCTTTCTGCCTTTGGATCCATCTTGCCTCTAACCTGTGAAGGAACATGAGCAAAAGCAATACATCCAAAAATTTTACAATGATCTAAGCTTGGTCTTCTTCCATTCCAAGCCTCATATGGAGTCATCCCATCAAGGGATTTTGAAGGCAACCTGTTAATCAAGTAAGTGTCTGTAGATACAGCCTCGGCCCATAAGTAATTAGGTAAATGCTTTTCATTTAACATAGACCTTGCAGCTTCAACAATTGTCCTATTCCTCCTTTCTGCCACTCCATTTTGCTCAGGAGTGTACCTTGTAGTTACCTCTCTTTTGATTCCTCTTTCTTGAAGAAAAGAATCAAAATCATGGGAGAAGTATTCTCCCCCTCCATCTGACCTTAGCCTTTTTAGTGATTTACCTGTTTGATTCTCCACAAGAGCCAAATATCTTTTGAAACATGAAAAAACTTCATCTTTGTGTTTCATAAAGAATAGGATAGTCCATCTGCTGCAATCATCAATAAAGGAAACATAATACCTTGATCCAGATATTGAAGCTTCCTTGCTAGGTCCCCATACATCTGTATGAACCAACTCCAAGAGATCTCCATGCATATAACCTTTTTTCATGAATGGTAACCTGTGAGACTTTCCAAATTGACATGCACTACACTTATAAATCATATGTTGTTTTGACAAATTAGGAAGTCCAAGTACACTTTGGTCCCTGCAGATTTGCTTTAATGACCTTTCACCAATATGTGCTAACCTTTTGTGCCATACTTCCAATTCTGTGAGTGTCTGACTACCATAATTAAAGAGAGCAATGTTTCTAGTGTCCTGTAATTCAAATGTGAACAATCTACCTGTCTTTTCACCTTTTGCAATTCTTCTGAATCCTTGACTTGGATCTTCAACAAATGCTCCTGCTTTTGTGAACCTGACTTGCAACCCTTTCTCTACTATCTGCCCAACACTTATCAAATTCTTTGTAATGGTAGGGACATAGAGTACCTTACTGAGTAGGTTGATGTTTCCATCAAGTGCTTTGACATTGCCTATTTTCTCCACAGGATGTTTTGTATCATCTCCTGTTTGTACCTCATGCTTATTCCTTGGATCTTCTAAATCTGATAGGAGTGCCACATTTCCTGCCACATGATTTGAACAACCTGAATCTATGTAGAAAACATGCTCATCAGATTTACCTTGTGGCATAGCCATGTTCATGATCAATAATGAATCCTCTTTGTTTGAGTCTTCTGTGTAGTTATTGTAGTCTCTCCTTCCTTTGTAGCCTCCTTGATAGTTTGAATGATTGTAGTTGTTGTAGTTGCCATGGTAGTTGTTGAATCTTCCTCTTGAGTAGCCATAACTTCCTCTATTGTATCCTCTGCCTCTTTGATTCCTGGAATTCCTAAAGCAATTTTCAGTTGTATGATTAGTTAATCCACAAATAGAACATGAGTTGGAGTCTTGGGATCTCCCCCTGCCTTGTCTACCTCCTCTTCCTCTACCTCTGCCATGTCTTCCTCTACCTGCATAGTTAGCTTGATATGTACCTGCTTCATCATCCACTTTCTTTGCCTTTCCTTTGTTATCTTTAGACTTGCTTTTATCCGTGTATAAAGCTGAAGATTGATTACCTTTAGAGATTTCTCCATTTTTGATAAGCTTTGCCTCTTGAGTAAGTAGTTGTCCAATGAGTGTGTTGAAATCAGGTACATGCATGTCCATGTACAAATCCATAGCTGTGGTGAATGCTTCCCACTTGTCATCTGCCTTCAAGCCATTGATGACCTGCCTTACAATTTGCTCTTCATCTATTACCTCTCCAATGCTTCCCAATTGATCTGCTATGTCCTTGAGCTTTGTGACAAAATCAGTCACATTTTGTTTGGGAGCCTTCTTGAGAGTTGTGAACTCCAGCCATAGTTGATGCTTCCTAGCTTTGGTACTTGAAGAAAAGAAAGTTTCAAGTGCATCCCACACTTCCTGAAATGTCTTACAACTTCTAATGTGAAGCAACAAAAAATCTGAGATAGAGTTGAGGAGATAAGACCTTGCAAGTGCATCCTTGGAGCACCATGTGCTCAATCTTTCTTGCTCTTCTTGTGTTGGTTGACTTTTGTTCCTAAAACTTGGCATAACTTCATCTCCAACCACATAACCATATAAACTTCTACCTTGGAGATAAGATTCCATCCTTAATGACCAAGCTGAGTAATTACCTCTATCCAATTTGTCAATTGATGAAGGAAATCCATCTGCCATGTTGTCCAACCTTGCTCTGATACCACTGTGAAGAGATGGATAGGTATGTGCTTGAAGATGAAGAGGTGTTGCAAAATCCTTGATCTACACCAGCCAAATGAACTCCAGGAGTAGATGGTGGGCCCTTTTAGCTTGCCAATGGATGTATTAGACACCCTATGTACCTTGGAAGATCACTCTCAAAAAGATAGATCAAAACAGATAAGTTGGAGTTAGCTCAGAGGTGAAAACTTGCTATTCTTGGTTCATACACCTGTCCAGTGTTTTACATAATTCTCTGAGCACAGCAGCAATTAGCTTAATTCCTCTTGGGGAAGTCTAGGTAGCTTAAAGAGCTAACTTTCAAGAGTAATCGCATCAAAAATAACAAAGCACACACTGAGAATGAGTTTTAACAACTGATGACATCATCCCGATTTTCACGGGCTGCTACAGAAATAGACCAGTGAGCAGAAAAATAACCATAACTCAAAATGTAGATATCCAATGATTATGCAAATTTGTATGGTTATACTAGACAGTAAGCTGAATCCAACAAGATTTAAATCACTGAATTTGAATAAGTAACTACTGAGAAACACCTCTGACAAGATGAGTGAAAAAGTCGGGTACCTGACAGAGAGGTGAAGATGAACAGACCCTGTTGACTTCAAATGAACATAACTGAAGATTGCAACATCCAAATGCCATGAAAATTTATGAGCATATAGTAGATTTATAGAGCTAACTTTACCAAGTTAAATCACTGAAAATGATGCACCAAGCTCAGAGAAAACATCTCTGCAAGCTGACTGAGAAAACTGAGAGTAATGGCAGTGAGTAGTACACTTCACAAGAACATGGAAAGATGAACTCAAATAATCATGAAAATGAGAGTATATTGCTTGTACAATACAATGACTTACTGATACATATGTGTGCCTTGTAATCACACCTTGATATGGCATAAAGCTCAGCTCTTGGAGGTCTTCACATAGGTCTCTCTAACCACGACTAAAACTGCCATCTATTTATAGTTGAGTTTGGGAGGCTAACTTCCCTCAATCACTCTCCAATCAATCAATGATTGATTTGATTCTCTATCTACCACAAATCACAAATTTGTGGCTCCTCTTTCCATTCTTGATCAAGTGGACTCAACCACTTAAGATTCTCTTACTTTTACATTAAGTAAACTCTTCAAAAGTTACAAGAGGTAGTTCACAAGTGAACTTTACATAGTCTTCTTTTTAAAGATTCTTTTAAGACTTTGTGAGACTCAAGCCAATACTTAGGCTTGTCATAGACTTGCTCCAACAGCTTCTGCCCATCTGGTTGCATAGTCTGTACAGGTTAGAATATAACGATTATTGCTGGTGGTGTAATAGGTCCAATAAAGTCTAGACCCCACTTCTGAAAAGATTCTAATGGTAAGATAGGTTGTAGAGGGAAAAAATGATGCTGCAACGACTGTCCAGATCTCTGACAATTATCACACTTTTTGACAATGCAATACATCCCTGTACATAGTAGGCCACCATAGTCCGCTCTGTAGAAATTTTCGGTGTGTTAAATTTGCAGCAAAATGGCCACCGGAAGGAATTGAGTGAGCCAAAGTAATAACTGAATCAACTTCGTGTGGAGGGATACAACGAAGTAAAATTCCAGTGTGATCCATATAGTATAGTTCCCCAGCAATTAACCGAAATCGACGAAATCGGCGACTAAAAACTGCAATCTTCTTACGTATTGCAGGAGAAGTCTGAGACGGAAGGCATCCATCAGTAAGGAATGTCAATATCTGATCATAATAAGTAGATGGCATAGGTGGGTCTGCAATTTCATCATTAGTTGGTTCAGAAGCATAAATCGCTGGTGTCGTGTCATCTACACCAACCGGAGCTTCATCGGAATCTAAACGAGAAAGGAAATCTGCTAAGGCATGTGAACTGCCTGACCGATGAATAACTTTGTAATCAAACTCTTGTAAAAGCAGAACCCATCGCGCTAATCTACCACCTAGATGTTGTTGTTGTACCAAGTAGACAAGTGCAGCATGATCTACATGAAAAGTAAATTTTCGGCCAAGTAAATAATGCCTAAATTTCTTGACTCAGTATACTAAACCTAGACATTTCCTTTCGGTTACAGAGTAATTCTTCTCAGCAGGAGCAAGCCTTCGGCTGGCATAGTACACAGGCCAAAACCACTTATCGGTGTGTTGCATTAGAACACTGCCAATGGCAATATCTGAAGCATCAACAAATATATGAAATGGACAATCCCAATCAGGAGGCTGTAGGATTGGAACCTGTGTTAGTAATCCCTTTAGACAATCAAAAGCAATTTGGCATTCCTGAGTCCACTCAAATTGTTGAGGAGTCTTGGTTATTAACCTGTTCAGTGGTATTGCCAAATGAGCAAGCCACCGTAAGTGCCGACCATGCCATCTTACTTGGCCCATGAAGCGCATCACTTCCTTAGGTGTAGTGGGCACAGGTGCTTCCAATACAGCTGTAATTTTATCTGGATCCATCTGTATACCTTGTGCAGATACGATGTGGCCAAGTAGCCTTCCACAGGAAACCGCAAACACGGATTTGTTTGGGTTCAAATAGAGTCTGTATTCTCTGCACTTCTCAAAGCAACACCGTAAATGTAACAAGTGTGCTACCATTTTTCCAAATAACGAAAAATCATCAAGATAAACTTGCATAAATGAGGTAAGGTAAGGGGAGAATATTTCCTGCATACACCTCTGAAAAGTACTTGGGGCATTTCTTAATCCAAACCACATTACGCTACAAGCAAAAACACCCCAATTGGTAATGAAAGCGGTCTTTGGTATATCCTGTTCAGCCATTCTAACTTGATTATACCCACTGTATCCATCTAGGAATGAATACATTTCATGTCTTGCTACTCTATCAAGCATCGTGTCAAGAAAAGGTAGTGGAAATGGGTCAGGCACCGTAGTTGCGTTCAGTTTCCGGTAGTCCACACAAATTCGCAGTTGCTTATTCTTTTTAGGAACAATAACAATTGGTGAGATCCATTCAGCATGCTCTATTGGTACAATGAATCTGACTTTGAGTAGCCTATCAAGCTCTGCTTTTACCTGTGATGCATAGTTCGGATTCATCCGGTACCTGGGTTGCTTGATTGGCTTTGCTTCCGGCTTCAGCATGACCCTATGTTGATAGATGCGCGGGTCCAAACCTTTCATATCTTTGTAATCCCATGAAAAGACGTCAGAGAACTCTCGGAGTAGCTGGATTAAGTCTGCTTGAAATAATTCCGGTAGGCTTTCCCTTATCTTGACGGGATGTGGATGGTCCTCATCCCCTAAATTATAGGTGATCAATTGATCCTCTGGGACATAAAATTTCCGGGGCTTCTCTATATCGTCAGCTAGCTTAAAAAGTTGTTGTAGATCAGCGTCATCTATAGTAGTGGTATCTTCTTTTTTATCTTGTTTTGTTACAGGCATCACCGTACAAACTGCGGGATTCCAATTATCTACAACAGATTGTAGATCAACAGTTCCTAGGGAGATCAAATCAATATTATTCTTCAAAAACTCTTCTTCTTCATCATCTGACAACCCATCTAACATATGAACTGGTTCTGCAAAATACGGTCTAGCATGCAATTCGCAAGGCTGTATAGCATCTAGTTTTACAACATATTTACGATTATTATCTTTGAAAGTGAGTTCCTATGCAGACCAATCTTGTATGACCTTAGCTTGCTTCAGCCAAGGACGGCCAAAAAGAAGATTATAATCAAGGGTGGATTCCGGTAATTCTAGGATGACAAAGGTCATCTTAAATGTTGTACCCTGCAAAGTGATTGGCACGTTTCAGACAAGTCCTACTGGATGGACTCTTGATTGGTCGGCCATTCTGACAAAAAACTGAACTCGTTCGATTTTGGTCCATCCTAGCTTTTTACACAGTGCGGCAGTAGCAATGTTGACACCAGATCCTCCATCAATTAGTACCTGTGTAATTTTATGATTTTTATACCATACCGTAATTAAGAGAACCGAATGATCGACCGTAGAATCAGGTTCCAGTTGCACTGTGGCTGTTGCTGGAATGCAAGCAGACTCACGACTAAACTGTTGCTGGAATTGTTGCCGAACTCCCGGTACTAGTGCCAGTAACTGCCCAAGGGGGAGGTTAATGGATGATTTAGATAAAATTTCCCAGGCTTGATTTGCTTGAATTGTACCTTTCACTGGTTCTGAAGATGATGCGTCGGTCACTGGAATTGACTCTTGCTCCTGTGAAATTTCCTTTGAGAGTGGAACTTGTATCACCAGGGTAGGGTCTATGAACACCGGGGGTTCTGTGGTAGTCCACTGACTAGCCTTGTCATATGTCCTTTGCTGTTCTCGGATGCCTGGTTCAAATATTTCAGCTACTGGTTGTAACGGTCTACCGGATCTGGTCTGAACTACTGCAGCGTGTGTTTCTACTGGTGTGATTTGCACCATATTAGTCATCGGGTTTTGACGTTCTTTCTTCCTCTGATCATACTCAGCTGCATTCTTAGAAAATCTTCTAATGTGACCAAATTCACCACAAAAATGGCAGCGAGGTGGTGGCAAATTAGTATTTTCTTGTGCTGGTCCGACTTGCCAGTGATTTGCATTGTAGTTATTATTCTCTGTCCTCTGTAATTTCGATAGCCTTGTTGCTGATTGTTTCTCATTTGCGGAGGTACATAATGATTAGCTGGCTGTCCTGGTTCCTGTATAATAGCATTGAGAGTTGCGGTTCCTTGCACTTTGGCGTTGTATGCATAGTTTTCGGTGGTATGTCCGGTCGTGTTGCAGATAGCGCAAAACAACTGATTAAGTGCGCAAGTGGCACTAGTGTGCCCTGAATTCTTGCATGTGGTACAGAACATTTGTCTGGTCGGATCTTCTGCAACATTTTTATTTGCTTTTAACCATTCCAAGTCTTCTGTAAATCCTCCAACCTTGTTTTCCAGTTGCAAAGCCATTGCAATCACTGCATCTAGCGTCATAACTCCTACACAGCGTATGATCATAATCTGTTTGAGTTGCGGAGTCAATCCATTGATGAACCATTGAGTTATAACATCATCCAGTAGGTTGGCATGTGCTGGTGGTAACTGCCTCAAATGAGTCCTGAATAGGGTGGCGTATTCCTGCACCGTTTGATTTATCTTCTGGCTATTGTTTTGCAGGTAGTCAAAAATTTTGGCTGGATTCTTCTTTAGCCTGAATCTCTGCAAAAATGCATCCCTTACTGCTTCATAGGTGCCGAAGTGGTTAATACCATATTCTGTAAGCCATGTGGCTGCTTCATTAACCAATGTAGACTGGAAGACAATAGCTTTGTACGTCGGATCAGGTGGATGGTTGAGCACTGCGTAGCTTATCTCAAATGTGCGTACATGAGCATCTGGGTCATCCCTTGGAAATCCACCGAATTTAGTGTACGTTACTCCTGTTGGAGTCGGCCTTGGTGGGCATAGTTGTTGTTGTTGCTATTGTTGCTGTTGTTGTTGTTGTTGTTGTTGTTGTTGTTGTTGTTGTTGTTGTTGTTGTTGTTGTTGTTGTTGTTGTTGTTGTTGTTGTTGTTGTTGTACGTTCATTGTGCTGATGGTTGTATTGTGGCTATCTTCTATATCCCGAGGCTGAATATCTGGATCGTCAAAATCTGTATCGTCAGCCTGTGCACTTTCCGGTTCAATAATCTTGTTTAGTATGTTTCGAATCTCGGTTTCGAACAAGCTACCTTCCTTCTTGATGTCAAATGTAGGAAAGCTTACTCCCAATAACGGTGACTGGACTGAAGATTCACCAAGAAAGGGCAAATCGTCACCGAAAAATTGTGAACTTTCAACAACTGGTACCGGAATAACACCGAAAGGTGTTTTTTTCACCAAAACAAGGTGCTTTTTCTCCTTCATAGATTTCTTTGGCTAAGGCGTTTCTATTCGTATACAAATTCGAATCTTGACCCAATGGTGCTAAATTAACTTCATGCTGCATCTGTTGGAAACCAAAGAGACATTCAGGTAAACAAATCAAACATTCAGTCTTGAAGGTTTGATAAGAGCAGATTCTACACAAAAGAAAATCAAGCAAGTACTATCACATTTCACCCGGGTAAAATATGATAGTACCTGCTTGATTTTCTTTTGGCTAACTCCACTTTTCAATCAAGTGATAGGATCTAATGGAACACCTTTTTGAATACAAGCATGTATCCAAAAAATCAAGACAATCATAGAAAGTAGATTCTTCAACTGACTGGTACATCAACAAGATTCTGAATTTTCTGAAGTTTTCTGAAAATACTGAATATGAGGTAACCTTTTCCAAACATAAAACCTCAACCCAAGTCTTCAACATCTGCTACAAAAAACTCTTTTTCCTTAAGAGAGTTAGTTAAAGAAGAAATATACTTCTCTGCAACTTGTCATATACCAAGTAGCTTTGTATTGACACTCCAAGAATTCTTTGAGGGAACATATAAGCTGCTTGCTTAAAAGCTTCAACTAACTCATACACATATGAGTGCATTTGTTTCTCTCGACGCAATTCTTTGTCAAATCTACTAAATCATGACCAAGTGTAATGCAAAACAAGAAACTGCTTCTTCTTTAAACAAGATGTTCTCGTAGACTTGTCTTTGGATGTAGAGGATAAAATAGGAAAGGTATATGGAAAATATATGAGAAAAGGAAGCCTTATTTTTCTTTTGGAAATGATGGACTTTCTTCTTCTGCATCTTTCTTCCACCTGATGATGTTAACATCTTCAAACTTCTCTTCCATACCTTTTGTTCTCTTCATCTTGAAGTAGCAAGCACTCTTGACTTCTTCAACTGAACTTTTCTCTTCCTCTAATGTAAGAGTGAGAGATAAAACAAACATGGTATATAAATGGAAGTGAATATAGAAACATGTTTTACCATCTCCTCATATCTGTGAATCAAAATGTTGTTTCAAATGTCTGAAACGACTAAATTCACCAATTGTTGTCTGAATGATGAATTGCCCTTCTAGAGTTACCTTCTCTAGATACATTTGTACCTTGATATCCAACCAACTTACAATAGAAAATTGGCTGAAAAAACTCATCTCATCTCTGCGCTTGTCTTCTTAGATGAACTTTCTTGCCATGAAAGAGATTTCTCAAAAACTCTCTAGAAAAACCTCTAGATACCTGTTTCGATGTAGCCTTTAACTTTCAAATGATGAAAGCGTATAAAAGAAATCCTTGAATTTCTTCAAATCTCTTCATAACTGCTCTTCTAAGATATGACCTGCAAATGATAATCTGATAGTAGAAATTGATACCTGTGATTTGATGTTGATCTGATTCCTTCATCTTCTCTAAACCATTGTTCTTCCTTGAATTTGAAGTAGTCTTCTCTTCATCAAGTCTGGGTCTTCAAACAATACTTTTGTAAAGTATTTGCATACTCTTCAAAAATATTCGGCTGCTAACAGATCATCAACTTCATACTCCACACTGATGAATACACATGTAACTGAATTGTCTAATTCTTAAATCTCTACTCATCTAGATTAAGTGTGTATGTCAAATGTCAAATATTAGAAGATGCCTTTAAATCATATGTTGTAAATCTGGACCTATGGAACCATGGACCTGTGACATGAGCCTAAGGGCCTACCTCACTTCCAACATTTGGTATCAGAGCACTAAGGTTTTGGTTACAGAACTTTAGATCTTTGGCATCAATGCATTAAGGCTCATTCATATCCCTGGTTCCTAGAATTCCAGATTTCCAACAGCATCTCGGTAGATTCTGGAGTTACTATACCTTCGACATGCTGTGCCGAAATCACACCGGAATCTGCCAGAAATGTAGTGCGTTCTACCAGAATATGGCCGGAATCACTACTAAGGTTCTTCACTTTCTTGGCAGGTGGGTTAAACCTATCTGCACTTCTACCTCTTGGAGGCGTCCTTAGCAAATTAGGTACCCAAGGCTGTCGGTTCTTCGGATACGTTTCACCGGATCTAGTAACCGGCATGTATCATCCTTTGTACTAATCGCGTACTATTACTGTCCATTTACAATCTACCGTCACTTTTCACAATCGATTTGCAATATGCTGGTGCCACTTGCTGATAGTTAAGTGCCACCTTCCCACAGACGACGCCAGTGTTAAACGCTTGTTCTAACTGTCAAAAGCGCGTTTAAACGAGTATTGGGTTCTTGGGAGTGGAAGGGGTCTGTAAAGACAGAGGCCCTATGCTTGTTTCACAAAATTACTTCATAACACAATATACCAACATTCAAGATTTTATCAAGAATTGGTATCTCATTCTCAATCTTTACGGTTCATCATTTTAACTCTATCAGAGTCTGTCGAACACACTGTACCAGACTATCAATATCGTAATACCGAATAACCTCAGAACCCTTTTTCCGAATACACACTACTGTAACATTTAATAGTAGTTCAACCTTCACCGAATAGCGCTCACAATTCTACAAACCGAAAACACAGAACGACTCAACAGTTTCAGACACACAATGTTGAAGACTAACACACACTAGAGATAACCATTACTGTAGCCAAATCTCACCGTACGAGTACAGATCTCAATACTGAGGACAACACAATCCTGCACAGTGTTTTTAGGGACACTACCACAGTTACACAGACTTCACCAAACAATTGGCAGAACATTTCAAGAAAGAGGGACACCATGATATACGTACTTAACAGAACAATCACCACAGATACCCGCAGAACGACTCTCTCAGACAACAGTCCGACGATCTACTAGATGTAAATAAAACTCACAGCCGCAACAGAGATCAATAGACAACGAACACGGATACGCACAGTATACTCAGAATACTCAGAAATTAGACAAGCAAACACTACAGTAACCCGAACAAGTGTCGATAATACAACACAGAAATGAAACACAATACTCCAAATTAACCAACTCGACACACAGTAACGACACAGACAATCACCCAAACAGACACTCTGGTGATTCCACGAATCATTACCTTGCATCTCTTTTACATTGCTTTATATCAAGATTACAAATGTCTTTGTAACAACTTTTCACGCGTGCGAAACAAGATTCAGTTATACAGTTGCCAATCAGGCGGCCAACTAACAACACCCTCCTTTGGGAACTACCTTTACTTCATGACAGATAGCAAATTAGAGGCACCTCTATCATATCATAATCATTCAAGCTCTCATAATGCTTCTTTTGCATTAGAGTTCTATGCTATGGGTGCATCTAGTCTTTGTGATGAGAATGAGTCTGTTTTGTTTGATGAAGCACAAAATTATGAAAATTGGATGGCTGCTATGCAATTAGAATATGATGCTATCATTACAAATGGTACCTAATCTTTGTGTGACTTGCCTCTTGGGAAGAACACCATTGGCACTAAGTGGCTATACAAGCTGCAGCATAAGCTTGATGGAACAATTGATAGGTATAAGGCTAGGCTTGTTGCAAAGGGTTATGCTCAAGAATGAGGCATTGATTTTGATGAGACCTTTGCCCCTATATGCTAAATGACTACTGTTCGTAGCATCTGTCGTGCAACTCACCATGGTTGGAACGTACATCAGTTAGACATAAAAAATAAATTTTTGAATGGTGACTTGCATGAGGAAGTGTATGTTTTTCAGCCCCATGGTTTTGTACAAAAAGAGCATGAAAACAAAGTGTGCAAGTTGAAAAAGGCATTATATGGTTTGAAACAAGCACCATGTGCTTGGTATGAAAAGATATATGCCTACTTGATTGCACATGGATTTGAGAACAGTCCAACTGAGAGCACCTTATATGTTAAGTGTGCAAATGATGTGCTTCTGATCATTATTGTCTATGTTGATGACATGCTTCTCACTCGTCCTATTGAGAAGTATATTGTTGATTTTAAGGTTGATTTATATGCCTCATTTGAGATGCCAGATTTGGGGCATTTGCATCATTATTTGAGCATTTAGTTTATGCAAATTGATGGAGGAATAGCTTTTTATCAAATAAAGTATATTGAAACATTATTACATTATTTTGGCCTTGAAGACAAAAAACCTATTGCCACTCCTATGGAGACAGGTTTACAGTTGAGTCTTCATGATGCTTGAGATGCATTTGATGTTGTTCTTTATGAGCATGTTGTTGGATGCTTAATTTACTTATGCATTACTTAGCCAGATATTCAGTTTGTTGTCTCACACATGAGCAGGTTTATGCATTGCCCAGGTGTCAAGCATTGGCAGGAAACTAAGAACATTTTTTGCTACTAGAGTGGTGCCCGAGTACTTGGATTTTTTTATTCCAAAGGGATCACTACCACCAGATTTACATTCTTTTTTTGACTCTGATCGAGTTGGTTGCTATGACACTCATGTGTCCACCAATGGTTTTTGCTTCATGCTTAGTAGCTCATGCATATCTTGGTTGAGCAAGAAGTAGCCTACTGTGGCCACTTCTAGTTGTGAGGCTGAGTATAGGGCAACTTTCACAGTGACTGTTGAGTGTCTATGGTTCAAACACCTTATGGCTGATTTGGGTGTTGGTTAGTCTTCTGCCACCACCATCTTCACTGACAGTTAGAGCGCATTGGCAATTGCGAGGAACCCTATGTTCCATGCTCCCACTAAGCACATTGAGGTGCACTATCATTATCTTAGGGAGAGGTTCTCTGCCAGAGAGATCAGTTTGGCATATGTGTCCACATAGGAGAACATTGTAGACCTTTTCACAAAGGCTTTGCCTAGGGAGAAGTTTGAAGCTTTCCGCAAAGCTTTGGGATTACTTCCTTTTGTGGATTGATTCCACATAGCTTGGCACTTCCTCATACATGAGTGTCAGATCCTTGTTCACCACATCACTGCCAAGGGGGATTTGTTGATATGTTTAGGCAGTGATGTGTGTGAAGACATTAGGACTGTCGGGGAATGTTTTTCCCTCTTTAGGAGGTTTTTTTCCCCAGCTTGTATATACACCTATAACCCTAATGGGTCACTTATCTTTGTACATTGTCTTGGTAATACATTCAGTATTGTGTGTTGTGCTCTAAGATTCTTCTTCTTCCTGTTGTTCGCATGCTTCCAAAGACCTCAAACCTCAACAATTTGATAGTGCATCTCATCAATTTGAAGTGTTTATAAACACCTTTTGAGTGTACTTATTATAATGTAGTTCATTTCTTAGTGTTCATAAACACTCCTTCACTTACTGCTGTGTGAGAGTTATTGGACATACATTTATTCTTTTCGTGTGAGGGCACAGATACATGCAGGCACATGTATAAGTACATGGTGATTTTCTTCTCACCATATGAGCTCGGACCAAAGTTGCGGTTCAACAGCATCGATGGTTTCTGTTTTTCTATAGAATTTTGTGAGGATAGAGTTTCTCTCCCTATCGGGAGAAGGCAGGATACCTGACAAGAAAAGCTCGAGGAAAGGAAAAGAGGGGGGATGAGTAAAATCTTGTTGATTTGGTAGACAGAGATTATCAAACTCGTCTTCCGTCTGTCCTTAGTCCCTTACGGTTGGAAGAGATTGCCTACCCACATCGCATTCTCTGAATGCTGATTTCTTGTCGGTTCCCTTGACCTCTTACTCTGGCATGTGTTTCATGCAACCTATCATCCGCCATGGATGGAACTTCTCTGCCTACCTTCCTTGTAGCTCTGTCCAGTACCTGCGCAAGGTTCCTCCCACACACGATGACTAAGATTGGAAATTGGTGCACTCTGTTGCCTCTTGCTTTTCAATACACTGCCCTCTAACTGACTCAAATGAATCCATCTGTAGCAAGCACCCAGAAACACTCGGCTAGCTCACCATATTTGTCGTGCAGAGCCTGGTGGGTTATTTTATTCATGCACATCTATCGAGACCTCCATGGGGAAATCCAATGATGTTTTGATCACTCAACACGTCGACGACAGTGCATGCCACTCCTCTATGCAAGCCCCAAGAAAACGAGATGGGAGCTGTTCATTTTGACAAAGGTTTTTTGTAATAGAGAGAGCAATAGCACTTCAACAATAGCAAGAGAAAGCGGTATATTACAAGATAAGGAGAGACCCAATGTCAACTAAACAAGCATTGTTGTTACTTGTGTTGCACAGATCCGTCTGTTGTACTCTCTTATTAGAAACCGGCCTTTCAGGATCATAAAAATTAGCTACATTACACTCTTTTGTGGAGAAGATTCTCATGTATAGCAACAAGAAGCTATGGTGTGCCTCCCTCTATAATAGCCATTACCAGATCGAGTGTCAATCATTATGTTCTCCTCTATAGACTATGTTTTTTCCATCAACGGAATTGGAGCATAGTGCTAGGACACACACATGAGAGAGAGAGAAGATTTGTAGAAGTAGAAGCAAAAGCAATGATGTCTTTGTTCATGATCATCTCAGTGACACACAGTGCATGCACAGAGGGAGAGAGGACTAATCAGCATGTGCACTGTATCTGGATATAGAGAGAGATGAAAAGAAAAGGTGAAGTTTCTAATCATAGTGTGCTCATCTATGTTGTTGGGGCTTAAAATGAGATCACGTTTGGGTGGATTAGGTCTAGCTTTTCTACAGGTCTCTTCGTGGCTACATGCGGGGTGTTTGGCGCACTGCTTTAGGAAATGGGAAGTGAGTTCAAAGCGGATTGAAGTGATTGAGTATGAGAATGAGCTAATGTATGTATGATCTAAGACATGCAAGTGCAAAGAAATTAAGTAACTTAACTAAGTTTAGGAAGATTTCCTTTTTGTTTTCAATGGGAGATGCCTAGCATTGTTCCTTAGGAAGTTAATATATGGAAATAAGAAAATCGATAGTTTCCTGGTCTATAAAGATGTTACGGTATTGATATTTATTTTGTTCTATAGGAAGCAAATAAATGGAAAGAAAATTATAAATAATGTCCTCGTCTACAAGAGTATTTCGAGATTGATGTGTTAGATCGAACAAAATGTCCATAGAAGATGAATCCAGTACAGTGGAAGAATCGACATCCATTAATGAAAAATCACACACATGAATCTAAAAGAGTGTTAGTGATGCTCAAAGTAAATTCCTATATAAGTTATACTAAAAAATAAGATATCAAAGTAGTTTGTAGCGCAATGAACTAAATTCATCCAAATGGGAAAGATGGATGAATAAGCTTCATAATTGATTCTTAATTCTATTAAAGTCTCGTAATAATTCATAAGATCTCATAAGTGCTCATAATGTTCTATAAAAAACCATGAAAAAAAATATACATATACATACATTTATAAATAATAAAAAACACACATTTATCTATTACTTCCATTTTCTCTCTTATCTCATTGTCCTTTCTCTCTCTCTCTCTTATCCTTCATCTACAACTATCTTCTCTCATCTTCCACCTAGGTTTTGTCTCCACATTGTGTACATTTTGACAATGTTCTCATATTATGCTTGTTACATTTCAAATCCAATTGCAGCCTATGAACTTCTATGCATGCTCACACATGTAAGCATCTATGCACATTCACATACAGATACAAAAATATGTTCATACATTCCACAACCACCCATGTTCCTACTCAAAACATGGAGACACATATATGCACATAGTTACAATGTAGACATGTATATACTCACACACAAATTTGGGCATGCACACACCATATATTATTAGAAAGTTTTGTGAATGAAGGTACACACATGCGCCAATAGCTCACAAAAAAGACAATCAAAATTACGCACATGATCGTAATTCAGAGACATATATCATTCATTCAAGCACAAGAAGACACACCTAAATATACACACATCTTCTCACACACAATCACACATACATACACAGAAAATGGCATGCTAAGTGATCAGGACACTTAGATGCAATCAACAGTATAAGCATACATGCAAATCGACACACATGGAGGCTCCCATGTATGCACAAATATTCAAATCTATACTTAGCACACTCTTGAAAAATGAAGCACGATATGGATTGAAGGTGCACAAAGAAAAATGGTTTTGTTCCTCAAATAGAAACATGGAATCTGTATCAGATACCTTAAGTCAAAGTTGCGAAGCATATCTAAAGTCTATAGTGATCGCAAAGATAGTAGAAGAAAGGTTTGGGCGACTAAATTCATAATAAATCTCTTTCTCTCTCTCTATCTCTATCTCTCTCTCTCTATACCCACTCTTCTCTCGGCGATCTGCCTTCAGTGCCTCTCTCTCTCTTTCTCTCTCTTTCTCTCTCTCTCTCTCTCCACCCAACTGTGCCTCCAAAGTTCCACCATCTCTGTGTCCCTAGTTCTCTTCCCTCTCTCTATCTATCTATCTTTCTGTGTGTGCCCAACTATGCATCCAAAGTTCTTCCATATCTATGTCTCTACTTCTCTTCTCTCTCTCTCTCCCTATCTATGTAACTTTCTCTCTCTCCCTCTCTTTGTATGTTCCTCTCTCTCTCTCTCTCTCTCTATGTCTCCGGATACATCCGTTGCTACTACTGTTGCACGTTTTCCATATCTACAACACCACAAAACCCACTATATATCTCTCTCTAAGTCATAATTGATCAGAATCGTACCTACAAAGAACATTGGAAAAAAGTCATAATAGATGCCTATTAATAGATACATACACGCACAATCACGCGCACACATCATGAAGTTTAACTCAACACCTTCTCATGCATACCATCTATTACTCACACTCACTTGCACACAACACAAAATACATGCACACACATCACTTAGTTCAACTAGGTAGTTACACATGCACATGAGACATTCATGCACTTAAATCATATATAAACAAGTAACAACACACATGTAACACATATACATACGTATTGCATTTTATTTAATTTTTAATTTAGTTTTAATTTAAATGATTTTTTGTCATTGAAATACACACACATGATTAGACACATAGTCTCATTTTCAATTTTGATTCATACACATATATAAACATACATATACACATTATCATATGGAGGCACATACACTAAGCTGAAGATTCCTGAGGGCGTGAAACACGTGAAAGGACGGACATCAATAATTTGACTTTAGGTCGGACATCAATAATCTGACTTATAATTTAGTTTGTAAATAAATCTGCATAGAAGGTTCTATTGTTAAAAATAGTTAGAAAAATAGTGGTTAGAATCAGGGTCATTGTATACCACATTTTTTGATATGAAAAGCAAAGGCTTTCTACGAAAGTCATCAACTTTTACTTTCATGCATGCTTTTGGAAGCCGCTCTCATGTAACCACTATTTCAACGTAATAAAAAATTCCTATAAGTACATGCACTCTTTGGACTGTCGAAACAGGGTGCATGGGAGGAGATTGCACCCAATACTACATTCTGTCTCCTCTACTTGCATCTCTATTTTTTTGTGTGTTTTTTGCATTCATAACCTCTGTGTGTGTGTGAGCAAGATCTTGATCACAATGGTATCATAGCCTTGCACGCGTCACTACAGAGGGGTTTGTTTCTATTCGTTTTGGTGATTGTTCTCTATTTCATTGTTCTCTGTTCGCGATCCGATTTCGATTCCAATTCTGGTTCCAGTTCCGATTCCGGTTCCGGTTTTTGTTTTTGTTTTCGTTTCTGATTCCATTTTCGATTTCTACTTCCGGTTCAGCTTCCTGTTTTTGTTTTTTTTTTAGTTCCAGTTCTAGAACTAGAACCTACGTTTACTTCATCGGCTTAATCCAAGGTGTCGATTAAGGCATCGATTAAGGCATAGAACTTAGGCATAATTAAGGCATTACTTTGGCACCCAAGGCTCCCTTGGCACCATTGGTAGCCATTGGTTATTATGCACGAACCAATTTTAATTTATGAGTGGAAATAAAGAGTTTTATATTCACCAAGGTGGGAGGATTTGAACCCACAACCTCACTCACACAAGGGAAGTGTTTTACCACTACACTATCTCTTTGTGTTGTCACTCTACTTCTCTTTTCTTATATTTAACATAACGTTCATCTCTTTCTTAATTTTTCAATTCCCAAGAAACAACCATTCCTTTTACATTTTAACTCAAAGAAACTCAAAAATTGTTTTTACATATCTAGCAAGAGGGTTTTGTCTCTACATCCTCATGGACCCTATGAACAACATGGAGGATTTCAGCAAGTCACCTCTACCTGAGGTAACACTCGAGCAACAACTTGAGCTCCTGCGGCATAAACTACGGGGCGCTCACAATGAGACCCGACAATGCAATGAAATACTCGAAAAGATGGATGAAGACAACCTTACGAGGTGATCAAAGCTATTGCCGTTTCCCAATCGAATGGCATGCATTACAAGATTACCATTAAGAATTATCCGTTTTTACAATTTGATGGACGTAACGATGGCCCTTTAATCCTTTCATGTTTGTCACAGTTTGATGATTTTTATACTGATGAAACATATGCTGAAAGTGAAAAAGTCAAATTCGCCACTAACTATTTAGTAGGAAAAGCTCAACTATGGTGGAATGTCCTATGACACAGTACAGAGCGTCCAACAATGTGGAAGGCTTTCCAAGATAAAGTGAAGGATTCTTTTCTTCCTCCTCAATACCATTTACATGTTCGACATGCATGGACGACCCTTACATGGAAGGAGGGAGATACGGTTACTACCTACACGTAGCGGTTCTAGCAAAATTTACTATTGGTTCGAATGCTTGAGGATGTATCGGAGGATAGCTTGCAACGGAAATATGAAGATGGTGTGGAGGTGGGAATCCAAGCTAAGCTTCACACCTTGAGACCGACAACCCTCAGCGAAGCTATACCTTTCACCTATGATGCAGAGAAAGAATTCCATTCCATAACCAAGTCACTCCGTCTACAACAACCACATCAACGACCACTTTTCTTAAACCAAATCTTCCCATGAAACATAATTTTAATGCCCCATCTTACCCTAGTTTTCCTCATACACCGCAGTCCAATTACTCAACTACACCTGTTGCTTCATCTCTCCAACTTGCCAAACCACCTACCTTACAAACTTCAGTGATGGATGCCCAACTGAAGCGACCACGAATCATTTGCTAGAATTGTGCTAAACCTAGACATACAAAAATGAAGTGCCAATTGCGACCTCTTAACATGAAACCTAATGTAGCTCAATTATATAATATGGAGGCCCATAATGAAGAAATTCCTCCTCTTTGGATAGAGGAATCATTGGAGAAGGACTTAAGTACCTTGGGTAACAATATCTCTCTTCATTCTCTACTTTGCATGCAGGGTACTATAAACACCAAACTCATTAAAATTTTACATGAAGATGGTAGTTCAAATGATTTCATTTCACATTTATTAGTACAAGAACTTATATTACAAACGTTTCCTTCCTTGTATAAAGTAAAAGCTGCATTTCAAGGTAATCGTTATAATGTAACACGAGAAGTGCAAGATGTTATGATTAGCATAGGCTCATATGTTGATTCATGAACATTTTTAATTGCACCTTTGCAATCTTATGATGTTATACTAGGTATGCCTTTTCATCATCATTATAACCCACACATTGACTACCATACACATACCTTTAACTTTGAATTTAAAGGTCAAATCATTACTTTGTCTGCACGGCATTATTTCCAACCATTTCCATTGATTAGTAATACTCAAGTAAAACATGTATTTAGGAAAGGATTCAATTCATGCATTGTTTTTGTCAATGTCATCAATGATTATACTCATACACTTCCTGATGCACATAAACCTTTCATGACTACTTATAAGGATTGTTTTATGTCTAAGTATCCCTCTGAACTACCACCATCTCAAGGATCCTTTGACCATAGCATAAACTTAGTCTCTGCTAGTTCTCCTACTCATAAAGCACCTTATAGAAATGGCCCACGATTCCAAAAGGAAATAGAAAACAAAGTAAAAGACCTACTATAGAAAGGACTTATAAGGCCTAGTTCTTCCCCATTTGGAGCACCAATTCTCTTAGTAGAGAAGAAGAATAAAACTTATGGAATGTGCATTGATTATAGAGCCCTTAAAAAGATCACAATAAAGAATAGATACCCTATTCCTCGAATAGATGATCTTTTAGATAAATTACGAGGAGCTTGTGTCTTTAGTAAAATTGATCTAAAATCGGGATACCATCTGACCCGTATGACGCAAAGTGATAGTTTTAAGTCTGCATTTAGAACTCAAACAGGCCATTAGGAATTTATGGTAATGCCCTTTGGACTTACTAATGCCCCTGCTACATTTGTATAAATGATGAATAACATTTTTCTTGATTACCAAGCTTTTGTTCTTGTATTTTTTGACGATATACTTGTTTGCAAAACTACGAGAGAACATACTTTATGCTAATCCTAAAAAGAGTTACTTCTTTCAACGTACGCTAGAATATCTAGGAAATATTATTTCAAGTGAAGGTGTGCATGTGGATCCAAAAAAGATTAAAGTTATAGTAGAGTGGCCTACACCACAATCAGTCAATGATGCTTGTTCTTTTCTTGGGTTGGCTAGTTTCTATAGGAAGTTTGTTTGAAATTTTTCTTATTTAGCATTGCCCCTTACCTTGTTATTGAAAAAGAAAATAAAAATGCATAGGGACTTACCCAACAACAATACTTTGAAAAACTCAAACATGCACTTTCACATGCACCTATTTTACAATTACCTAATTTTTCACAACCCTTTCATGTTGTTACTGATGCTAGAGGTTCAGGGATAGGTGATGTTTTAATGCAAAATGATCATCCCATTGCATTTGAGAGTAGGAAGCTTAAGTCCTCAGAAAAGAATAATAGTACATATGATAAACAATTGTTAGTGGTTGTTCATGCTTTGCGAATTTGGAAACACTATGTTATGGGCTCTGAGGTCTTAATCAAAAGTGATCAACAGGCTATTAAGCATTTATTAAATCAACCCTTAATCTCTGATCGACATCTTAAATGGGCATCATTCATTCAAAATTTCCAACCCATCATTATGTTTCTCCATGCATTGTTTGTGAGCATGTAAAACGTCATCATGGTAAACCATTTGGATTATTAATGCCACTTGCCATTTCAAATGAACCATGGGAATAGATTTCTATGGATTTTATCACAAGTCTTCCCATCACTTCATCACATAATGATATGATTTGGACAATAGTTGATAGGTTTAGCAAATATGCATATTTCATTCCATGTAGAAAAACTTTGTCTGCACCTCAGGCTACAAAATTATTCATTAAATGCATTTTCCAACATCATGAATTTCCTAAAGTAATGTTATATGATCGTGATGTTAGATTTTGTAATCATTTTTGGGTTGCTTTATTTCAACATTTTGGTTCTAAAATAAATTTTAGCTCTACATTTCATCCCGAAAGTAATGGACAAAGTGAAGCTACAAAATAGTACTATTCTTGATTTATTGTGTTGTTATTCATTAGATAGTCCCACTAACTGAGATAAGAAGTTCCCATTGCTTCAATTTTCTTACAATACACCACACACACCACTACTGGTCGTGCACCTTTTGAAATTATTTTTGGCAAAAAGCTTCCCACTCCCATATCACTCACCCAAACCAAGATTCCGATGGTTGATTCTATTGATCAAGATCACATTTCTATACTTCATGATGTTCATGAGCACATTAGGAAAAGTCAAGAGTGCTACACTCGTAATATCAATACAAAATGATTAGCTAAGGAATTCAAGGAAAATGATCTGGTGTGGTTGCATATCATTAAAAGATGTCTCAAAAATATTTTGTGGCATCCTAAAATTAAACTAGCACCACACTATTATGGACCATTTTGCATTATACAAAAAAATAATGATTTTACCATCTCATTGGAATATACATAGCTCTTTTCATATTAGTTTACTTAAACCATTTAATGGAACAATACCACTCACTCCACTTCTTGATGACCCTCCTTTAATTGAAGAACAATCTGAAATCTTGGTTCCTAAGAAAATAATTGATCATGATGTCACCACTACATGCACAAGTACTCAATATCATCGATATTTAGTTAAGTACAAAAATCACTCTATTGAAGAATGTCAATGGATACATAAAACACAATTAACGACTCATTATGACCACTTAATTTTTGCATATCATACACAAACACATTATTGTAATTCCTCCATGAACATTTCCATGCATGTTTTCTTTTACATGGAACATGCTTATTTTCATTCAATGATGGAACATGTGACTGGCCATCCATGTTTATTTTACTTTATCAACTGAGGTCAGTTGCTTTTTCAACTGAGGAGCATGTTATAACTTATGGAATATGTCGAACAATGCATTGTTGGAGTGTTAATTTATTAATGTATTAATGTGTTTTGGTGTTTTTGATATAGCAGTTGAAGGTTCGTGAGGGCGTGAAAGACGTGGAAGGGTGGACATCAATAATCTGACTTTAGGGCCAACATCAATAATCTGACTTATATTTTTTTTTGTAAATAAATCTGTGTAGAAGGTTCTATTGTTAGAATAGTTAGAAAAATAGTGGTTAGAATAAGGGTCATTGTAGATTGCAATTTCTGATATTAAAAGCAAAGGCTTTCTACAAAAGTCACCAACTTTTACTTTCACGCATGCTTTTTGAAGCTGTTCTCATGTAACCACTATTTCGACGTAATAAAAAATTCCTATAAATACATGCACTTTGTGGACTGTCAAAATAGAGTGCATGGGGGGAGATTGCACCCAATACTGCATTCTATCTTGTCTACTGGCATCTCTATTTTTTCTGTGTGTTTTGTGCATTCGTAACCTCTGTGTGCGTGTGAGCAAGATCTTGATAAAACACTATCAGAAACACATATATAAACTTACACTTACAACACATTACCTCATTCATGAGCACATTCACTCATTCACATACATACTCATCAATACATACAACTATCCATAGTTACCATAGATATTGACATGCCCATAAACATATGGGCACACACAAACATAGACATTCACAAACATATGGACACACACAAACATAGATATTCACATACTCATATTAACATGTAACCACACATACGTACATACACAAAACCACACATACATACGTACATACCCATATTAACCCGTAATCACACATACGTACATACACAAAACCACATACACAATAACTCAACACTTTAGGCCCATATTCATACATGAAGACATACACATATCAAACATTTTAGGGTTGCACAAACAAACACATACACATGAGCACAATCAGAAATTCATAGACACAATCACACATTCACATCACATACATATGGACATTTAGACATAGCACTTAGGGTTAACGCTTACAGATATAGGCACTTAGGGTAATCTCATACATATATTGAGGGTTATGTATGGAGAAAAAATGGAGGGTTGAACTGGACATAGGCAGTAGGGTATCCTCATAGCCATAAAATGCTTACATGAAGACTTCTCATGGACAACATACATGATCATGTAGGGTTTATATGATCACATACATGGATTTCATCTTCACATATACATGTCTAACATCTATGAACTACCTCTATCACCATAAACAAGTTCATAACATAAAGTCATATAGAAAATACCCTTAATCCATGTACACAATTATACTAATTATTTATAATCCCTTCATGTTTTGTTTATAGCACATCTTAGTCTTTTCCTTTGCCTGCAAGTACTAAAGAAAGAGATCATTCACATTTTGAGAGGTTTATAGATCATCATTTTTTAAGAAGATTTTACTTTTTTTTTAATGTAAGTCAGAGTGGAGAAATCCATCCGACATCTGCCCCTACTAAACCTACAGGTCATCCCCATGGGCCAACCTATAGATTATTAAAGGCTGTATGAAATTCTTTTGAAAAAACTATTTCGTAATGTTTCTAAATGGTGTATCAAATATGCTTTTAAATGAAAATACTGATTGTAACAGTAAAGAAACTTGAAAATTACTCAAGCTTGAATTAAAACCTTTTTGTTAAATGTATGAGATTGAAAAAAAGTGTTAGAAAATCCTATAGAAATCATTTAGACAGTCATGGTACCCTCCCTTCTATTTACTCTATTCATAAGTATTTGTTTATCTTATATAAGTGTTCTATCACTTACTTTCTTAGCCACTTGCCATAAGATGCTATTAAGTAATTCCTCTACAACATACATCCACCTCGTATACCCCACTTAGTAAATCTTAGAAGTGGTTTTGAGACCATATTTGAGTCATGAAAACTTTTTTTTATTTTTTTTCTTTTTCTTTCTTTTTGTTTTTTTTTTTTTTTCTTTTTCTCTTTTTCACTTTGCAACGAACATTGATGTATTACTTCTTTTATTTATCTTTTTTCTTTGCAACTTTTTTATAGAATGGGAAAGGCCTAACCCCTAATTAGAGGAGAGGATCTAGATGCATGCTACAACCAAAATCAGGATCTCACTAACTAAGTGGTTTTAGACACTTAAGCAATCTACCTATATAAAATATGCTTTACCTCTACTAGGAGTCACAAGTCAATGTTTTCCTATTCCATCCTTAAAATAGCCATAGGGTCTCTAATTCCTATCTCCAATTCATACTCATCCCTAATTAATTTTTTTATTCATCTTTTCATAATTTTAAACATCTAATTTAGATGCTAGAATACTGTACTTGTTTATTCATGAAATGCATGGAAAAAGACTTTACTAAAAACTTAAAATTAATAAGAGTAAAGAATTGTTTCACCTTATTTATCTTTTTGCTTAGTGTTGATATCATTCTTCATCCTCCTCATCTTCTTCTAAGAGCTCATCATCAATTTCATAGTCAGTGCTCTATCTTCGTTTAAATAACTTGATTCTCTTTCTTCCAATCAAATTTCTCAAAGGAGTTCCATCAAGCTCACATAAAGCATACACATCTGTGTCAAAAATAGAAAAAATAACATAAGGTCCAAACCATCTTTTAGTTAATTTATGTCATGCATCATATTGGGTATCGAAGGTACTATCACAGGCAAGTACCCAATCCCTTGACTCTATCGATCGTGGCCTAAGTTGATGTTTCTTATCAAAATAGACCTTGTTTTTTAAGCATGACTCCTTTAATTTCTTAATAGATTCTTTCGTATTTTCTTTCCCTTGTTCAAGTTATTTAATTATCAAAGCTAACAACTCTTCATGTGATAAATTATCTTCCTAGTCTAAACTTATCCATTTTATTATCTGAGTATGTATCGAGAAAAACAGGCTTCTGACAGTACATGAGCTCAGTTGACATAAATCCAGTTGATCTTGTATATATCATCTATCTCGCCATAAAACAAATGGAAGATATCTTGACCATTTCCATATATCTCCATCACATGCCTTCAAGATTGCCTTCAATATAAAAGGATGACCTCTTTCAATCTTCCCATTTGCTTCTAGGTTATAGACTATCGTGAGAGATAAGTGAATTCCATGATGATCAAAGAATTCCCTCCCCTTTCTAGCATCTAACTCTCCTTGATCTCCAACTACCTTTTCTATATATCCAAATCAAGATATAACTTCTTCTAAAAGAAATAAACATACATTACAAGTAGTATTAGATCAAAGTGCATGAACTTCCACATGATTTGTCAAATCTTCCCATGCAAGTACAATATATCTCATACCATCAATACTTTTAGGCATAGTCACAAGATCAACTACTGACTTAGAATGAATACATGGTGGGTAAGTTGGGTGTAAGGGATCCCTATGTTTGATTGAGGAATGAATCTAACATGTGGCACATGTGCTCACAAAGTTGTTAAGAGTTACATACATCCTTGGTCACTAGTAGGTTTCTTGAATTCTTTTCATATGTCACAACAAAGCCCTTATGGCCTGCTCATAAGCTTTCATGCATGGCTCTCATGACTTGCACCAGAAAATTTCTCAATCCTACAAACCTCTGTGGATTTTTCACCTTTCCTCTATCATTCTGCCAAAGAAACCCATCTCTCAAAAAGAAGTTCAAAGACTTCTTTTTGATGTTCCGGAATCAATTTGCTGACCAGCTTGGGAAAGGCTATAAAGTACTCAGATAATATCCAATGTCTCTCCATTCTCCTTCATTATCCTCTTCTCTGAATCGCTCATAAGTAAATGTACATGGATCATAACATATCAAGATTATCCCTCTATCTATTGCTTTATCACAATCATCATCCTCAAACTTTGCTTGTGAGATCATATCGACAATAGTATTGAGCTTTCAAACAATATGAACAAAAGCTCAATTACAAAACTTGATATATGCAATCCATCTCAACATCACAATATCAAGAGATGAGAAATTTGCAATCATACATATTAATGGGAGACAATCAGTCTCTATAATCACATTTGCACTAATGAAATAATATTTATAGGATTTTAAAGCAGTGACTAATTCCCATAACACTCACTTGATCTAAGGATATTTCCTTTGAGTGTCATGTAAAATCTTTGACTAAAGCAAACTACATACCTCTTCGCCTTGTCATCATCTAACCAATGACCCAACCTATACCAATAGGACTAGTATCAATAGTTAGGATTATAGTTTTCTCGAATAATCAATATATTTAAAAATTAGAACATTAATAAGGAATTGCTTTAGTTTTTGCATTTTTCTACTATGCTTCTCTGTCTAGAAGAATTTCTTTTTCTTTATTAAGAAATAGTAGAATGGGTTTGCAACATGATCAAAGTTAGGGATCCAGATTACATAGAAGACACAAGCTCCTAAGCATCTTCTCACTTCACTAACATTGCAACACACCTTTCAAATCCTACTAATGGCATTAATGTTTTATGGATATGGCTCACAATCATAATGTCCACATGGATCTCCAATGATCAAAACTTTGTTGACATAAAAAATGTATTTTTCTAAAGAGAAAGTCCGTCCAACCTCTTCAGACCTTTGAAAGATTCTTGCACAATCAAAAATATGGTCAAAGAAAAACTTCCTACAACCAAACGAATCGATAGCTACATCTTTCTCCTTCTCCACAAAACCTTTTATCGAAATGTTGTCAATAAAAGGCATAGTCACTTTTGAAATAAAGTCGTATAAGACTAGATTCATAGCCTTCATCATATGAGCCATGTAATTTGTTGATCCCTATGGCAACGTACACATATGTACTAGACCCAAAGGAGTTTTCATCGTGGTTATATCTCTGCTCTATATAACTAACTAGAATTGATCATATCCTGAATACAAATCACCCATCAAATAGATCGAGTGCCCGTAAAAAGCCTCCGTAAACTCATCTATAATGGGTCTTGTTCCTAGATTTGTGATAGTGACCTTATTGATAGGTTGTACATTCTGTATGAAGCATAGTTCCCCATTCTTTTGGGTACAATGAACCATCAATTTGAATAAGGTGCAGATGATGGTTCAAGAATCCTCATAGCAATGTTCTCCTTTAACAATCTCATTAGCTTAGGCAAATGGGTTATACTTTCTTTTCAATTATTTTGTATTTCCTATCAATCTTGACTTCGTGCTCTATTAAGAAATGTGCAATCAGATGATATTCTTTGATAGATTAAAGAATGATGATCTTAGATTCAAATTTTCCTTGGAGAGTATTCTCAAGCTCTTCCATCAAAGTCAGAATTTTTGTAAGTTCAATTATACTTTCAATGTTTTCCTTAGATGAAATTAGTCATAGGCCTTTGTAATGTTTTTCCTTCATTTTTTCTAAATTTCTTCGGAAGTTTTTCTTTTTCAATAAAGCATAAACTAGATGCAGGGTTACATACTAAAAAATTCTCAAAATTATGTACATCTTCATGTGAGATGTGGCACCATCATCCACTATTGTCTCACTCAAAAAATAATGGAATCCAACAAAATTTTGTTCATAATATGTTCCAAATTCTCTTACTAGTGGACAATCATCACACACATGATCGTAAGAGTCAATGGGATTTCTTCATAAATTTCTCCTATTCCTTGAATGATTTGGATAGATAGTCATCACTTGTAGGGAATCCAATCTAGATTTTGAACAAACTCTAGCATATGCTGAACCATCATTCATGGCCTTCATCTCCAATTGCATTTGTGCTATAAAATTTTTCCCTAGTATCACCTCATATGAGCAGTTATCTTGCACAAAGAAATGGATTTCCTTACAGACGCCTCCCATCATAATACGAACATAAGCACACACACCTAACAAGATCCCATATCCATTTTTTGCAGTTCTCTTTCTCCATCCATGAACCTTTCAATGGGACATCTGAATTTATCAAAAAATATTTTAGATATCAAGTTTATCTATGATCTTCAATCAATGAAGGCTAGAGTTAGACATGATCCTTTCTCATCTCCAATTTGAGTTTCTATTTCTAGGGTTCCTTGTACCCAAGAATTCTTATCAATTTGTCTCTATCCATTGTTCATCTCGTCATCGGGAAGAATCGGACCAAGAAAATTTATGTTCACTTTTCCCGTCTCAATCTCCTCCTCTTCATCACTATCACTATATAATGAATCACTTAATGTGACTGCATCATTCATTGCAAGATTTTCAGTAACATCCTGCATATCTTTTTCTTGAGGAAGAATTAATTGAAGTATTTTGATGGTGATGCACCACAATGTGCTCTTTTTCATGAGAGCTCCACGATGATATCCTCAGAGTAGAAAACTGAGCTCCAAGCGCTGCACACAGTTGTCCGCATAAAGGTTACAAAATATTGAAAACATAGTATGTAGTGAGCACAAACACAAACTTCTTGATGGGCATGTTACACTCAGGTATTCTTTATCATTATTTATTTTTCTCCCATAGCCAAAGTAGCTATGGGAGGAAAATAAATAATGATAAAGAATACCTGAGTGTAAATATACAAACTATACCTCCCACTTGATGGGCATGTTACACAATATACTGTCCAAGATCATGAATCAAGTAACCCCCATCAAGTGACAATAGTGCCGAAAGCTATCATGTGGTAAAGCTTTAGTCAAAAGCATCTGCAGCATTATCTCCAATATGAACCTTCTCAAGAATAATGCACTTAGTGGCTAAGCAATCTCTAATGAAGTGATACCTCACCTCAATGTGCTTGGTCTTTGCATAATAGCCAGATTCCTATCCAAAGCAAAGGAACTTTGACTATCACTAAGAAAACGAGGTGCATGCTAAGGTAGACCCATATCACAAGCAAGACGAGAAAGCCACAATGCTTCCTTACATGTCTCACTTGCTGCAATATACTCTAATTCTCTGGTGGAAACAATTGTACATTTTTGAAGTAGAGATCTCCAAGAGATAACACCTCTAGAAAAATATGAAATATACCTTGATGTAGACTTACGATTGTCTACACACGTAGCATAAGCATAGAAACTTGTCCTTAGTCCCACTAAGATATTTAAAAATCATCTTGACTCCTTCCCAATGTTTCTTGCTAGGATTAGACATATATCTACTCACAACTCCCACTGCAAATGCAATGTTTAATCTTGTCATTACCATAGCATATATGAGACTACCAACAAGAGACTGATATGGAATATTGGTCATGAATTCCTTTTCCTTATCTTATTTGGGGCAATCATCATTTCTCAATTTCAGGTATGTGGGTAAAGGTGTACTCAATGCCTTTCCACCTTGTATATTGAACCTGTGAAATAATTTGGATATGTAATCACTTTGAGACAAGTACATGCATCCTTTACTTCGATCATAAGTAATGCACTTCCCAAGAATATGTTTGGCATCCACCAAATCCTTCATATCAAATGTCTGACTCAACCTCTTCTTGAGAACTGACAAGTCATAAGAGGACTTCCCAGCAATCAACATATCATCGACATAAACTATCAAGCATATCAAGCTACAATCTGAGCATCTTTCTGTGTAGAGAGAATGATCCTCATTGCTTCGAGAATAGCCTTGAGACTTCATAAAAGCATCAAAATTTTGGTACCATTTTCTAGGGGATAGTTTAAGTCCATATAAGCTCTTCTTGAGCTTACAAACGAGACTTTCTTTCCCAAGAACTACATAACCCTCTAGTTGTTCCATATAGATCTCTTTTGTAAGATCTCCATGCAAGAAAGCAGTTTTTATATCCATTTGGACTAGCTCTAAGTCCTCATTGCAACGAATCTAAGCATTGAGCAACATGCGCAAGGTAGTCATCTTGACCACTGGAGAGAAGATTTCCTTGAAATCAACACCCTTTTGTTGATTAAAACCCTTTGTGTTGGCATACAAGATAAAAGAAGAGCATACCAGCACAAAGGAGCAATCATGCACAATCCGATAACAAGGCCTAATCATTTTTCCCATGAACTATTTCCAACTCAAGTGATTTTCATCACTACACAAACATTGAAAATTCCGTTTTTGGTAGAATAGACTCCATTTTGTTCAAGCCAAGGAGTCCTCAAGCTTGAGGAGTATTAGAAGTAGCTACATACCAATTTTCGTAATTTTTAGATTCTGTTTGAGCCTCAAATAAGCTCTAGAACCTAATTTTTAACTAGGCCAGACACTAGGTCTAGACAGGGCCAAAGCTAGTCAAAAAACTATAAAAAGAGCTAGCGAGCTTATTTTTTAGGTTAGATTGTTAGTGATTTGAGTTGATGTAAGAGACTTTTTGACTAATGCAAAGAACTCCATTGTTCCTCTCCTTGTTCTTGCCTTGTGTGCGCATGTGTGTATGTGTGTGCATGTTTGTGTGCTTCTCACTCACACACTTGTGCCTTCACTTGCTCATAGTCTTCATACTAGTCCTCACGTCTCCATGGATTGACAATTATGAGGTGGATCTCCTCATGTTGGTACTTGCCATTGTGCTAGAGTGCCACCAAATTTGGTGTCGTATCCGAGAAGAGAGCTTTGAGGACGAGCATGTGATGGTAAGACATAGAGTTGACACATTGGATTCATAGGTAATATCCCTTCTTTTCCTTATTTTTCTTCATTTTTTCTTGATTTTGCATCACCATCATCACCATCATCATCCTCACCATCTCCCACCTCCATCTTCACCTTCACAAAAATTTCACTTTTCTGGTCATATTCCCCTACCCACCTCATTTCCCTCATTTCACTTGTGAGAGAGGGCAAGAGAGAGCTTGTGTGCGATTTTTTTTTTTGTGTTTTTTGAGCTTTTTGCTGCAAGTTCTATCTATACCACCATCCCTAGCAGCTTGTGCAAGTATGATAGAACTATGCACAGGTCCCAAGACGGCGACCTCTGTCTATCGCGAGAGACAGAGAAACTCAGTATTTTTTTTTTGCATGCTTGGCATGATAACCTACACCATTAGAGCACTCCAAATCACTAAAAGCTTTAAAATTGTGTTTTTTCAGTCTATCGTGAGAGACACCGTCTATCGTGACAAACAGCATCTATCATGACAGACAGCGTCTATCACGACAGACAACACCCCATGATAGACCTCATCTATCATGATAGATAGATGTCTATCACGACAAACAAAACCCCACGACAAATAACATCTATCGTGATAGACCAAAACACAACAGACGATAGACCCCATCTATCGTGATAGAAACCCGTCTATCACGACAGACACCCGTCGATCGTGACAGACAAGCCCATGACAGATAACAATCACGGTTTATCACGACAGACACCCATCTATCATGACAGACAGGACCCCACGATAGACCCCATCTATCGCGACAGACACCATCTATCACGATAGACCAAAACACGACAGATGGTAGACCTCATCTATCGCGACAGACAAGCCCACGACAGACGACAAGCACAGTCTATCGCGATAGACATTTATCCATCGCAACAAACAGAGCTCCAATACAGTCAGCGTCTATCGCGACAGGCCAAAAGCATGATAGATGATAGAAATCATCTATCGCGACAGACAGCCCCACACGACAGCCAGTGTCTATCATGACAGACACCATCTATCGTGATAGACAAGCATTTTCGACAAAAAATAGAGGGGTAATTTTTCTAAATTTTGGGCTAATTTTTGGGCATATTTGCACATTCAATTACCCATACAGTTATTGAGGCCTTAGAAAAATGCCCTAGAATCTTGAAAGGTCCTCATTGTCTATTTTAACCCCCTAAACCGTGAACTGTCATAACGTTTTCATATGAAATTTGTTTTTTGAGCTCTAGAGCTTGTTGGAAAGCTCGTGGTGAATAATGCATGGATTTTCAGATAGGGTACTTTGAAGTTGACCCTCTGTGGGGTAGGTACACCAAGGGAGCTCTAGAGAAAATTTTTTGGCAATCCAAAAGGGGGGAAAAAGGGTCTTTAAAAGTGTCTGTATCAAATTGTTTGTCAATTAAATGTAAAAACTTGAGCTAAACTTGGAATTTTTACAAGTTCATAGAGAGCTTTTGGAGAAATCAAAGCAAGTGCCATTGTATGCAGGCTTGGGAACACGCTTCCTGGGCAGACAAGTGTAGCAAGGAGAAAGGACTTGAGGTTGGAACATTTCTCAACCCCCTCAGTCCATTCTTAGCTTAGGCTAAGTTCTAAGAGCCTCTAATTTCTCAAGTCTAAGAATAGGCTAAATTGCAGTCAAGGGACAACTTAAGGGAAAAGAACTTAAACTAAGTGGGCGAAGAACATCAAGTACAACACACTTAAGTGCTCCTAACGACGCTTAACTAAAGACAAGAAAACAAGTACTGAGAAGTTAAAAAGAACAAGTGATTGGTATCAAAGAATCAGAAACGTGGTTGTACAAGGATCATTGGGTTAATTGGAAGGGCATATGAACCTTAGATCGGGGAGACACCTAGGGAGAGACTGTCAAAGTATTAGATCATCTGAGGCTAGTGTCAATCATACCGCTAGGTCTTGGGCCCAGCAATTGAGTGGCTACCCCTACGCGCTAGACTCAGAAACTAGTGACTCAGAGATGTCTTATAACTTGGAAAGACCTATAGGTAGCTCACGAGTGGCATACTTAGAAAAACCAGAAGGTCCCTATAAGACTCAATTGGAATATATTAGGACCAATCGCTTAGGTGCACGCATCTATGAGGATGACCTAAGAAGATCTTTTGTCCAAATTAAAAACCCAGATCAGCCCTTTGGACTAGAACACCCTGTAGTCAAGTTCAAAAATGGTTCCTACATAGATAAAGAAGGAGCAATGTTTGTGGTCACCAGCCAACCAAAAAGGACGGATGAATTTGGCAACATAATCTGTGAACCTGAAATAGGTGACATAGAGCAAGGGAACTTAGTAAAAGAGCCAAAAAATCCTCAAGGCCAAGAGAACATGCTAGAACCTTGAGGCCCACACAATTGGTTAGGTCCATGAAGAATTGCTTCTATGGCATAGGATACCCATATGACCATGTGGCAGAGTTTAGGGAAGTTTTGAGAGCTGAACAAGTTGAAGACTTGTTCACTCAATACAATAATTTTGGCCTAACTCTCAAGAACACTACATTGACTTGGTTTCAACCATTGCACCAAGTTTAGTTTCGAAATAGACCAACTTCTTGAAGCGTTCATCACTGCATTTTCTAAGAGTGGTATTAGGCATAACACATCTTCCTTGATATACAGCTTCAAGCAAACACCTCAAGAGACCGTGAGGCTCGCAGGAAGAAGGTTTAGGCAATACCTAGAGAGGTGCCTATTCCAGAGTTACCCACTCTAGCCAAACAAGTGGCCTTATTTCTAGATGGATTGTTAAGTACCAAACTGAGATCATATGTGTACTTAAAGGACCCTAGATCCATAGAAGAGTGTGTACACATGTGCATAGACATTGAGGATAATCTAGGGGAGGAATTAGAGCTTTCAAAGATCTATAAAGATTCAGATAGTTCTATTCGCCTCACATCCACACAATCCACGTCAATTGAGGATCTGGTAGAGAAGGTAGCTCAAAAATTAGGAGTATCTAGCAAGCAGATTCCTAGATTTTTAGTGCCCAATCTCATGAGAGATTAGACTTCGAGTCTAATTCCTTACAGGAACTACCCCCTTTCACAGGCCCATGGGAAGCTAAGTCTACTTGTATGAGAGCACCCATGGTCATGATAAGAAACAAAGACTCAATCATACCTAGGAACAGAGAGGTAGTGAAGAATACTAAAGTGTAGTGCAATCTCACTTTAGAAGAGCTACTCAAGGTTAAGCTTGAATTGTGGAAACATGTAGCCAAACAAGTGCCAGATGTAGCAAAACCTCGTTCCCAGGTAGGATCTCATAGAACAATGCCGGAAATACCTTTGGACAAGATAGGGGACATGAGTGAAGGAGAAGAAGGAAACATCTATCTCCCGATCACTCATCAGGGTTACACAACCAATGCAATTTTCGACTTAGGTGCAGGAGTTGCAATTGCTACAACTTCCCTATGGAAGCTTTGGGGCAAGCCATCACTCAAGACAATGAGAATGAAATTGCAAATGGCCGATGGTCACATAGAAAGACCCTTGGGGTTATAAGAAGGGATAACTCTCACTACATGTGGTGTCGAGTTCGAGTTTACTTTTGCCACATGTGACTTTAGCAAGAACCAAGCCTATGAGATGATTTTGGGAAGACCATTTATGTGGCAGTTGCAATTGGTGCAAGATTGGGGAACCAATTCTTTTTATTAGCAACACTTAGGTGTTACAACCAAAGTCAATCTCAAGGATTACTCTCATAGAGACGTTCCCCCTATTCAATGGAATCCCGTCCATAGAGCTAAGGATGATACATAATCAGTGTGTTACATAGGATTAGGATCCTCATGGATGCATGAAGACACCCACTTATGGATGTGCAAAGTAGCAGTAGAAGAAGAGAAGAGAGAAAAAGCAAGAGAGGTAGGTGCAAAGGAAACTCATAGATCAATACAAGACCCAGCCTATGCACCTATAGTAGTTTCTGATGAAGAATTTGAACCTCGTGGTTGGGCGGAGATTTTAGCAACCATTGATGTAGCCATCAATGAAGAACAATGGACACCCCACTTTGACAAGGATGGCTATGACATTTCAGTCTTCACAATAAAGCCAATCATGTGTGATCAGATTATTGAAGAATGTGAACCTAGCATTGATGCATTCGAGGACACAAGTGACTCCGATCTATAGTCAATAAAAATGGACCCTCCTTTTGCATCAGATGAGGAATATTTCTATGAAGTAGAAGCTCACCCTCAAAGACACGAAGAAATTATGAATTAGGTGAGATTAACCACACAAGTGACCACTAAGAATGAAGGCAAGAAGAGGAAGAAGAGAGAAGTCACACCAGAGGAAGAAGAATCTTTGTTTGAGGTCCCTAAAAATTTCAAGAAATATGAAATAGAAGATAGGAGAGTCATGGTAAGAATGCCTAAACGTGAAGCCGTCATAGGAGAGGCCTATGATAACAAAGAAACTACAAAGAAAATCATAGTGACGATAGAGGAAGGTGAAGAACAATGTACCTACATAGGACATGACCTAAGTGAAGATGAGGAGCAAGAAATGGTAGCCTTGTTTAGAGAATATAGAGATATTTTTCATGGAGCTACAGAGACTTAAAAGGTGTAGACCCTGGCATATGCTCACATACTATCCCGATGACCTTAGATGTCAAACCCTCTAAGCAAAATCCATACACATATAGCGATAATTATGCTGCCAAGATCAAAGAAGAGATAGATCGCTTGGTTGAAGATGGAGTTATCTATGAAATTGAGCACACTGAATGGGTATCCCCCATTGTACTTGTGCCCAAAAAGAATAGAAAATTACATGTATGCATTAACTTAAAGAAGGTTAACGCAGCCACTATCAGAGATAGTTATCGGCTTCCTATCACTGAGCATCTATTAGAAAGGGTAGCAGGCAAGGAAGTGCTTCCTGGATTAGTTCTCTAGTTACAATCAAGTAGCCATTGCACTAGAAGATCAGCATAATATGGATTTTGCCATAGAGTGGGGCATATTTGCTTTTTGGGTGATGCCATTTTCTCTAACCAATGCACCCGCAACCTTCCAGAGATTGATGTGCCATGTCTTTAAAGAGTTCTTGAGGAAGAATTTGGAAGTCTATGTTGATCTTTGTGATCATTCCAACATTAAACAGACACATATACTTGAACTCAGGCAAATCTTTGACAAATGTAGTGAATATCAAGTTTGCCTGAACCTAGAAAAGTGCATTTTCATGGTCAGGCAAGACAAGATTCTAGGACATATAGTGTCAAAGAATGGCATATCCACTGACAAAGAGAAAGTGAGAGCTATCACACAACTACCTAGGCCAAAGAATGTCAAGGAAGTGCAAGCTTTCATGGGGCATTGTGGCTATTACTGACATTTTATACACATGTATGCCATCATTGCAAAGCATTTGTATGGACTTTTGACCAATTTTGAGTGGACTGATGAATGTGAGAAATATTTCAATGAGCTTAAACGTCGATTGTGTTCAGCACGAATCTTGACTACACCAGATTGGAACAAGCCATTCCATGTCCATGTGGATGCATCCAATTATGCTATTGGGTGTGTACTTGCACAACCTAGGGGCAAAGGTAATATGGATCTTCCAATTGCTTATGCTAGTAGATAGTTAAATGTAGCTTAACGAAATTATACCACTACTGAGAGAGAAGGATTGGGCATGGTATATGCGGTTAAAAAATTTAGACACTATTTGCTTGAAAATAAGTTTAAATTTTTTACTGGTCATCAAGCTCTACTGTACTTGTTAAACAAGCCATCCAATACAGGTAGATTAGTAAGATGGTTCCTCTTAATAATGGAATATGACTTTGAGGTAGTGGTGAGGAAAGGTAAGACTCACTTGAGAGCAGATCATCTCTCGAGGCTCACATCCGGAGAGGCCCCACAAGGAGTATCAGATGACCTTCTTGATGCTTACTTGTTTAATTTGGAAGTTGTACCACAGTGGGCCAAGACCTTAGTGCCAATACTAACATATGGGCCTAAACATCCAGTAGTAAACACTCAAGATAGGGAGGTAGTAAAAGCCCAGAAGTACCATATCATCGCAAGGAGTATGTACAAACATACATATCAAGTAATATTAGCTTGGTGTGTGGAAGAGGATGAGCACACGAAATGGTTGCAATTAGCACATGTCAGTGTAATAGAGCAACACTACGCGAGGCAAAGAACTTTATAGACACTGAGGAGACTCGGAGTGCACTCGCCAACTATGGAAGCAAATGTCCATAGGATGTGCAAGGAATGTCCAATTTGCCGCACTAAACCACCAATGGAACATGTCACTCTTTATCAAGTGTCTTTAGTGCCAGATTGGAGCGAACCATTAGTAGCCTTCTTGAGGACGAGAACCCTTCCCAAAGATATGACATTGGCTAGACAAAGGAGCTTAGAATAAAAAGCTTTAGACTATACTCTCATTAGAGATAATCTATACAAACGAGGAAAAGATGGGTATCTTAGATTGTGTGTCCATGAGAGTGAATATCTTAAGATCCTAGAAACTGCTCACCAAGGTGTAGTAGGAGGACATTTTGGACTAGATAGGGTGATCAAGGTAATACTATTTGCAAGTCTTTGGTGGCCAACCCTTCACATGGATACACATACATATGTGAAGAGGTGTGATGTTTGTTAGTGAACTTAGTATCCTACACACAAAGATGAGATGGCAATGAAACCTATGATGGGTGGGCATGCATTCTCTAAGTGGGGAATAGACTTTGTTGGTCCCATTAATCCCCCAGCTAAGCGTTCCCATGTTGAATACATTATTGTGGCCACGGACTATCTAACCAAATGGGTATAAGTAAAATCTACAATGAAGAACGACGCCCAGATGACATCTAAGTTCTTATTCGAGAATGTGCTCACCAGATACGGATTGCCAATAGAGTTAGTGAGTGATAGAGGCATGCACTTCTTGAATGAAGTCATTGAGAACCTTATCCAAGAACTCTTGGTGATACATAAGAAGTCAGCCCCTAATCATCCACAAGCTAATGGACAGGCTGAGAGCACAAATAAGATTCTATGCAATGTATTGACAAAATTGGTGAATAATAAAATCTCTGATTGGGACAAATAGCTACACCATGCTATTTGAGCATATAGAGTTGCCTATAAAACGGTACTCCAAGACACACCCTTTGAGATGGTGTTTGGCCAAAATGCAGTGCTACCATTGGACTTTTTGATACCTATAATGAAAGTAGCACAAGAGCATGATTGGATAGGCCATGAGCTCTCCTCTAGAATCTTCAATCTTGAACGATTAGGTGAAACATGATTGAGAGCTCCAGCAGGAATTTATGCAGACAAGAAAAGGCAAAAAGCATATTTTGATGCACATGTGAATGATAAGGGCTTGAAAGCAAGAGATCTAGTCTTAGTCTGCACTCTGAAGAAACATGCTCCAAAATTAGAGAAGGGAGGCTATGGACCAATGATTATCAATAGGATCTCCACAAGTGGAGCAGTTCAACTAGCCACTCTAGAAGGCAACATCCTACCAAGTTACATAAGTGGATGCAGAGTCAAGTTATATCAAGAACCTCTGACAAAGGAGATGCTAAATCGACTCAATACTCCTAAGAAATGCAAGGAAGAAGAAAAGCGAATTCGAGAAGAAGCACAGGAAAAAGCTTTAGAATGCATCTGATGAATGAAATTGCAAAGACAAGGTAGAGATCAGCGTTTGTATGACACTCAAGAAGCTCTAATTTATCACATGGCCATGTGTGAAGTGTCAAGTGAGCGTTCCCATAGGATAGTTGATCGACAACCCTTTGTGATCCTAGAGGTAGGACAAGGAGAGAGTGCAAGGACTGTAAGGGCTTTGATTGACTCCGGAGCAGCTACTAGTGTAGTTTGACTTTCTTACTACCGAGAATTGCAATTGAAGATCAATCCTATAGAGGCATATCTCATAGTGGGTGAGGTGGGACTTCCCCTCAACATTCAAGAGTTTCTAATGGTAGTCAAAGTGCTAGTATGTGAAGACGAGGATCTTACCAAACCTCTGGTCTTGGACCAAGACTGGATCTATGATCATGCAGTCAACCTCAACCTAAGAAGTGGACTTCTTTAGGCTTGGGTAGGCCAAAATTGCATCATGATTGAATTAGAGAATCAAGCACTCAGGCCACTAGAAAAGGCACCAAATCTTGGTCCCTCCAGAAACCCACATCAAGATAATGATGATATTCTTGTCCAAAGTTCTATGGTGCAGAAGATTGTCACTCTTGACGAAGGTGCATATGTCAGTGAGGAGTTCCCTTCTTTTCCAAAGAGTATTTCGGGAAAGCAATTCGGGCAACACACAACACAAAGAAGGTCGATGATCAAGAAGCATAAGCACCAACCTGTGCAATATAAAGTACCTCTTGGCATGAAGCATATCTGGATATGCAAGGGTGAACAACCCTCTGCTCTGGAGATAGGATCCCAAAGATGTTCCAAACAAACTACATAGTTGAAGACTACAATGAAGGAGTATTCTAGGCATCAATCTAAACGAACCATTTCTATTTAGGTCCCAAAATAGTCAGTGAAGGCTCACCCACATACGAGACAAATTTGGGTACCTAAGACTTGCTTACATGCTCAAATACCTTCACATAAGCTCACAAGTCAGAGTCGTCATTCACAACCACTCACATCATAAATTTCACGACACACATCTACAATCACCACCTTCACACCTCAATTCACCCCTAAAACTGTGTGGAAATGGGTACCCAAAAAGTCCCAAAGTCAAGATAGTCTAAACCACAAACCTTTACATGACATCTCTACCAAAAGCCATAATCCCACAATAAGAGTTTGGAGAATTAAACCGTGTCTCAAACCCCTTGACCCAATTTTGTAAATCAATCTGCATCAAGGTAGATACATGTTGATCATTGTGCACACCCAAACTATGCATCTAGGGGAATCACTAACCTACTAACCAACATTCACACACATCATAGACACCTCACCTGCTAACGCCTAACCACCTTGGATATCATGTTGGTATTGTGGAGGGAACACCATAACATCATGTTTCCTATGCAATGCTAATATGCCTCTTTTCTTCTAGCAGATAAGCATCAACATCTACAAGCAGTATCATGGCCGAAACAGTAGGTCCGAGCTCATAGGCAGGAGTAAGTACTGTGGGTATTAATGTGGAGAGTCTACTTATTGATGTGCCACCAACTGAATGATCTGTAGAGCTGCGACATCTCCAGCAGATAACCATACTGGACCCTCCCACACGAATGACCGAGAGAGTCCATGCAAACTCTCATTAGTTCAATGGCATGCCAGGACCCTAAGGAGAGGCGAAATATATCTAGGAGTCCAAGTGTGAGTATGACAAGTCATGGGTTCAATTCCAATTCTTTTCTAAGGAATTTGAGACTCTCCAAAACACACCAGAACTTCAGAGCATATGGCAATATGCAGGGCTACCGAAGTACTTTAAATATGGTTCACTCTTTACTTGGTGGAGACAGGTGCACCATCGATTAAGCTTCCTGTATGGATTATGGAGTAGATCTATGAAGCTAGTGGTGAATGGTTGTTGTGCAATCATGTGCATCATCTACAAGTGCTTAGCATACGATGTACCCCTTGAACTAGCTTTAACTTGGTCATAGTTACAGATGTTTAAAAGACCCAAAAATACCTCACATCAATCCAAGTGTATGAGAGGCTTGATTCATTGTGTCCAGACACGTGAAGTTCTGACGATTCCAAAAGTCTCCCCACAAGGGGATGCCACTATGCCTCTCTTTACCATTAGAATACCCAGATCTGGATCTAAAGGCACATCACAAGCTACCCCATCAGCTCCTCGTGTCCCTCCTGAATTTGAATTTGCTAGAACTAGAGACGTTGAAGGGATGAGCACCTTTGAATTTGAATCATTCTTAGAGAATAACCAACTCTCTGATGTAAAATTCTTTTTAGACACAGAAGAACAAGGCACCTCTTCCCAAAGAGGGAGGAAATCCACAGACATCCGCCATGTACATTGGGATGATGATCAGCAGAGAACTTTATCTCAACAACTAGAATGCTCGGAAGGAGAAGAAGAAGAAGCAAAAGAAACCACCAGAACCCCAAGATATACAGTGATACTCTAAACACTGTATCAGATCATAGAGCGAGTGAGAGCACAACAATTGCTCAATGAATAGAACAGTAGAATGCTCATGGTGCAGCTCTTGGAAGAAGCTGGAGTTGACTCTGAATACAGCGAAGGTCCCCACTTATGGTGTAGTGGAAACAGTCTGATCAGTGTTACGGGGGCCTCTTGTTCAATATGATTTGCAAAGATTCCAAACATGACCACGGTCCGGTAAAAACATCTAGATTCCCATTTGCTACGGTGGAAGAACCTATTATTACATCTGAACCAATCGAGACAACCTCCCAAGCAGCAAGAAATCCTAGTCAAGAACATATAGTGACCCATGAAGAGTCCATTGAGCCACTACCACCAACCCCCCCACCATCACCTCCTCGAACAGAAGCTGTGGAGATCACCTCGACTACTCACGCCATAGAGCAAGCCTTCATCTTCCATAGTCCCACCTCTAGTTCCACCTTGTTTTCCTCCTTTGAAAACCCTCTATATAATACCACCACTATCATAACCGAATCCTTCATAGATCTTGCCATAGGACAACCAGCCCCCATGCTCTCGGTCATAGGCCATCTTGACACTAGATCCATATTCTTTGGGTTCCCTACCACCACACCCCCTTTCATGGCCTTCCCGCCTCACGGTTCTCACTTCCCACCCCCCATACCACCAATCCTTCAACCTGACCATGGCTACCTTTCTAGAATGTTTCAAGCCACCACCCAACCCTCCTCGTTGATCCCATTCCCACCATCCACACAACACTTATTCACCACTATCACACTCACACCACCTACCATTCCAATGCATATGGTAGACACCACCTTCACCCCCACAACTGAAAGCATGGAAATTTCACCACCGACGGTAGCTCCACCTACCCCCACACTTCCACCATCCCCCATCCCTCCTCCACCAATTTCACCTGCACACACATCTCCAATAGACATAGCATTCACTCTTCCCATTCCCAAATCCCCTCCTCTTGCATTTTCCACTGTACAAAATACACCTTCATCTATAGGTAATGCATTTGACACCATGTTTGCATGTGTATCACAATTAAGGACAAAATACAATCAGCTCTAGCAACATAACCAATGATTGCAAGAGCACTCTGAAGTGCTACAACATCATCTTGCTACACTAGAAGAGGAGAATGCCCACCTCCAAACACAATTTAAAACTTTACAGGAGGCTCATAGCATATTGGAAGCAAAGTTACAAAATGTAGACCAAGAAGTGATCCAAGTGGTGGAAGGCCATCTATACACACAATTGGAACACAACGCAAAACTCCAACACAATATGGCGCTACTCAAGGGACACCTTGCAATTGCTCACGAGGAAAATCAACATCTATAACTACAAAACCAAGAAAACTTATAGGCAGCTATCAAACGCACACCCGGGGCACCCATTAGTCCCTCAAAATTCCAAGTCGTGACCCCGGAGAACATCAAGATAATCCTTGAAGACTACGCTAATATACTTGAGGCACATGACCACTTATTAGAGGAACTAGATCAACTTAAGCAGAAATGATAGAAAGACACGATAGCTGCTCCTCAAACCACCGCCTCCATTGCTTCACTTCTCACTAACTCAGAGGCCCTACAAGCTCTCCAAAAACAAGTCACAAAGTTACAAGCATGCCTACTACTATACGAAAGAACACCTTCCCCACTCAAGGCTCCCACAGATGAAGAAACAATACAAATTATTGTGGAACAGACATTTGAAGAGGACTATGAGCTGCAACCCATCCTAGGGGGACGACAAACAGAAGAAGGTCACGATACTTTCGAAGCGCCGTGACCTTCGTGGTTAAAACAGGTGGAAGCAATTGGGAGTTCTCATGAAGAGCACATGGCGGTGCAAAATCAAGCCATGAGAGTCAAAGAAGAAACAGTATTACAATCCAGTTACTTCAAGAACTTGTCATCCAGACGTCTCATCATATCATCAGGACTCCAATACTGACCTCACTATGTCATTCTGGCATATTACAATGCGGAAATATAGAGAGTCACAAGAAAGATCCCTTCCTTCGCTACCCAATTTCAACCTTAAGACCTTCCTCCGGAGGTGTAGAAAGGCAAGATCTATCAACCGACATGGTTGAAAAAACTTCTAGAGACATACCCTAAAATGTTGCACACATGGAACCACGTGCCCATATATCTAATCTACAATCCATGCTATGGCCTAGTTCCACGATGCAAATCATGGAAGGCATTCAACATTAAAGTACAGAACAACACACAATGCAAGGAATGGCTAAACTATCTGTACATATCACCACCACAGGGACCACCATCGACAGCTTACATGATGGAAACAATTCGACATTGGATGCCTCGATTGAAGCCCATGCCAGATGTTGCAACCAAAATGATGCTTAAAATTTTGGATATGATGCAAGTCGTGCTCAAAACTTTTAGAAATGCAGAAGCACCACAAGTACGTCTACCGGGGTTTACCAATAGAAATTACGATTTTCTGTATGACATGAGCACCACCCCCAGCATTCATGTGGCTTACGCTTTGCATGCACGCATCAAGTAGCTCCCCGCATGTTATAAACAGACATTCAAAGACATGTTCAGATCACGATTCTGGGAATATCACTCGGAGGTGTTCGCACCTAAGCCCACACACTTGCTTCATCTCTTTGCATGTGAACATTACTCTGAGTACTACACGACACCGCAACCAGATGTCCCAGGTGCAATAAATTGGGAATTGCAAGCTGATCTGGCAAGAGGGTTATGGATAGGAGACAGGAGCTAGTCACCAACGTTCTCCAATACTATATTCACCACCCTACAGAACACAGGTCAGTCAGCGGTGACAGATGCTAGGAAGGGGGGAGTGTTGGCATACAAGCTAAAAGAAGAGCATACCAGCACAAAGGAGTAGTCATGCACAATCCGATAACAAGGCCTAATCATTTTCTCCATGAACTATTTCCAACTCAAGTGATTTTCATCACTACGCAAACATTGTAAATTTCATTTTTGGTAGAATAGACTCCATTTTGTTCAAGCCGAGGAGTTCTCAAGGTTGAGGAGTATTAGAATTAGCTACATACCAATGTTCGCAATTCTTAGATTCCGTTTGAGCCCTCAAATAAGCTCTAGAACCTAATTTTTAACTAGGCCGGACACTACGTCTGAACAGGGCCAAAGCTAGTCAAAAAACTATAAAAAGAGCAAGAGATGTCATTTTTGAGGTTAGATTGTTAGTGATCTGAGCTGATGTAAGAGACTTTTTGACTAATGCAAAGAACTCCATTGTTCCTCTCCTTGTTCTTGCCTTGTGTGCGCATGTGTGTGTATGTGCATGCATGTTTGTGTGATTCTCAATCATGCACTTGTGCCTTCACTTGCTCATAGTCTGCATATTAGTCCTCACATCTCCACGGATTGACAATTATGAGGTGGATCTCCTCACGTTGGTACTTGCCATTGTGCTAGAGTGAAACTTTGCAAAAAGATGTGCTTTATACTTTGGAGAAGCCCTATCTGATGTGGATTTCAACTTATATTCCCATTTACATGGTAAAGATTTCTTGCCCTTTGGCAAAGGTACTAAATCCCAAGTACCATTCTTGTGAATCGAATCCAAGTCACTCTTGATGGCACGATCTCACTTGACATGATTCATTGTCTGCTTAGCCTCTTTGTAGCAAGGAGGCTCACCAGCATTTGTTAGTAAAACAAAATCCAAACTTGGAACATATCTAACAGGTGGATGTGAGACACATGTAGAGCAGCTCAATGGTTGCTGAACAGGAACATTTGTAGACTTATCTGATTGGACATTCTCTTGAACATCCCTATGTGCAACATTTTTATGCATGCTAACTAGAGGACTTGTATCCTCAAACACCACTCTTCTCACTTCAACCTCCTTAATGGGTTGTTTATGCATCTTAGACTCATTGAAAATGACATCACTACTTTTGATTACTGATCGTGATTCAAGATCCCATAAGTAATATCCAAATTTTCCTTCTTGGCCATATCCAAGAAAAATTCATTTCTTTGACTTATGGTCCAACTTTTGTCTATGATTCTATGGTATATGAACATATGCTTCACATCCAAAAACTTGAAGATAATCATAATATGGTGGCTTCCCTATCCATAAATCTTGTGCCACTTTTAAACTTTTGGCAGTACTAGGTGAAAGGTTAATCACATGAACTCTAGTCAATTCTATTTTGTCCAAAAGCCTTGTGATAGGTTTCCATGATGCAACATAGAAAGTAGTCTATCTTGAATAGTTCTATTCATCCTTTCAGTTACACCATTCTGTTCTAGGGTACAAGGAGTTGTAAACTCTCTATGAATTCCTCTAGACTGGCAAAAAAGTTTGAGTTCATATGAGGTATACTCACCCCCATTATCTGAACGTAAAGCCTTAAGGTTAGTTCCTTTTTCAGTCTCAGTTAAAGCAAACCATTTTCTGAAAGTAGGGAATACCTCATCCTTTGCTTTGATAGGATATACCCAGACTTTTCCAGTAGCATCATCTATAAAAGTAACAAAATAAAGAGAACCCCCTAATGACCTTGTGGGCATAGAACCACACACATCTGTATGAATGGGATCTAAAGGTGGAATTGAAGATTCAATCTGCATTTTGTGCACATTCCTAGTTTGGTTTCCATATTTACAATGCTTAAAACATGAAAAATCAAAGAAAAATAACACATGTAAATAGCCAGAATGAGAAAGATCCACTACGTGATATATGGCCCAAACAGCCATGCCAAATACAAGCCATGGGTTGTCAGTAACAACTAACAAATGTTCTTTCTATGATACAAATAAAGGATAAAGTGAGCCAACTTTTCTTCCTTTTGAAATAAGCATATTGCCCTTTGATATGCAAAAGGACTGAGCATAGAAGAGCACCTTGTAACCAAGGTCATCAAGTTGACCAACTAACATTAAACTGCATGATAAGTGAGGTACATGGCATAAATTATGCATAGTATATTTTGAACCATCAATGACCTGCACAATCACATCTCGAATCCCCAGAATGTCAAACTGGTAAGAGTCACAAAGTCTCACGGTGCGAAGAGACTTTGCTGCATAATTAGAGAACCATTTTTTGGGTATGTCACATGGAAAGAATCACCAAAATCTAGCAACCACATGTGGGAAAGAGAATCAGCCATAAGAGCCTCAGTTGGTACAATATTATCAAGTGTCAAAACATCAACATCATAAAAAATAACATTATTTTCTTCAATCTTCACAATCAAAGTAGATGGTGCATGTAACTATTTAACATGCCCACCAACATTCTTTCCTTTACCTTCAGCATTCTTTAATGCATAATAGTCTTTATTCATGTGTCCTTTCTTATGAAAATAATTGCATTCGATATTCCTCTTCCTTGATTTACTTCTACTCTTCTTCTGTTGACCATTATTTTCCTTGTTCTTGCTCCTACCATGTTGCTGATTCTTTCCTTGGTAAGAATCACGAACATTATATGCATCTCCACTCTGAGTGCCAACCATAGATCTTCTATGAATCTCCTCACTCAAGAGTGCTCCACATATGTCATCATAAACCAATTTTTCACTAGGTGCACTATTGCTAATAGCTGTGCAAAATGTATCCCATGATGATGGCAAGGTGCATAACAACAAGAATGCTTTCATTTCATTATCTAGATCCGTTTTTTGAGCGTGTAACTAGGAGAATATAGCATCAAAATCATTTGGATGAGTAGAAACACTATCCGTGTCCTTCATGCAAAGGTCATATAACTTTCTCATCAGATACACTTTATTTGATGCCGTCTCTTTTTCCTATGTATTGCATAACTTCTTCCAAAGCTCCTCTACACTTTCATAGTCTAGTATTGTAAAGTAAACCTTATCTATGAGGTGCAATGGAATGGTAGATGTGGCCATTTCATCTAACTCATCCCAATCACCTTCATCCATGTCAGTAGGCTTCTTTGAGATTCCATTTACTGGCTTCCACTGCCTCCTTTGAATCAACACATCTTTTATCTGATTCTTCCATAGAGCAAAGTGTGTGCTATCAAAGTTTCGGATCTCAAAATGTTCTTTGCCTGACAAGTTATATCTCCTCCTCAGAACACTAGCACTAGCCTCTGATCCACTAGACGTGCCTAAGACCTCTGATGCCTTGATGGTAGAATAGAATGATAATGGAGCTAGAAGAGTCGAAACACTACTAAGTGCTCAAAGAAGGATGACCAAGTGTCAAATTGTGGGAGAGAATTCAACAATCTTCCCATAAAAATTAAGTAATGAATAGTAATGACCAACCAGAAGGATTATGTGAGAATAAATATGCTCACACAAATAAGTGTATCAAGAAGTAAACCGACCACTATATAATTGGCAAAACCAAAAAATCTAGAAAACATTTGCTGGAGTATCCTCTACAAAATGAGCATATGAACAATGTCAAAATCTCATAAAATTACAAGAATTTACATGTTTACCTGCATTGTGAATCACTAAATCCATTGCATATAATCATTTACCCAAAAGAAATCAACTAGGCTTATCGAGCACCTATGAATAACTATCATACATCTCCTGTGGCGAGGTTGCACAAGTTTTCCACCTACATCACCAAAGAGACCCTGACATTTGGGTGTCTCCCAGTTAAGGAAACCTCACCACAACCCGCTTTATCAAATGTAACAGGCTTTATGCAAAAACATAACTACGGATCTTCATTACATGATGTAGCAATAAGAGAATAATCCACAGAATTACTTGATGCATGGTGAGAGCTTGATCTTGTTCTACCAAGTAAAGGTGCACTCAATTTGTTGTCCTGCAAAGTTTGTTTCAGACAATTTGGCATAGATTGTGCACTCTTGATAGACATGCGTTCATTATGTAATACATCTTCAACATGTACATCATGCGTGGGCTGAATTTCATGCTCATTTTCAGCCATATTTTGATGCGAATGTTCAGCCATATGTGGCTGGAAATTCTCAGCAGTTTTGACATTTTTTGGCTGAAAATTTTCAGCCATGATTGGTTGGAAATTCTTTGCATTTTCAACCCTATTTGGCGGGAATCTTTCAACCCTTTGAGCCTCAGTTGGGTGGTCTACATGGCCATAGTCAAGCACACCATTTTGTAACAAAGGCATGAGTGTATCGAACACATCCTAGGAGCTAATTGTTGGATGTTTTTTGCATTCAAGTAGAGGGAAAACTGAATTTTCAGCAAATACCACATCTCGACTCACAATAATTGTGTTCATCAATGGATGATACAAACAATATCCCTTACTTTCAGCACTATAATCAACAAATATACATTTCTTTGCCTTGTCATCAAGTTTGTGACGTTGTTGTGATGGCACAAGAGCATATGCCAAACAACCAAACACACGCATATGACTAACCATAGGCTTATGACCATTCCAAGCCTCATACGGAGTGATGAATCTCAAAGCTTTTGTAGGGTAGCGATTCAACACATAGTTTGCACACATGACCGCTTCCATCCAAAACTTATCATGAAGATGATTTCCTTTAACCATACATCGTGTCGTTTCAAGTAGAGCTCTATTTTTATGCTCGGCAACACCATTTTGCTGAGGTGTATATGGCACCATACATTGGTGTGAAATTCCTCTTTCACAAAGAAAAGCATTAAACGCATGTGACATGTATTCACCACCACGATCCGTGCATAGAGTCAAAAGCTTTTGTGAAGAAAAAATTTCAGCCATAGTTAAAAATGCTTTGAAGCAAGAAATTACCTCATTCTTTGCTTTCATAAGATACACCCATGTATGGCGAGTAATATCATCAATGAAGGTAACAAAATATACATGCTTCCCAAAAGATGGAGTCTTTGACGGGACCACATACATCACTATGAACAAGCTATAATTTTCTTGTAGTGTGTGTGTGTGACTATCTTTTGGAAAAGAAGCACTATGCATTTTTGCAAGAATGCAACCTTCACATGCATGCTTTTCAATGGACTCAAGTGTAGGCAAGCCAATAACCATGTCCTTCTTTTGTAAGTAGAGCAAACTATTGAAGTTCAAGTGACCAAAACAAGCATGCCAAAGCTCCATTTCAGTCATGGAAGAAGTATGAGCAACCAAGGCATTCCAGGCAGCCCTCTTGTATGTATCCATGCGATACAAACCATTACATAATGTACTAGACATCACGATAACATCTCCATTGTTGAAATCATGAACCATACACTTATCATCGACAAAGTGTACATGAAGTCTAGCTTTGGCAATCAACAGAACTGAAATTAAGTTCTTCTTGATACCGGGCACATACAATGCATTTCTAAAGACAATCACACCTCCATTTGCAGTCGTAAGCTTAATTTCTCCTACTCCAATGATAGGATAAGAGGCATTGTTTGCACACACCACATGTCCTCCTTTGGGTGCATCTATCAAAGAGGCAAAAAATCTTTTGCATGATGTTATGTGCTTTGAATCACCATTATCAAAGAACCAATCGGAATCAGCCTCACTCACAACCATACATTTAGAATGCAAAGAAGCATCATAATGACATGTAACAACACATGCCCAAAAATCTTGAGCCATGTTAGCTTCATCATTCTTTACATTTGCAGAATTTTCAGCAATAGACATGTCGGATTCCTTATTCTTTTCATTGCGTTTAGCAAGCTTTCTACACTCATCAATAGTATTACCAGCCTTTCGACAATACTTCCATCTCTTCTTCTATTGAAAATCACCATCATTAGAGGAATGAGTGGAAGAGGAAGGTTGAGGCTTTGTTTTTGATGAGCCCAAACCTGAACCATACTTGCTTTTCCCCTTTTGTGAGATAGCAAGTGCTTGTGTTCCCTCAATCAAACCACTCCTATTCACTCTAGATTGCTCTTCTTGCAAAAGAAGAGACACAACCTCATCAAATGCATACATATTAGGATTTCCTTTTGCAACCAAACGGAGTGTAGTAGCAAAGCTTTGAAAAGATTTCGGTAATCCTTTCAACAATGTAGAAATGAGTGATGCATCCAAAATAATATCATCTATGTTTGCCAATTGCTCTTTCAAGTCCTTGATGCATGTCACATACACATCCACCAACTCATTTTTATCCATGTATACATCCTCAAGTTGCTTCCTCAAGTATGCAACATGTGCTTCATTACGCACGGCATACAAAGAAGCAAGTGTGTCCCATGCTTGTCGTGATGTAGAACATGACCGAATGTGTGGAACTATATGATGCTTCATAGAAAGCACAATAAAAGCATGAGCTTGAGCATCTTTCCCATCCCATCTAAGTTGATCCTATGTAGATGGAGAAGGAGAAACCATTGTACTTGAAGAAGAAGCTCCATCTGTGATAGTAGACCGTGAAGTAGAAGAACCTACAGGTCTTCGATCTACATCTGCCACTATGTTCCAAAGTTGTTTAGCCACAAGAACATGCTTCATCATGTAAGACCACATCGGATAGTTGGTCTCATCAAGCTTATCCTCAGCTTGAAGCATGCCAAACAAGTCATTGTTGCCCGCCATTCTACTAAAGAATAAGAATGTGACAAAATCTTCAGTTCGACGAAAGTTGAAATGAATGCTAAAATTTCAGCTCACAAACCGTCACTCTGATGGCAATTCTGACTGCACGAATGGCTTTGAAATGGGGTAAATGTCTATCAAAATTCACAGTTCTATGCTCCGAAGTCGATTTGCACTGTTAAAAGTGTGCGCGCACTGCGATGCGAAAAATCAAAAATTGAGAAGGATTTGAACCTGCTCTGATACCACTTTTGGGTGTGTGTAGAAGTGCGAGAGACACACAAGAAGCACACACAATGAGCACTAATGCAGCAAGACACACGGAGAAGACGATGGCTGGAATAGCTCTCTGTATTGATGATGAGCTGAACTGAAGTAAGAGCTGAATAATACCCCTAAGTACAAACTACCACCACATATGAGAGTATCAAGTATGTGGTAACATGGGGAAAAACATCTAGCCAACACTAGAGTAAAAAGTGCCCATGTATAGGGAAAAGTTTCACATCAAAGCTACTCGAGGAACACATAAGTGTAACACAGACCACTACATGTTTTATTAAAAAGCATATACAAAGAAGTGTCCGGTGGCCATTTAGCCTTTCACATGAACATTAACGGTAACAATAATTGTCTTCTCCTCACGAGCCTAATAAAACTATCCTAGAACTCAAGTTTTGTTATGGAAAACACATATTCAAGGGACATTATTACTTGGCTTTTTAATAGTATATCACTCTGAATTTTCTTTAAATCATTTTTCTTTTCGAGCTCATATATCATAATTGCTCTCTGACTCCTCAATTTCTTTTTTATCTTCTCCTCCCCTTGTTTATTTTCATCATCCAAGATTTTATAAATACTTTCATTCTTTTTCTGATCATTTTGTTTTTTGTTAGTTTGATTATCTAGTGATTTGTTATTCTCATTAAGTGGTTTTTTTCCTTCTTCAATCTCTTTTCTCCTTTCTTACTCAATCAAGGTTGTAGTATCCTCAAGTTGCACCTTCCTTTTCATGATTTATTTTCATCTTTTCTTCTTGTCTAGATTTTCTTCTAATCAATCTTCAATTCACCATCATCAACTTCATCATGCATATGTTCAAGTCTCCTTTTTTCTTCAACAGTATCTATACAAGAATATATGGAAAACTGCTCAACATGTGATTTCCATGCACTTTTTTGCATAATCTCATCTCTAGCTTTTACCAATTTTTTGATGGAGAGTGTTAATCTCCAAAAGAACAAGCTATCCATGATGTTAGAAAAATTCTATATCAAGAATAACTCAAAACCTTGATCGATTTTGGAAAATCAATGCCAAATTATCAATATTTGCACTAACTGTGAAGAGAGTCACTACTCAGAAAAGTCTGCTGCACTTAACTCATTAATTGATTGATCAAATGTGAAACGTTTCTGATGAAATTTTGTACAAGGTGTCACCTAAAGATTGTGACCTTCTCCTAGTTAAAACATCTCAAAAGATTTAGTAGATCTTGAGAAATGATCCAAACAATCCACCTATGTCTAAAGCTGTACTTTTCTATAGTCGACTTTGACACCTATAACTTTTAGTGCATAGTTCTCTCAAATTAAAACCCATCTATTCAAATGCTTTTAGCCATAGGTAGCTTACCTTCCAACTTAAAGAATGTGTGATTTCTTGCTCAAAACTTTACACTGTGGAAGGAGATCTGGCCAAAACATTGGCATCAAATTTGCACCTGTTACAAACTTCACTTCTTCACATTTACACATGTAAATATTCCTACTCTCAATTATCTCAGTCTGATCACAATTAAGATCTGAAAACTTATACAGAGGTAAATCAACTGTAGAATTAGACTTGTACAAAAGCATTTCACAAAAGATTAAACACAGAAGGAGTACTCAACAAAAGATCGGATGCCATTTTTCTTCTATGAAAGGTTTTTTACATCTAAATGATGAGAGAAATCTTTTTCACTTCTAAAGTGTCTAATGACTCTTACAACTTATAATTCTTCATATCTCATGCTCTCTCATCTTTCCCCAACTTTCTACTTTTATATATAGGAATATGTGTACAAGCTCATGACCATAACAAAAGTATAAGTGAGCTAGTTACAAGTTTAATGTACATATGTATACAAGTCTTCATTTCTTGAATATGCACTATCTTCAAACTTCACTTGTTGATCTTTTCTTCATCCTTTGACTTCCAGTCTTATTCTAAAACATAAATTGATGGTTTACTTGCACCAACAGCTCCCCCTCTATCATCAATTAAGGTTTTCTCTATCTTCTTTATACCTACCATGTCTTTGAATCTCTGTAGCTTTGGTCCATCCAAGCTTTTGGTTAGCATATCTGCAATCTGATCTTTTGTTGAAGTATGTATGACTTCAATATCCTTATCAATCAACTTCTCTCTTAAGAAGTGATATTGAATCTCAATATGTTTAGTCCTGGCATGGAAAACAGGATTAGCAGCTAGATAAATGAACTCATATTATCTCCATGAATAGTGTGTGTACTCTGAATGATGTCAAAACTCTTCATGAGAATTTTCAACTATATGACCTCCTTTGCAGCTTCAACCATTCCTTTGTACTCTACTTCTGTAGATGATAAGGCAACTATATGTTGCTTCTTAGAACACCAAGAAATTAACTTATCTCCCACATAACACAAGTATCCATATGTTGATCTCATATCATCAGGATTACATGCCCAATCTCTATCACTATATATCTTGATGTTTGTATCCGATGTAAAACCATAATATAAACCTTCCTTGAGTGTACCTTTAATGTATCTCAACACTCTTTGTCCTGCAACCCAATGTTCTTTCCTAGGACAATGCATGAATTGAGACAACACTCCAACTACATATGACAAATCAAGCCTAATTAATGTAGCATAGATTAGACTACCAACCAAACTTTGATATAACTTCATATCCTTGAATTCTTCTCCTCCATATTTTCTCAACTTATGATTCACCTCCATTGGAGTAGGTGCTACCCTGCACTCTTCCATTTTAAACTTGATCAACAAGTTCTTCAAATTCCTTTCTTGAGTCACATATACTCCATGTTGAGTATATGAGATCTCCATGCCCAAGAAATATGACAAGTCTCCCAAGTCACTAATCTTGAACTCTTTCTCCATTTGTTTCTTGAGACTTTGTATGCCCTTCTCATTTGTACCTGTAAGAATTATTTCATCAACATATATGCACATGTAAATGAACCCATCATCACTTGCTTTGACAAGAAAGCTACTGTCTGCTTTAGAATACTTGGAAACCAAGTTCCTTCAAGAACTTCACAAGTCTATAATTCCATGCCCTTGGGGCCTGCTTCAAACCATACAAAGCTCTATTGAGCTTACATACATATTCTAAATACCTTTTATCTTTGAACCCTTGTGGTTGCTCCATGAAAACATCATCTGAAATATAACCATTAAGAAAAAATGTTCTTCACATCTAATTGACATAATCTCCAACCTTTACATGTAGCAATGGCTATGAGTGTCCTGATGGTTGTCATCTTTGCCACATGACTATAGGTCTCATCATAATCTATACCATATGTGTGACATACCCTTTCACAACAAGTCTAGTTTTATACCTAGACACACTTCCATCTGCATACCTCTTTGTCTTGTAGACCCATTTGCATCCAATGATCTTCTGACTATTTGGATTAGGAACCAAATCCCATGTCTCATTCTCCATTAATGCATCAAACTCTTGCTGCATAGCTTTCTCCCAATTTTCCTTACCTTTTGCCTCTTCATATGTAGAAGGGTCCTCATCTGCTTTCACCATGTAAGCATAATCTTTAGTAGTCAAAAAAGAAGTGTCATAGCTATACCTTGTAGGTTGCCATTTATGTCTTGATGAACTTTTGAGTTCTCCACTTCTTGATGATCATAACACTAACAATGATCTTTATCACTCACCTTTGTATATAGAAACATACAACTTTTTTAATTCCATGCTCCATTTTGTGCAAGCCAAGGAGTACGCAAGATTGAGGAGCAAAGTAGAGATTACGTACCAAGTTTTATAACTTTTAGACTTCATTTGAATTTCCAAATAAGCCCTCGAACCTATTTTTCAACTAGGTTGGACACTAGGTTTGAAACGAGTCAAAGCTAGTATAAAAGCTATAAAAAGAGCTACAACACATTTTTGAGGTCCATTAGTTGAGATTAGCAAGCTTGGAGAAAATCACAAGATAATATTCTTACTTCCATTGTCGCTCCTATTGTCTCTTCCATGTATGTGTGTTTATGCGTGTGTGCACTACTATGCTTTTCACCTTCACCTTTGCGCACATCACTCATTTAGGATCTTCATATCATCCTACCTCACCCATAGATTGGAAATTAAGGAGGTGGAGCTTCTTGATGTGGTACTTTCCCTTCTCTAGAACAACAACTCACCTTCAAGAGGTATATTCACCCTTGATGCACTCTTCAGAGGTTGCCCTCATCAAGCATATGGATTCACCCCCACAAGGAGCAAAAGGGCCAGAAATTGCCAGTGTAGCAACAACAACATGAGCACCAAATGGGAATTCTCCATGTGGAAATCCATAGTCACCAAGTGGTATCTACCATGTGGGATTGCTAGGTACCTCATAAGATGTCCACTAGATGGATCAAGAGGATGCTCCATAGGTACGCCACCAATGAGATATAGGAAGGAAACAATATCTCACTGGATGCGATCACCTCCATATGAGATAGATAGGATGAATCCATGTGGTATGTGGGAACCTCCAAAGCTTTGACAATATCCACCATTAGATGTGCATCGCCAAGAAGTAGGACATGCAAGAATGAAATATAAAGCATAAAGCATGAAATCATAATCACATGGTAGTACATCTGTATGTTGTAGTCCTCCATGGAGTGTACAAAGTCGTGATGTGTGTTGATAGGACCATGAACTCCCCCTCTTAATCGAGAAGTTGGCCAAAAAAATGATCCAACTGAGGGATGAATCCAAGTAAATGCACGAGTATGCTGTGGAAAATGAACAGCTGTTGGACTCCATGTATGGAATACTACATGCTTAGAATGCTATTGTAGACAAGGTAAGTGGACTCTCGAGGATAGGAATGGAAAATGATGAGTCATTGATCATGGAGTAATGCCCAATTGAAGTTGAGGGGAAATGTAAGCCTTGGATGGTGTGATAGGAGGTGTAGCCATCTGAGGTATAAGCTGAGATTGTATCTTTGATTCCTCATGCTCCAAAACTATACCATGATTTGGAAAGTCATCTACAAAGAGAGCATGCTCCACATAGTATGACTGTTTGAAATTGGAATGATCCCCCTCTGAAGCAGAAATGGGAGGATCTAGATCCTGATATGAATAAAAAGGGAAGAATATTTAGAGTCTTCATTAAAGGTGTAGTCTTTGGTTACTATAAATTAGTGAATCTTTGGATCATAGAGTTTGTATGCCTTTTTCCGGTCACTATAATGGATGAAAATGTAATGCTTAGGATGATCATCATCATGGCCTTGCACATAGGCATCACTACCAAAGACACAAAAGTAGCTCACACTCGGCTTCTTCTAAAACTAAGCCTCAAACGGTGTTTGATTCTTCACGACAAATGAGAACCCTTTGTTGAAAATATGAACTACTATTTGTACTACTTTACCCCAAAACTTTAATGAAAGTTGCTTTTGACTAAGCATAACCTTGGCCATCTAGATCACACTTCAAATCTTCTATAAGGCAATACCTTGTTGAGTATCTTGTCTTTCTTGATACTTAATTTCGTGTTGCTTCAATTACTTTGAGAAGTGTGATTGACAAAGCTACAATATCCATCAGATTGGATGACCTTCAAAGAACTTGGAAAGTCTTCTTGAACTATTTGTGTACACTCCTTGAACTTGGAAAGGGCATCCTTTTTATGCTTGAGTGAATAAACCTAGATGTATCTAGTGAAGCCATCTACTATCAGGAAGAAGTAAATTGACCCACTAAGAGAAGGTGTATGCATAGGTCCACAAATATTGGCATGAACTAATGCTAAGGATTTAGATGCATAAATGGATGATTCTATAGGCAAAGGGGTAAAACTCTGCTTAGCAAATGCTTGGTAGTTCAATTCCACTTGTGTGATCCTGGGTAGACCTTTGACAAGATAATTCCAATAAGCCCGACTATTTCTACGTTGCCATATTTGTCTGGTTCCTTTTGCTTACTCGATCTCACCTCCTGGATGGGTGGAATTTCTCGCTTCTATTTGGTAGGGCTAGTTAACCCACACAAAGGTGGATTGAGGCCATAGCTGGAAGGTCTTCTATTAAGTCCAACACTTCTCTGCACCGACCTCTGAGTGGTAGCTCATGGCACTATCCTACAAGTTCCAGCTGGAGCACACTTTTGCAAAGATTTAAGTTCACCAAGTAGTGCTATAACATTCATGGCCTAGGATCATGGGTTCTATTAGGTCATCATCATGGCAAACCAAAAGTTTCACTGTCATAGTCACGTCCTCGATGGAGATTGGTAACTCGTAATCCACCTAATCCTATGAGATAGGCTTCAATAGACATCACTTCATATTCCTAACAAAGGGAGAGCCTAATTGCATTCATCGCTGCACTAGAGTCGATTAAAGCCTTAAATTTCTTACGCATGGAGTCATGACCTAGAGTGATGTTAACAAATGGTCTCCTGTCACCAATACTAGGGACATCCCTTCCTCTAATTTGACATATGGCTATTGGATATCATGGAGCATCCTCTGGTTGAGGTTCTCTACCGAGTCCTTTCCTTCTTAATTGCATGCACCTAATGCATCTCCTTGGGCTTTAGCTATGATTTGTTCCTCCTCTTCCTTTTGCTTTTTGGCAAAAGTTAGCCATTTAAGCATGTCCTCTATCAAGGGTTCTTGATAGATCTTAACTCTTCATCCATTGATATAATTAGGCATTACCTCTCCTTCTAGAGTTGCTAGTTGAACAACACCGCTAGTCAATATCCTATTGATGATCATAGGTTCATATCCTCATTTCTCTAACTTATGGGCATGTTGTTTCAAGGTGTAAACTAGCACCAAATCTCCTACTTGTAACCGCTTATCTTTGATATAAGCATCAAAGTAGGCTTTCTATCTCTTCTTAGTGGCATAAACTCCTATTTTTGCACACAATCTTGTCTCTCCTAATCGTTCTAAGTCAAGTATTCTTGAGGAAAGTTCATGGCCCATCCACTCATGCTCTTGAGAAATTTTGAGTGTAGGTAGCAAAAAGTCTAAAGGCAACACAACATTCTGACCAAATACCATCTAGAATGGTGTAGCATTGAGCACTGTTTTATAGGCTACTAGATAAGCCCATAAGGTGTGGTGTAATTGTTGATCCCAATCCGAACATTTATTATTCACGATCTTGGTTAGGATGTTGCACAAAATTTTATTAGTACTCTCAGCTTGTCCATTAGCTTGCAGATGATACGGTGCAGATTTCTTGTGTATTACCATGACATCTTGTAATAAATATTCAATAACCTCATTTAGGAAATGAGTACCCTTATCACTTACAAGCTCTATAGGAAGCCCATATCTTATGAAGATATTCTCAAACAAGAATTTTGGAGTCGTGCGTGCATCATTTTTTTTTGTGGCCTTGGCCTCTACCCATTAAGTGAGATATTATGTGGCAACTATGATATACTCGGCATGGGAGTTCTTTGCAGGGTGGTTAATAGGTCCAACAGAATCTATACCCCATTTTGAAAATGCACGCCCTCCCGTCATGGGTCATAGGGACATCTTGTCCCTGCATATAGGATACTGAGTCCTTTAACATACGTCACATCATTTTACATATGTATGGGCATCCATATGGAGAATGGGCCACCATAATCTTGAAAATACTATGGCCTTAATAACACGGTCAGGTCCAAAATGGCCTCCTGCTGCACCCTAATGTGCAGCTTCCAAGAGGTTGAGATATTCACTCTCATGCACACATATCCTCAAATAACTGTATCTTCCTCGCTTATACAGATTATCACGAATGAGCTTGTAATCTAGAGCCTCTTGCTCAAGGCTTCGTTTACGTGCCAAAGTGCCAAAATCATGTCTTTTAAGTGACTAAAGGTTCACTCTAGTCTGGCATTAGGGTGATCTCGTATAGAGTGGTGTGTTCTGTCAGTGTTCTATTACAACATTTTGGGCATTTATCACAAAGTCGTTAGACATCTTTTTCCATTGATGGCCAATACACACCTAAACTTTTCAAGTTCAGTAATGTCCTTTGTCTTGAATGATGTTGCTCTAGTGCACCTACATGTGCTAGTTGCAACCAATTGTTATATTCATGTTCTTCTACACAACAAGCAAGGATATTTTGATGGTCCTCTCTATAGATAATACCAACGAGGATTTGGTATCTCTGCACTCTCACTACCTCCTTTTCTTGGGTTCTCACTTGAGAATTCTTGGGTCCATATGTCAATATGGGAACTAATGGTTTCGCCCATTCTGGAACAATCTCCACATTGAAAAGGTAAAAATACGATAGCTCATCTACTACCCCAATAGCTACTTCTCCGGAAGTTATCCTCAAGAGGTGGTTTGCTCTCAAGTGCATCTTACCCTTCTTGACTATGACTTCAAAGTCATATTCGATAAGTAATAGAAATTAACATATTAACCTACCCGTGTTGCAGGGTTTGTTTACTAAATACAAGAGAGCTTGATGGTCTGTAAAAAAACTTAAACTTATTTCCCAATAAATAATGGCAAAATTTCTTGATGGCATAGACCATTACTAGCCCCTCTCTCTCCATCGTGGTGTTATTCCTCTCTGCAGCATTCAACTGCCTACTGGCATATGCAATCAGTAAATCTATATTTCCTTTGTCTGTGGGTTGTGCTAACACACAGCCTATGGCATTATTAGCAGCATCTACGTGCACGTGAAAGGGTTTGCTCCAATCAGGCACGATTAAAATAGGTGCAGAACACAATCGTCATTTCAGTTCACTAAAAGAACTCTCACATTCTTTTGTCCACTCAAAGTTTGTTAGCAGGTTGTAGAGTGGTTTAGCAATGATTGCATACATGTGTATGAATTGTCGATAATAACTGCAATGGCCCATAAATGCTTGTACCTCCTTTATGTTCTGTGGCCTGGGTAATTCATTGATCACTCATACCTTATCTTTATCTGTGGAAATTCCATTTTTTGAAACTATGTGAACAAGTATCTTACCTTGTCTTACCATAAAAAAACACTTCTCAGGATTTAAATAGACTTGATATTCCCTACACTTGTTGAAGATGTGTTCAAGCTGAGGGATATGATGTGGTCTAAGCATTGAGTGAGCACATAGATCATCTACATACACTTCTAGATTCTTTCTCAAAAATTCCTTGACCACGTGGCACATCAACCTTTGGAAAGTTGCAAGTGCATTCGTCAACCCAAAAGGCATCACACAAAATGCAAAGATACCCCATTTGGTGGCAAAGACCATCTTATGTTGATCTTCAGGGGAAATGGTAACTTGGTTGTAGCATGAGAATTTGTCAAGGAAGCTATACACTTCCTTGCCTACAACTCTTTCCAACAGGTCTTCTGTAATAGGCAGAGGGTAATTGCACCTAATGGTAGGAGCATTTACCTTCTTTAAGTTAATACACACTCTCAACTTATCGTTCTTCTTAGGCACAACTACAATGGGTGACACCCATTCACTGTGTTCTATCTCATAGATGAATCTACCTTCAATGAGTCTATCTATTTCTTCCTTGATCTTCAATGTGTAGTTATCATTATATGTATAGGGCTTTTGCTTGGCGGGTTTAGCCTCGACAGTCATGGCTATCCCATGGGAACATATATCTAGATCTACCCCCTTCAGTTCCTTAGAACTCCATGCAAACACATCCCTATACCTTTTCAGCAAAGCAATCAAACTTTCTTCCTCTTTGTCAACCAAATCATGTCCTATGTACATACAACATTCTTCTCCACCCTCGATTGCTACTATAACTTTCTTTGTGGTCTCCTTATTATCATAAGCATCTCCCGAATTATTGTCTCTCTTTGGAATTCTTATCATTATTTTTTTTTCTTCCACTGCATATTTTCTAAAATTTTCTAGCACTTCCATCAATGGTTCTTCTTCCTCTGGTTTCACATTTTTTTTCCTTTCTCATCTTTTGATTTTGTTGACTAGGGCTTGGAATATCCTTTTCTTTCCTAGGGGTGGTGAGGTTTGGGGACATGGCTTCTACCCAACCTAAAAATTCCTCTGCCGATGACCATTTGGGTCTACTCGATTCTTCCTCCCATTCTTCCTCTTTCATTGGCTTACTTCTTTTTGAGATTTCATCTTCGATTTTATCCCCTTCTGTTTCCTCACATACAAGGTGTATAGTGAAGATGGATATATCATAGCCGTCTTCATCACAATGGGGGTCCATTGTTCTTCATTAATTGTTGTATCCGTAGTTGCAAGAATCTCTTCCCAGCCATATGGTTCAAATTCTTCGTCTGGGAAAACGACTAGCACATAAGCTGGGTCCTCAATAGATCTAGAGGTGTGTCTTATTCCTAACGTTCTTGCTCTCTCTCGCTCCTCCTCCTTTGCTGCGATTTTACACATCCATAGGTGTGTATCCTCATGCAACCATGATGGATTTGTTGCTAAGGATTGTACCGATTCCTTCTCCTCCTCGTTCCTATGTAAGTATTCCATTGCAAGGGTGGTACATCCCTATGTGAGTAGTCTATGAGGTTCAGTTTTGTGGTCACTCCTAGGTGTTGTAAGTACAAAGAGTTGGTCGCCCAATACTGTAATAATTGTAATTGTTGCATGAAAGGTCTACCTAGAAGCATCTCTTATGCTTGATTCTTTCCAAAATCACATATCGCAAAGGTGTGATCAAATTATACTCTGCAACTGGACAGGGTAATGCCTTCTAGTAGTCCTAAGGGTCTTTTTATATGCCCGTCTACCATTTGCAACTTCATCCTAGAAGGTCTAAGGGCTGGTTTACCCCAATACTTCCACAAAGAAGTGGTCATGATAGCTACTCCTACACCTGTGTCTAGGATGGCTTTGGTACTGTAACCTTTGTAAGTAATAGGAAAATAAGCATTACATTCCTCTCCTTCTCTTGCATCTCCCACTTTGTCTATGGGTATTTCAGGCACCTTTCCTCGTACTCTTGGAGGAGGTTGTAGCTATCTCTAGGAGCTGATTTGCTATATGTGTCCATAGTTCTAGTTTTATTTTCAATAGCTCATCCAAAGTTAGATGGCATTGAACTCTAGTGCCCTTAATGGCCTCCATGTTTCTAGGAAGAACTCAGTCCTCTCCCCTTACTAGAATAGTGGGGGCTTTTGCATGAATTGATCGGTCTTCCTATTGTCCGTGAAGTGAGGTAATTCTTGCAAAGAGTTAGATTCAAAACTAGTATGCTCACTAGGCCAATCATCCACTTGATCTCCATAGATAGATGGGATATCTGCAGGGAACTGTTCTCATGAGTCATCAATCTCCGATGTAGGTGGCCATGATTCTTATTCCTGCCTCCATCTTTCCTCTTGAATCTCTCTTAAGATGGCATGTGAATCCATGTAGCCCATTTGATGATTTTCTAAGTCTGACCTAGCCCTTTCGAATAGATTTATCTTCAAGGGTTCCTCCGGGCTAGTTTGTGTGCTAGAGTTGACTTTTGTTGTGTTAGATGCTATTTTCCCCAATCTTTCTAGTAATCCTTGGAAATGTAGCTCAAGCCTATCCATAACTTCCCAATTGAGGTACTAGGATGCCTCAAACATTTCCTAGGCTAACTCTACCATTTTCATGCACAGATTGGTTCTCTTTATTTCTAAGTCAACTCTAGGGTAGTTCTTGATGGATTCTCCCACTTGTGCTCCATCTTGTATCCTAGCCAGATAAGCTTTGAGCATCATGTCAAGGTTTTTTGGGGTGGGATCTGCTAGTACTAATCCCGGTTTGGAGGTCACCACGCATGGTTCAGCCTCCTGTGATGCCATTTCTAAAATTTTAGCTCTCGTTTCCCTTAGTTCTTTCCTCTAACTCGTAAATCTTTTTGCTCCATTTTCTCTTATGTTGCTCTCCTAACTCTTTCTAGGTTCTTTTTTTCTTTCTTGTCGATTCTCCTACATCACTAGCTTTAGCTATTCTCCCACGGGTTTCTGGTTGCATTTGCCTTTGTGCTTGGGCTCTAGTTACCACCTCGATGGGTATGTACTGGGGTATGGAACCTTTGCTGTGTTGCACAATTCCTATCACATTGATGGGGGTCACTTTTGTGGAAGTATTAGCGGGGTTCTTGGGTCAATCTCTTATAAAGTGGTCCTTCCCACATTCGGGGCAAAAGCCTTGAATATTGACATATTGTGGGTGACTAATCTTAGTACATTGTACTGGTAATACATTCAGTATTGTGTGTTGTGCTCCAAGCTTCTTTCTTTCTTGTGCTATTCACATGCTGCCATAGACCTCAAACTCCAACAAAAAAATGATACAAGAAGGCTATGTACAACTTGGATAGATTTTCTAAGTTCTAGGTGATCCAAAAAGCTTTATTTTTTTTGTTGATAGGCTTTGATCCTGGATATGATTACTAGTGGTAGCTCTTCACCTTCCACAATCTCTAGCTACACTACACTCCTTTTTTATTGTCTTCATTTTGGGCACAATGATCATGGGGTAAGGCCACTCTAAATGCTCCATTGGAATAATATTTCTTGCATCATCCATTTCTTGTATATCTATGTAGACAACATACTTTGAATTTAATATGTAACATTTCCCCCTTATTGGGTTGGCTCCTTCAATCACTGGAATCATGAGTCCCCCAAAACTAAGAGGTATTCCTTCCAAATCCTTGTAATGCCCTATAAATACATCCACATATATTCTTATGAGAGATGTTATCCATACTATTATCAAGAATAGGTGGCCTTTAGAATAGGACTTGAATTAGCTTCATCAATGTTGCACTTAAGGGTTTTTTTTCTTCCCTCTTCTATGGCCTATCATCGATTCACCCGAATCAGCAACTTGAATGATCTCCTCTTTTCCTTCATAAAATGTCTTTGCACTTGCATCGTTTGGAAAAATTCTTGAGCACGAAGATGAGTTTCCTGCTTGCATCCAGCCCAACATGTCCTCTTCTTCATATAAATCCAAATCTTGGTAACCATCATATCTTTTTCCATACAAATACAATTTTTCTACATCATGCTAGTATGTTAGTGGTTGTTAGGTCTTGCTAAAAATATATGTTTCAAATCTCTTGCCTCTTGTTTTACCCACATAGTATCCTTTACCCAATCATGCAACACATTGGCTTGCCTTAGCCAAGGTCTTCCAATCAATAGAGGAAAACTTCCATCTACTTGTGGTAGGCTTAATACAACAAAGAACAAATTGAAGATGTTACCTTATACCTCAATTGTAATTCCAAGGACCACTTCCATTGGTCTTACTATTCTTCGGTCAGCCAATGTCATAGTGAAGATGGTTGGCATTGATGGTTGAAGTCCAAGATTTTCCATAGTGTGTTCAGTCATTAAGTTAATGCCTAAGCCACCATCCACAATCAATCCTTGTAATTGATATTCTCTAATAGTTATTGTGAGTCATGGGCTCTTATAATCTATAAGGGGGGCTTCCCCTATAGCGTTACCCTCAATTATAGTATAAAGATCTGCCATTAGAGTGGATGTGGAGGCTTCATCAATGATCTACAAAACTTATGATATGATTTTGCATCCATATTGATTAGATAAAAAATACCAACCTACTTTTCAATGGATTTGAATAACCTAGAACCTTAAGATTCCATAGGAGCATGAGATATGTGTGACTGTTCAAACTCCTTCAGGGCCCTACTAAATGCATGTCTATGACATCACTTATGCTTGTAAGCTCTTTTTTTTTGTTGTGTGTCTTCACTTGACATGGGTCTATCGTCATGTGTCCCCTTGTCTTTGTTCAGTCCATTTATTCTTGAATCTTGACATGTTTTTACTTGAGCTTTCCCTTTGCTTCTTGTATGCATGACAAAAGAGTCTATTTCTTCTAAGTGTACTTTCTTGACAGATGGTGATGGCATGTTGGATTCCTTTGCCACCTTTTCCTTACTCACTTAGATCATCTAAATGTGAGGCCCTGATGTGGATGCTTTTTCTTTGGGAAAAGAATGGTGTAATGATCTCTAGCTTTTGGGCAATTTTTGGAAGGAGGAGAATTTTTTGGAAGAGGTCATTTGATTTGATAATCTCAAGATTCTCCACACCTAAATCAAATGATTGGCCTTCTCGGCCCATTTCCAAAATTACCCTGAGGACATGGGTTGTAGATGTTACCTTGAGTTGGTGCAACAACCATTACATTTGTAGGTAGGTGGTTGGACTCCTTGTCCCCAATATGCTTGTCTAGGCATTCCTCTAGAATGACACTCATGGGCTTCATGGCAAACATTCCTACATAACTAGCAAGTTACACTTAAGAGAGGGCATTCACTTACCACATGGAGTTGTTCGCTACACATGGTGCACCATAGTCCATTTTTTATGCCACCCCCATGAAGTTTTTGTAGCTTCTGTTGAAGTTGTGCCAATTCCTCTGCTTGGGCTTCTTCTTCCTTTTGTAGCTTAAATGCTTCAATCCCATGTCTTAGTTGAGTTAGTGCACTCTCTTCTTCTTTGTGGGGCTTCATTCTTTTTAAGCGTTCAAGCTCTTTCCTCAATTGTGTTATTGGTTCTTCAAGCTCCATAGGGTATGGTAGACTAGAAGATCCAGTTCCATATTGATGTCTGGTCTACTCTAACCTTGTTGTTGTAGAAATGAAATCTCCAATTATTGGTGTGGCAATATCTAACTTCTTTATCTTGCATTGCATGGATAATGGAAGTGGTTTAACTAGCCATTTCTTGAAAAACAAATCATGGGGAGGGTGTGGTAATTTAGTCATAAGTGCTTTTGCCCTTGTAACAAATTAAAGAAATGTCTCCCCTATACCTAGACGTAGGGTCTCTACTTCTTCAATGATGTTTTCTACCATATTTCCTTGTTGGAACTGTGTCTTGAAGGCCTCCCTCATTAAGTCCCAAGTAGTAAAATGGTTGTCTGGAAATTGACTGAACCATTTGTCTGCTAGACCCGCAAATGTTGCTCAAAATAGGATTAGAAATGCATCTTCTCTTCCCATTAGCCTCCTTGTTTTACATAGGGCTAAAAATCTTCTTACATGCTTGTCAAGGTCTTCATGTGCTAATCCTCTAAATGAGGGAAATTTGATATTTAGTCATGAAAGTAGAGTTTCTAGGTCTACTTGAGCCACCATACTTCCTACTGATGATGTGGATGAAAGAGGATTGGATGACCCACAAATGACTTTCCTTCTTGTTGTTTTGCAAGGGACTCTTAAAGTTTGTGACCAGGTTGTAATCATGAGATTCACATCTTATTCCTTAGGCCAAGATAATTCCAAAGACAAGGAAAATTACCTCTTCAATGTTGCTGACACCTTTGGAATTCTTCCTCACTTGGTAATATAAGTTCTCCTATGCTCAAGCCGCCTTGTCCCATTGGGCATGCCAAATTTTTTTGGGGGATCCTTTAGTTGAAAGATGTTTGAGTGTTTGTAGGAGAAGAATGGAGAAGAAGAAGACAAAAAATTACACCGAAAGCCTTTGTGTCTTGATTAATCATAAAGAATACAATAGGTTTCTCTAGAATGAGAAAAAATGCTCTTTGCACGATAGCACTTAAGCTCAAGAGCACATACACAAGTGTACAAAAATACCACAATGACTAGTGCACTCAACCTCCTCTATGCCTGTCCTCCACATTGTCTAGTAGCGTGCCCTTGTGCAGACCTTGCACTCAAGCTTCCAATAAGGTTGAAGGAAGGGTGAATCTCTGCCGACATGCAACACGTCCTTCATGGCCTTTTGTCCCACCTTAGTTGCTCTCCTAGTTGCTCTCTGCACAATCTCTCTTTATACTTCTTAGCACACTTGGTCACTCTCCTTGCAGACCTTGCTTCTTTGTGCATGTACTGGGCAAGTGTCTTGCTCTCTCTTGCTCAGTCTAACTCCTTAGTCCAAGAATTTCTAATGCGTTTTGTTGTGTCTCAATTCTTCTTATATACATCGCTTCAACTGCTAGTGTATCTTGGTGCTCACTTTGATGTCCCAAGAATCACTTTATGTGAAAGGCCAACCACTCCCTATTTTTCCTATAGTGAATTTAGGAGAAATAAAATTTTAAATGACGGGCCACTCATAGACTCTTGCATATCAATTTCTCTTCATATATTTTCTGTTTTTTATCTTCATTTCTTCAAAATGTGTACATAAGAGAGGGTTCACCTAAACCTTCCAAAAGACTTAAAAGGCCTTGAAAACCCTTCAAAAAGACCATTTTGCAACCTTTCCTTGAAAGCCATTGTGAACAAACTGTTTGTGCACCATGTTTACATCCTTGTGCACCACTTTATACTTTTGCACTACATATGCATCCCTTGCAAAGTGACTGCTCTGACCAGATCAACACTCTTTTTACAAGCAGAGTGTCAAGTGATGGTCCAAATGAGGCAATTTCTCAGCCTTTATAGGTTTCACATGATGATGCATATCATTCCATTTTTTATGCATATTTACATGATGCACTTTTTGATGAGAGGGTTGATATAGGGGAGGCAAAAAATATGCCCAAATGAATGGTGCACACCTTGCAAGATAGCAAATTAGATGCACCTCTGTCATATCATACTTGTTTAACTTCTCATAGTGCTTGTTTTGCATTAGGTTTTAATGCTATGATTGCCTCTAGTCTTTGTGATGAAAATGTTGGAAAACAAAGATCCAATGTTCTATTGGTCAAAATTGTCCAGAGTGTATAGGTTGTATAGCCTTTTATATAGCTCCTTTTACATCAAAATTGTGTTGGTTCGTTGGCTGGAATAAATCAGTCTCAAATCAGTGACCTGGGTTCAATACCCTGCGGCAGCATCCGCGATGCTTTTACTTTGTTAAAAAGTTTTTCAAAAGAACATCAGCAACGGATTTTTTGCAAATACGTTTCGAATTAAGCAACAAAGTTTTTTCCAATGTTTTTTGAGATCGTAGCGATCATTATGTTATGCTTTTGATAGTGCTTTATTTTTATGGAGGCTCTACTATAAAAGAAGCACTTTGGGGACACATTATTTATCCTACACCTATTTCAACACAAGCTTTGGAAGCTTGGTTCCTCATTAGAGGTGGTGCTCTAGCTGACATGCGACAACCATGGTGCACTCTTCGAGCATGTTGAGGAGTAGCTATGGAGTACTTCTTGAAGAAGAGTGTGATTACACTCTTGCTTATGGAAAGGATTTACCCCACAGTAGCTTGGTGGTGTGGATCAACCATCCACATGATGTATTTGAAGATTGTCTTCTACATGAAGATTTCGGTGTACTTCAAAGACATTGGATGGAGCTTAACAGAAGATTTGCATCTTATGTTCAGAAATTCAGGTACATATTCTCTTTATGCACACAGGTACTACTTGAAGTATATGGAAGTGGCATCCATATTAGGAGGAGTCCTATTTGGCATAGGTATAAGAGAATCAGTACATGTATGCTTTATGCATATTTGGATGAGGTGTTCGAGAAGGTATGTTCATATGAGTTTGAGGATTTCTGGTAGCAAACTTGTTAGCATTCTTTGCTACTTGTAAGTATGTGATCTTTTCACACATGTGTCTGACTTAGGGCCTTCCATAGCCTAAGTTCAGATGAGGGTTTGCTGATTATCAGTTTCACAATGATCCTTCCTCTTTCTATCACTCATATTCACTCTTCTACAACCTATTAGGTTACACATCTCATATATATTCAGATTTCTGTCCATACATCTGAATATGTTTGTTACATTTGTACATTCACTCACCAATCTATTTCTTTCAGATAGAGTGGTTGAGAGTTTTGACTCCCACATTATAAATTGACATTTGTATATATGATAGTGTGAGTAAGCAGTGGCTTACGTAACACTTTACACATGTTTTCTAATCTCTCTCTATCTTTGTCTCATCATTTGTATGATTAAATGTGGTATGTTCATGTTTTGTCAATATTGGAAGATTGTTGAAATTTATGCTGTAGATCTTGGACCTATGGAACTTGGACTTGTGGTATTAGTTATGGGCCTACCTAATTTCCAACATCTGGTATCAGAGCTTTAGGGCTTTGGTATAAGATATTTGGTTTCAAGGCTTACAAGTATCCAGGTTCCCAGACTTCCAGGTTTACAACATATGATTTAAGAGCATCTTCTAACATTTGACATTTGACATACACACTTAATCTATATGAGTAGAGATTTGAGAATTAGACAATTCAATACACATGTTTATTCATCAGTGTGGAGTATGAAGTTGATGATCTGTTAGCAGCCGAATATTTTTGGAAGAGTACGAAAATACTTTACGGAAGTATTATTTCAAGACCCAAACTTGATGAAGAGAAGGCTACTTCAAATTCAAGGAAGAACAATGGTTTGGAGAAGATGAAGCAACTAGATCAACATCAAATCACAGGTATCAATTTCTACTATCAGATTATCATTTGCAGGTCATATCTTAGAAGAGCAGTTATGAAGAGATCTGAAGGATTCAAGGAGTGCTTTTATACACTTTCATTATTTGAAAGTTAAAGGCTACATCAAAACATGCATCTAGAGGTTTTTCTAGAGAGTTTTGAGAGATCTCTTTCATGACAAGAAAGTTCTCTAAGAAGACAAATGTGGAGAGCATCAGTTTTGTTTTCAGCCAACTTTGTGTTGTAAGTTGGTTGGAAGTTTTTGCTCACATTTTGTATCTAGAGAGGTAACTCTAGAAAGGTAATTCATCATTCAGACAAAAATTTGGTGAATTTAGTCATATGAGTCACATTTGAAGCAGAGTTTTGATTCAGAGATAAGAGGAGATGGTAAAACATGATTCTATGTTCACTTCCATTTATATACCATGTTTGTTTTGTCTCTTACTCTTAGCACTAGAGGAAGAGAAAAATTCATTTGAAGAAGTTAAGAGTGCTGCTACTTCAAGATGAAGAGAACAAAAGGTATGGAAGAGAAGTTTGAAAATGTTGACATCATCATCAGATGGAAGAAAGATGCAGAAAAAGAAAGTCCAATATTTCCAAAAGAAAAGTAAGACTTCCTTTCTCACATATTTTCCATATACTTTTCCCATTTTATCCTCTACATCAAAAGACAAGTCTACGAGAACATCTTGTGTGAAGATAGTATAACGAAGAAGCAGTTGCTTGTTTTGCACTATACTTGGTCATGTTTTAGCAGGTTTTGACAAAGAATTGCATTGAGAAAAAAGAAAAGCAGCAGATTTATGTTTTGACTCATATGTGTATGAGTTATGTTTTAGTTGAAGCTTTTGAACAGGCAGCTTATATATTCCCTCAAAGAATTCTTGGAGTGTCAATACAGAGCTACTTGGTATATGACAAGTTGCAGAGAAGTATATTTCTTATTTATCTATCTCTTGAGGTAAAAGAGTTTAATGTAGTAGATTTTGAAGACTTGGGTTGAGGTTTTGTGTTTGGAAAAGTTACCTCATATTCAGTATTTTCAGAAAACTTCAAAGAATTCAGACTTTTTATGTACTAGTCAATTGAAGAATCTACTTTCTATGATTGTCTTGTTTTTTGGATACATGCTTGTATTAAAAGGTGTTCCATCAGATCCTATCACTTGATTGAGAAGTGGAGTCAGCCAAAAGAAAGTCAAGCAGATACTATCACATTTCACTCGGGTATATTATGAAGATATGAAGTATCAACTTGCACCTTTTGGAGTTCTCAAGGTGAGAAGTTTGTCTACTTATGTTTCAAGTAGGAGTTGCAGATTCTTGGGAATGATTAGTTTGAAGAAAACTTTTACAACTTTGTGAGAAGCATGGATGCTTGGAGACATTTAGGTAACAAATCAAACATTCAGTCATGAAGGTTTGATAGAGCAGATTTTGCAGAGGTATTTTTTTGGAAAGATCATAGATCTCATATGATTTTTTAAGATCTTGGATGATCTTGTATGATCTTATATGATCTTGGATGATCTTGAAGTTCTTGAAGATCTTGAGTATTTATGAGTCAGTTGTCTATCCTTTGTTTGTAAGGTTCTTAGCATTGGAAGAAGTAAGCCAAAGATTCAGGTTCTATCATATTTGTGTTGCAGAGAAATAGAAGAAGATACTTGTTATGTTGGAAAAGATTATGGATCCTAAAATGCTTTCAGTAAGGTTTTTTGTTATCATGTAATAGATCAACTAACCTTATTCTCTAGTATGGAAAGCTGAGGAAGAAATAGTGGAAGCTATTAGCAACTAGGCAGTGCTGATAAAAAGGGTTCAAAGATTTTGTTTCAGATATAGGTATTGATCACTAAAGATCAGATTTATTGAAAGAAGGAAGACGTTTCAGATTTCATAAAGTCTGATATTTTTGAAGAATTCTAGATACTAGTGTTAAATCATCCAGGGGTTGATGAAACATGAAGACTTATTTTCAGCCATATGTAAAAAAATGCAGATTCATATCTATAGGTATTCCTATTTTAGGTATTCCTATATTTCCTTTATCAATTTCTCTTTATGTTCCAACTTTGAAAGAAGAAGGAAGAAGGAGAATGTCTGGAGAAAGTTCCTGTTAGGTGTTCCTGTTCAAGACAAGGTTCCAGATTTCTATTGAAGAGAAACTTGATATTTCAGAGAGGTATGTTTCAGAAGTGCACACATTTATGTTTATACCAAGTTCTAAAGGAAAGAGGTATAAAGGATTTACAGATTGAAGACATGATGACATCATAGAGTTTTTTATGAGACTCATGAGTTGAGTTGAGTTGAGTTGACTTAAGTAGAGTCAGAGATGAACCAGTAGTGTTCATAATACACTAAGTTGTGAGTTGTTAGTCACAAGTCCCAGGATTCAGTTCTTGATTTTGTTTAGTGCATTTACATGACACAACAAAAGTACGCTGAGAAAGCTTTCATAAGGTAAATGCAAATATGAGGATCCTAGTATATGTTTTGAGGTTTGAGAAGACAGGAGATAGCAGGTTCAGAGTCAGTACTCGCTACATTTATTATCAAGCAAATGATTGCTTGATGAGTACACTATTGGATATCTAGTTTGTATATTTTCTCAGGTATTATGGTTCATATTCAACAAGTTCACGTTTTTGAAGTTTGAAGTCAAATTCAATTTTGAAGAAGACTTTTGAAGAAAAGGTTTGAAGGTCAATTTGGGGAGTACAAGTTTGAAGCTTACGAAGTTTGCAGATGAATGAAGTTAAATGTTCAGTTCAGTTTGTACCAATATGACATTGCAGGGGGAATTGTTGGAAAACAAAGATACAATGTTCTATTGGTCAAAATTGTCCAGAGTGTATAGGTTATGTAGTCTTTTATATAGCTCCTCCTACATCAAAAGCGCATTGGTGCGTTGGCTAGAATAAATCACTCTCAAAACACAGACTTGGGTTCAATACCTAGCGGCAGCGTTTGCGATGCTTTTACTTTGTTAAAAAGTTTTTCAAAAGAGCACCGACAACCGATTATTTGCGAATACGTTTTGAATTAAGCGAGAAGTTTTTTCCAATGTTTTTTGGGATCGTAGCGATCACTATGTTATGCTTTTGATAGTGCTTTATTTTTATGGAGGCTCTACTATAAAAGAAGCACTTTGGGGACACATTATTTATCCTACACCTATTTCAACACAAGCTTTGGAAGCTTGGTCACTCATTAGAGGTGGTGCTCTAGCACACATGGGGCAGCCATGGTTCACTCTAGGTGCATGTTGAGGAGTAGCTATGGAGTACTTATTGAAGAAGAGTGTGCTTACACTCTTGCTTATGGAAAGGATTTACCCCGCAGCAGCTTGGTGGTGTGGATCGGTGTTGCTCTAGCACAATGGTAAGTACCACATCAAGAAGCTCCACCTCCTTAATGTCAATCTGCAGAAGAGATAGGAGTGATATGAAGATCGTGATTGTGAAATGTAATGAGAGTGAAGGTGAGAAGCATAGAGATGCACACACACATACACACACATACACAATGAAGAGACAAGCAAGACACAATGGAAGGTAGGAAAATAGACTCTATTACTCAAGATCTCAATTACAAGCTCAAGCTCACTCTAGCTCATACAAGTCTACACTAGCTAACCTCAAAAATGAGCTCTCTAGCTCTTTTTATAGTTTTTAGACTAGTTTTGATCGGTTTCACATCTATTGACCGGCATAGTTAAAAAATAGGTTCTCGGTGCTATTTGAAGGTCTAAACGAAGTCTAAAAATAACCAAAATTGGGAGGCTCGTTCTACCTAAGCTCCTCAAGCTTGAGGACTCCTCGGCTTGCACAAAATGGAGCATATCATTACAAAAGGGTTTTTCTATGTTACATATGGTACATGAGTATTGAAAATCACTATTGTGAGTTTATAAAACATATTTGTTTGAAAATTAATTTGTCTGGCTCCCTGCTACTTCGTTGTGCGCTTTCTTTACATGCTTCCTCGACGTCTATGCCTATGGCTATTGCCAACACCCCCCTCCCTCTCGCTTCTGTCATCCTCGACAGAACCTTGTTGTGGGGTCTGTCGGATATAATTCTGTAGTAGGTCATGAGCGAGGGTGTGTTCTGAAATGCGGATACCTCTTGCTAGATCAGCTTCGAGTTTTTCCCAATCGATGGGTTGAGGTTCCTCTGGTGGTGGGAGTCTGTAGTGTGTGGAATACACTAGTTGTTCACAAGCAGATAACGGAAGTAAGTGTGTGGGCCTGCTGATGAACACCTCTGAGTGATATTCCCAAAAACCGGGAGTGAACATTTCTTCGAAGGTCATTTTGTAGCATGCAGATAGATATTTGATTCGACAGTGCCAAGCATAACACACCGGGAGTGATGGTGTCGTACTCATGTCATAAGCTAAATCTTGATTTCCATGCTCGAATCCCGGGGTGTTTACGTGTGGTGCCTTGACGCGATGGAAGACTTTGAATACAATCTCCATCATGTCAAAGATCTTGATAGTCATATGCGCTACTACATCATCCATTCGTCATAAGCGGGGGAGCCAGTGTCGAATGGTTGCCATCATATAGCCTACGGTGGGTGCTCTTGTGGGTGGAGTGAAGTAAGGGTAATTGAGCCAATCATGGCATTGCTTGTTGTTATGTATTTTAATGGCAAATGCCTTCCAGGAGCGGCAACGTGGCATGGATCCCTAACATGGGTTGTACTTCAAGTGGAGTGGTGCCTTGGCCCATGTGCTCATCATCTCGGGATATTCCTATAATAAATCCTGGCGCCAAGTTGGTTGATATATTTCTCCTCTCTGCGCATCCATTGGCAAGTCTTCAGGCTCAAACTGAGTTGCGTGGGAGGGTTTCTTGCATGTTTCCTTTTTGACGGCCAACTGGTATTCTGCCATTAACATAAAATATGGCTTATAGTAGCTCGTGCCCAAATATGTATCTGCGAGGGGCCAAGTGCACAAAATACGGGGACTGTAAAATTTGTTCTTCTATCATGGCCATTGCATGTGACTGTGCTTCCACCCTTGCGGAGTGGGTCCTTCCAAGCTCTTCGTCAGTCTTCGTCCATGCGGGAGTGGGAAGTTCAAAAGTCCTCTAGCCTTCTGCCGTGACGCGTCTGTCTGGGATGGGTTGGGGTTCATATGCTTCTTCAAAAGTGTCCTCCACCGGGATAGTCATTGTTTCTTCATCGGCTGGTAGGTCGGGTGGGGAGTCTGGCCTGGGGGTGCTTCGTATGCTACGATTTGTGTTTGGAGAGTTACTACCTGGGCCCTTAGAGCGTTGAGTTCCTCAATGATTTTAGGAGATGGGTCCGCAGGAGCTGGTGGTTCTGGCTGTATCGGTGCTCTTAATTGGAGTAGTTTATGGTCTTCTTTGAGCTTCTAGTAAGCCTCGTTCATGTTTGAGTATTCATATAGTAATCTGACATGATCTTCTAATAACATCTTCATAGATTCTGAAGGAATAGGGGTTGGTCCGGTTGATCTAAAGCAGCTTCCAAGTTCTCTCTGTTCTGTTCCTGTAGATGTTGGTTCTCTTCTTTAGCTGCTGCTAAGTGGCATTTGAGCAGTCCCATGTTTCTAGTAAGTATCGCATTGCGAATAGTCTGTGTCTGCAACAAATTGTCAATATCAGTGATGGCCTCTTTTGTCTTTTGTTCACTTTCGAGTTCTAGTTTGTGGTAGGCCTCACGTAGCTCTTGGTAGCGGGTGTTAAGTGAGGCATTCTCGATTGATAATGAATTGAGCTGCAACTGTGAATCGTTCGTTGTCTGCTACAGAGTCTGGTAACTAGTGGCAAGAGATGCAAACTCATCTCTCACTTGGATCATGCATGTGAACATTTGACGAAATGCAGTGTCAATGGTGGGTGATAAAATTAATGGTGTAGTGAATGTAGATGTTGTATGTGTAGGTGTTGATGCAAGGGGAAAGGGAAATGGGGATGGGAACGTGGATGAAGTGGTGATTGTGGAAAAAACTGATGTGCCTAAATATGGTGGTGCAATGGGAGATGTGAGTGGTGGTGCTGTGGGAGGTGATATATCCATGTCACTCAATGTGGTGTTGAGTGCCATGACTATGAATAGTGAAGGGATAGTGGGTGCGTGCGTGGGTGTAAATAGAGGATTTACAAAAGTGGCAGAGTAGTTTACAGATGGGGTCTCTTGTACTGCTTGGTGTAGAGGAGAAAGAGGAAAGATAGTGGGTCGAGGACGTGAGACAGGGGAGAATGTTAATGGAGAGGGAAATGGGAATAGGGGTCTTGGAGGGGTGGGGAAGAAAGGGAAGGATGGGTGGAGATATGGACTGGATAGAAGAGTGGAAGTCCTAGGAGGTAGACTAGGTTGAGTGGGTGTGGAAAGGGTGAGAGGAATGGAGGCGAAAAAGGCTTCTGCTACAGCACTATCAAAAGACGTGGATGTTCTAGGAGAGGCAGGGTGTACAGGAGAAACTGGATGGGCGGGGGGTGAAAGAGGAGCGGTGGGTACTTCGGTGACAATGTTGGTATGTACAGTAGAGGTATGGGGTGGGGAGCCGCTAATGATCGTTTCTTCTGCCCAAGATCCTTCAGGGATGAGACATGCTTCCCTGGCCTGTTGTGATGACTGGGCACCCGTCGGTACACGAATGTATTGACTTGGTTTGGATAATAATCAAACTCGGTGGTAAAACTGCGGTAAAGGCTTCCTTTGCAAATAGCGTAGTGTTTTCTCGGTTCCTACTAACTTCACGAGTTCTCTAAATCCTTGAATGTAGGCTTCTTCAAAGCCTCTTGTCGCGAGTTCTTGTTCTACTAGAGCTTGGCTTTCTTCTTCCGATAGCTTTTTATGCACCAAACTCCTTCCATGGTGCGATACAACTTCTTAATTGCCAGTATATAAGGAGCGGCTTCACATGTTTCCTCTTTGTAAGTGCTTGTGTCACCCTGGGTGTCAGTTTGTTGTTCCTATGTGTTAGTCTGTTCATGCTCTTGAGATTCCTGGCTTGCTTGACTGGCTTCATCGTTGCCATCTTCATCATCTGTTTCTGTTCTTTCTTCTTCTGAGTTGGATACAACTTTTCCTTGTGGTTGATCGGGCCGATTGGTAGGGCAACTTGGTCGTTGAGAGAAAAACTGCCCTTGTGAGAACTTAAATTCGATTGAGAAAGAATCCGACATTTCAAAATCAAATATAGTATTCAGTGGTTCTACTTCCAGATTGGATATAGGGAACGAAAATGCTTCAGCACCTGCAGTGGTGGTAGATTCCTAGACGGTGGTTGCTTGAGAGGTAGCGGTACTAGTTGTGCCTTCCATAATCATTGGTCTTGGTAGGCCTATGCGAATGGGTTGTACAGATGCAAGGGGTTTCGTAGGAGATTGTTCTAGAGAGGGTTGAGGAGACGATGATTCCGGAACTTGTAGGCATGGGATGGTTCCTCGCATGCGCTTGCCTGCACATCCCTTGCTAGATTTTCTAGCTTTCTTGGCCTTCCCTTTAAATGCCTTTAACTCTTCACTTGTCATTGCACGCTCAATAGGCAAATCATATGCCAAACACATATACACGATTCTTATGAGAGCGCAACATCCATGAATGATTTTTTTCCTTACCCATCTCTGTTGTGCTAGATACAACTGATCAATTATCCAACTTGCAAGGTCTACTGTTTGTGGTCCAATACAAGATAAGTACAATCCAAACCAAATATGTTTGTGGGGCATGGTGAATCGATCCTGAGCTGGGAACGCAAAGTGTTGCATACATATACGTAATGGCTTTGAGAACTCAGGTGCGATAGCCAAAATGTCTTCCCATTTGGTAACATCCCCACGCTTCATAGGCTCTGGAATTAGCTTTTCTCGCTCTGTCGGTGACTGCATTCCATGTATCTTGATTGCAGCTCGAATCAAATCTTTAGAAAGATAAAACTTCTTAAATGGTGGGTCATTTACTAAGGATGATAAAATGAATGTGTCTCGCAAATCCTTGTTCTCCGAGGCTGTCAAAGTGGTCACCAAGTAGTAGCATCTGTAGAAATCTGGTTTGGGCAGTGGATCACTCAAGTATTCGGTGAAGCCTGCTCTAGTCCAAACATGCTTCAAGTCTTCTGTATTTCTGGAGTGCTTCAAACTCTCTGGAGAAGAATTGATACTTCCCCCATTTACTATTGTCAAAGGTCAAATTGGCATAAAAAATGAAGTCTGTGTCTGCCAAAGGTCCTGCTAAACCTTGGAACCAATGGGAATTGCGATGGACCTTTTCTGTGTATCCCCTAGGTGGATCATCAATCGGCATGGGTCCGGGGAATCCTTGAAATTCCAGTGGTTGAGTCATGGGATGCGGTTCAGCCTGTAATTCGTCAATATTTGCCATGGGTACACTGGCACCAACTTTAGATGGTTCTTCTTCTGTCTGCATGATGAATGATGCGAATGTGGAAAAGATCTGCTACAAAAGATTAGCACATTAGTATGGAAATCAATCATGATCCCATTTAAAGTGAGACCGAAATCCCTTTCCATAACCGATGTGTAACTCGTGTAGCCGAGTGTTGTGATGTGGTTTATGGAATGATTATTTGCAAACTAGTGCAGGTCTCTAGACACCTACATGTTTCAGATAGTGCATCCATTTCTTGATGAGATGTTATTACAAGTGATGTTGGGTTATAGTGCATGAATTTGTACAAAGTTCAGCTGTGAATGAGTTATTACAAGGATGGTATTCAGTCGGGGTGGGATTAATGTTAGATATCAGTTTCGGAGAAGACATCTAGATACGTTTTGGTATCCATTTCCTAAGGGTTGCTGAGCGGATGGTATGTTTCTGCTGAGGGACAAAGGTGATAGTGGATGTGGTGGTAATGAGGGGTGAAAAGATTTTTGAGGGGTATATGTTACATGGCTTCAGTGTTGAGCTATAATACACTGTTTGAGTACCCATATCTGCATGGGTGTGGGTCGATTTGTAAGGTACTTCTTGGCGATCCAAATATGTCGACTGTTCATACTTGCAGAAGAAGGTCGAGGAGCCGTTGTATACTGACTCTGGTTCTGCCTTAACGTCTTTTTGTTATCATCTACATCGTTGAAATGCATTGGTTCTTTTTGTCCTTTTGTCACCCATATTTGTTTCATGATGCTTGCTTTGTGATGTTTGATGCTGCTTTCTTTGCCAAGTCTGGTAGGGTCGTCGGTCTGGGTTCCTCCGTTGTGGTTGACTCCTTCATGGTTGAGGTTGAGAGGTCGGAAGGACACTCTGCTTTGGAAAAGAAGGGAGGTCCAACACTTGCGCAACTTGAACATTAGGAAGTGCTTCGTTTTGTATCAAAAATCTAGGCTAGTCCACAATAAGTGTGGAAGGATGGGCACCGCGGGGTGTCTTGCCCATGTGGCTGCTGATGTAGTCCACCTGACCGCTGATGTAACCCACCTGACCACTGTTGGAAGACCGGGGGAAAATCTCCTGACATCTTTTTGTGTGGGAACTATCCATCACCAAGCTCTCATGGGTTGACTTTGGAATGAGCATGCTTAGCTGAGGGATCTGCCCAAAGATCTTTCGATCCTCCGCCGCATGTAGTCCATGTTGGAGCAAGTTCATGACAAGCCTAAGTATTGGCTTGAGTTTCACAAAGTCGTAGAAGAAGCTTTAAAATGAAGACTATGTAAAGTTCACTTGTGAACTACCTCTTGTAACTTTTGAAGACTTTACTTAATGTAAAAGTGAAAGAATCTTAAGTGGTTGAGTCCACTTGATCAAAAAGGGAAAGAGGAGCCACAAATTCGTGATTTGTGGTAGATAGAGAATCAAATCAATCACAAATTGATTGGAGAGTGATTGAGGGAAGTTAGCCTCCCAAACTCAACTATAAATAGATGGCAGTTTTAGTCGTGGTTAGAGAGACCTATGTGAAGACCTCCAAGAGTTGAGCTTTATGCCATATCAAGGTGTGATTCCAAGGCATACATATGTATCAGTAAGTCCATTGTATTGTACAATCAATATAATTTCATTTTCATGATCATTTGAGTTCATATTTCAATGCTCTTGTGAAGTGTACTACTCACTGCCATAACTCTTAGTTTTCTCATTCAGATTTCAGAGATGGTTTCTCTGAGCTTGGTGCATCCTTTTCAATGATTTAACTTGGTAAACTTAGCTCTATAAGTCTACTATATGCTCACCAAGTTTCATTTCATTTGGGTGTTTCAATCTTCAGTTATGTTCAGTTGAAGTCAACAGTATCTGTTCATTTTCACTTCTCTGTCAGGTACCCGACTTTTTTACTCATCTTGTCAGAGCCATTTCTCAGTGGTTACTCATCCAAATTCCATGATTTAAAGCTTTCTGGATTCAGCTTACGGTCTAGTATAAGAATACAAATTTTCATAATCATTGGATGCCTAAATCTTGAGTTATGTTCATTTTTCTGCTCACTGGTCTCATTACTCTAGCAGCCCATGAAAATCGGGATCATGTCATCACTTGTTAAACATCTTTCTCAGTGTGTGGTTCATTATTTTTTATGAGATTACTCTTGAAAGTTATCTCTTTAAGTTATCTAGACTTCCCCAAGAGGAATTAAGCTAATTGTTGAGCTCAGAGAATTATGCAAAACACTGGACAGGTGCATGAACCAAAATAGCAAGTTCTTCACCTCTGAGCTAACTCCAACTTATCTGTTTTGATCTATCTTTTTGAGAGTGATCTTCCAAGGTACATAGGGTGTCTAATACATACATTGGCAAGCTAAAAGGCCCCACCATATACTCATGGAGTTCATTTGGTTGGTGTAGATCAAGGATTTTGCAACACCTCTTCATCTTCAAGCACATACTTATCCATCTCTTCACAATGGTATCAGAGCAAGGTTGGACAACATGGCAGATGGATTTCCTTCATCAATTGACAAATTCGACAGAGGTAACTACTCAGCTTGGTCATTAAGAATGGAAGCTTATCTCCAAGGTAGAATTTTATATGGTTATGTGGCTGGAGATGAAGTTATGCCAAGTTTCAGGAACAAAAGTCAACCAACACAAGAAGAGCAAGAAAGATTGAGCACATGGTGCTCCAATGACAAGGTGTATAAATATATCACTTGGCTTAATAAAAAGGGTGCGCATGTTTCCTGGAGCAAGTCTGTTTGTTGGATATGGCTTCTTCTCCCTCTACTCTCTTGCTGTTATATGCATATCGGTCTGCGTACGTCGATAGCAAGAAGTGTGTGGTGGTAGTGTTATGTACCTGTTAAGTGAGAAACATTCTTGTCTTGTCCATTTCTTGGAGTTTGTGAGTATGATGACGTGATGAATGAAGCTATGGCTCTGTTCCTCTCTCTCTCTCTCTTCTGTTGCAGAAGTGAAAACTCCTGTTAACAGTCATCAACATAAACTTCCAAACTCTTGCATAGGAATTCCTTAAAAACATGACACATGAGTCGCTGGAAAGTGGCGGGTGCATCTGTACCCAAATGGCATCACACGAAATGCAAATATGCCCCATTCTGTGGAAAAAGCCGTCTTGTGTTGATCTTCTGGAGCAATGGCTACTTGATTATAGCCTGAGAAACATTCAAGCAAGCTATAAACTTCCTTGCCCGCAACTCTTTCCAAAAAATGTTCCGTGATAGGAAAAGGATAACTATCTTTAATCGTTGTGGCATTAACTTTTTTAAGTTTAATACACACACACAATTTTCCGTTCTTCTTGGGCATGACCACAATGGGTGATACCCGTTCGATATGCTCAATTTCGTAAATGAATCTTGCTTCTATCAAACGATCTATTTCTTCTTTAATCTTTGTTGCATAATTATCATTGTTCGTGTATGGTTTCTATTTCATAGGCTTTGCATCTAGAGTCATAGGGATTCTATGGGAGCATATATCCGGGTCTACTCCTTTCAAGTCTTTGTAACTCCAAGCAAACACATCTTGATATTCTCGCAATAGGGCAATTATCTCTTCTTCTTTTTCATTCGTCAAATCATGCCCGATATATGTACATTTTTCTTCTTGTCCTTCTATGGTGATTACGATTTTTTTGGTTTTCTCTCGGTTATCATACACTTCTCCAACGTCAGCTTTTCTTTTAGGCATTCATACCATGATTCCTCTATCTTCTATCTCATACTTCTTAAAATTTTTGGGAACCTCAAACAAAGATTCTTCTTCTTCTGATATGGTTTCTTTCTGTTTTCTTTTCTTACCTTCACTTTTGAGAGTCACTTGTGTGGCTAACTTCACATCCTTCATAATTTCTTCGTGTCTCTGAGGGTGAGTTTCTACTAATCCATAATAATTGACTCTAGATCGGAGTCGCTTTCATCCTCAAATGCATCCTTGCTAGGTTCGCATTCTTCAATAAGGAAATCACACATGATTTGCTCTATTAAGAAGACTGAAATGTCATAGCCATCCTCATTGTAGTGGGGTGTCCATTGTTCTTCATTGATGGCTACATCCACCGTTGCTAAAATTTTTGCCCAACCATGAGGGTCAAAGTCTTCGTCTGGAAATACTATAGGTGCATAAGTTGGGTCTTGAAGGGTTCGTGGATGTTGTTCTGAACCTAAGGTCCTGGCTTCTAACCGTTCTTCCTCTTGTTTAGCTACTTTACACATCCATAGATGAGTATCCTCGTGCAACCATGAGGGATTTGATTCCAATGAGTGTATCGATTCTGTTTCTTCTTGTGCCTTATGGATGGTATTCCATTGTATTGGGGGTACGTCTCGATGGGAATAGTCTTTGAGATTGACTTTAGTAGTTACTCCTAAATGTTGCAAGTACAAAGAATTAGTTCCCCAATCTTGTACGATTTGCAACTGGCGCATGAATGGTCGTCCTAAAGTTATCTCATAAGCATGATTTTTCCCAAAATCACAAATGGCGAAAGTATGCTCGAAATCCACGCCACAAGTGGTGAGAGATATGCCTTCAAGTAAGCCTAATGGTTTTTTTGTATGTCCGTCTGCCATTTGTAGCTTCATCCTGGTAGGTCTCAATGTTGGCTTACCCCAACATTTTCATAAAGCGGTGACAACAATGGCTAATCTGGCTCCTGAATCTAAGATGGCTTTGGTGGTGTAGTCCTGATGGGTTATTGGAAGACAAGTGTTACCTTCCTCTCCTTTGCTTACATCTCCAATTCTTCCTATGGGTATCTCTGGTACCTTCTTGTGTGATCCTATCTGTGAGGGAGTAGTAGCAATTTCAGGGAATTGATTTGCTATGTGCTTCCAGAATTCCGGTTTAAGCTTCAACAACTCCTCTAGAGTGAGATTACATTGTACTTTAGTGTTCTTGATCACTTTTGTATTTCTAGGGATTACTCATTCTTCATTCCTCACTATTATCGTTGGTGCTCTCATGCTAATAGACTTGGCTTCCCAAGGTCCTATGAATTGAGGTAATTCTTGCAAAGAATTGGATTCAAAACCTGTGTGTTCACTTAGTTGTTCTTCCTCTACATCATCATAGATAGAGGGGATGTCTTGGGGAAATTGCTCTTGCAAGTCGTCTATTTCTTGAATAGGAGGATGGGTTCCTTGTTCTTTTCTCCACTTCTCTTCTTGGGTTTCTCTCAGAAATTCATGTGAATACTTATGTATGGAAGACAGGTTGTCTTCACTCTTTCTGTTTGGTACTTGAGACAGGGATGGTGCATTCCTTTCTTGTGTCTCCGAGGCAATTGGGTTCCTATGTTGATTCTTTTTTCCTTGCTATCGATCAAGTATTCTAGTCTCTCCAGTAGTCCTTGAAAGTGTAATTTAGGTTTTTCCATGTTATTCCAATTACGATAACGCGAGGCTTCGAACATAGTTTGTGCTAATTCTACCATCTTCATGCAAAGTTTAGTTCTCTTGATTTCTAGATCTACTCGAGGGTAGTTCTTACTCATTTCAGTTATCTAGTGTCCTTCTTTTAATGTAGCCTGATATGCATGAAACATCATGTCTAGGTTTTTTGGTATGGGTTCCGCTAGAACTGATCCTGACCTCTGAGCTAGGTTCTCCTGATTTGATTCTTGTGAAGTCAATTCTAGGATTTTGGCTCTAGATTCCTTTAAACTTCCTTCCAACTCAGTTATCTTTTTACTTCACTTTCTCTTAATTCTCTCTCTATAATCTTTCCAATATTTTATCTTTTTATTACTAGACTCTCCAACTTCACTGGTTTCGACTATTTTCTCCTAATTAAGCTATTGATTTTGTAGGAGCACCTAAGCTCTTATTATAGCTTGGATAGGCACGTATGTAGGGTTGGATCCATCTGCATTATGCACAGTACTTATCACGTTGATCGGTGTCACATTTGAAACATTAGCAGGGTTCTTAGGACAATCTTTTATGACATGCTCTTTCTCACACTGGACACAAAAGCCTTGTATGTTATAGTACTATCCTACTATCAGAGGATGTGGACAATCCTTTATGAAATGATCTCCTTGGCACCTAAAGCATGGTCCTCTAGGGCCCTATGGTCTTTGTTGTCTAAATTGGGGCCGTGGATTAGGATTGGTATACATCACATTAGCATAATCGGGCTCCCAACTGGGTTCCAATGGTGGACTATCATAGTGATATGTTTCCACATGTTCTCGTGACTCTGTGTAATATGCGGGTGGACTATCTACATGAGTAGAGTCAAAACTGTTTGAATTAGGGTCACTTTCTATGTTCAGGGGTGAAGAAGGCACTAAGGCCCTATTGAGGTTCTCTTCTGTAGCAGCATATTTGATTGAGATGACACTAGCTGGTGGGGGTGGCTGTTGAGCTAAAACAGTTTGAGGTCTCTGTTGAGCCTGATAAGGATAGTTTTGAGGAGGCCTATAGTAATGAGGTTGAGCATTATATTGACCTTGATACCTACCTGGTTGCGGGTATGGTTGCGGGTAGTTCTGTCGTACTACTTGTTTGTTGTACGGGCAGTCTTGAGCCGTATGATTCGTGTATCATCTCTCAATTGTACAGTATTGGTCACTAGGGTTTGCTTGTGGTTTCATTGGGACACACATTTGCCATATGATCACCACCATAGGTGTAAGAACACTTGTTTGTTGTTAACCTAGGCATCTGTTTACTAGAAACTCCTAGTTTTTGGGCCACTTTTTTTGCTAGGTCCTCTATCGAACTAGACAATTTTGAGGATGCTAGAGATGAACAATCTGAGTCCTTATAGACCTTTGAGAGTTCCAACTCATCTCGAAAGTTATCCTCAATGTCTATAAAAATCCTTACACATTGCTCTAGCATTCTAGGTTCCTTCAAGTACACATAGGAGCGTAATTTAGAGCTCAAGAGGCCATCTAAAAACAATGAAACTTGCTTGGCCTGTGAGGGAATTCTTGCATTGGACATCTTTCAACATATTGTCTAAATCTATGTCCTGCAAGTCTAACCATTTCGTGAGGGGTCTGTTTGAAGCTATGAATTAACGAAGACGTATCATGCCTGATTCCACTTTTAGAGAATTCCGTAATGAAAGACTCTAACAAGTGATGGATATCTCTAAATTGTCTTTGTTGCAATGGTTGGAACCAAGTTAAAGCCGTGTTCTTTAACGTTAGTCCAAATGCGTTGTATTGCGTGAACATGTCTTCTACTTGTTTTGCTCGAAGCACTTGCTTAAATTCTGCAACATGATCATAAGGATCTCCGATCCCATCAAAGTAATTTTTCATGGACTTTACTAATTGAGTGGGTCTTAATACCCTTGGGTGTTCATGTGGTCTAGGTAGAGGAAAATCATCTCTACCACCTGGTATTCTTGGTTCCCTTTATCTTTCCACTCTATCGATGTCCATGGTGGTTCTATCTCTCCCTATGGGATGAGTAAAACTTACTTCCGGTGTCTCTTTGTTCTTCTCTCTTTGAGTACCATGGGCTGAGGATGTTCCAGCACCCTGATGGCTCCTGTTTACATTCGTTCGAGATGGAGGGAATACTAACCCACCTCTCCATGTGTAGGTATTTCTCGCATGGTCGGGTACTACAAATACTCTTTCTGAAGTATCATCTAGGTATACAACCTTTCTAGGTGTATCTGGGTCCTTGAATTCATAGATCGTGATGGAGCTTACCTCACTAGGTTGTTCCACTCTGTATCTCAAAAATGCTTCGCCAGTTTCCTTATTCACAAACAGCTCTATGCTTCTATAATCCTGAGGGATCCAATCTGGAATTAGTACTCTTGTTAGTACAGATTTCCCTCAAGGTGTCCTGGGTTCTTCTCCTACTGGTTCTTTTCCTTGGGTTCTCGCTCTCTTCTCTAACTGGATTACACCAAACTCATTGGTATTATTTGGTTGAGTACTTAGGATGTACATTGTTCCTTCTTTCCCTATGTATGCGTCTCTCTCAAATTTCACTACTCGATGTTCCAATCCAATGGGTTGATCCGGGTTATGCATTTGCACCACTTGTCTTCGCAAACCATCCTCATAGATGCGAGCACCTAAGTGGTTGGTTCAGACAAATTCTAATTGAGTTCTATAGGGTCCTTCGGGTCTTTCAGATAATTTCCGATTCACTCGTATCTGAGCTCAACTCGTAAGGATAACTATTCAACTGTTGTGCCCACGATCGTGCAGTAGTTCCTACACTTGATTTTGATGATCTAAGGCTTCATTGGTCTGACTTACCTATATGCTTGCCCGATCTAAGATGAATTTACTACCTGGCACTCTCTGATCGTTAGTGGTTCTTTGTTCTTTATTGCTTGGTTCTTTTTAAATTCCTTTAAGTTCTTGTCTTATCTCTCTGTATGCATCAAAAATCGACTTTCCGTTGTACTTTTGAGTTCTTAATCAATGATTTTCAAAATGCAACTTTGGATTTGTGTGTGCGCTATTGTCTCCTATACGATGGTGAACTCGCTTACCAAAAATGTCGAGTTTGGCAGACCATCGCAATGGTCTGACCCTAATGGTAGATTCTGACAAAAATGGATTTTCTTACCTTTTGGAAGCTTTTCTGCTGTTCTGGAGCTCTGTAAGTGCAAGAAAACTCAAAAACACACAAGTATATGCAGTCACAAAAGCTCTCTCTCTCTTTCGCATGCACAGATGAGGGGAAATGAGGAGAACGGATGGATATGGTGAATTTTTTGATTTTTTTCGGAGTGGAAGATGATGATGCGGTGGTGAAGGAGTCTAGGGGAGATGAAAAACACAAAAAACTAATTAAAAACAACAACCAAAACTAAAATTTTTACCTTCCAACGCCACTTCTTGCTATACTCTTACCATCACACATTCGTCCTAGACTCGATCCCCGACAACGGTGCCAAATTTGGTGTTGCTCTAGCACAATGGTAAGTACCACGTTAAGAAGCTCCACCTCCTTAATGTCAATCTGCAGAAGAGATAGGAGTGATATGAAGATCGTGAATTTGAAATGTAGTGAGAGTGAAGGTGAGAAGCATAGAGATGCGCACACACATACACACACACAATGAAGAGACAAGCAAGACACAATGGAAGGTAGGAAAATAGACTCTATTACTCAAGATCTCATTTACAAGCTCAAGCTCACTCTAGCTCATACAAATCTACACTAGCTAACCTCAAAAATGAGCTCTCTAGCTCTTTTTTTAGTTTATAGACTAGTTTTGACCGGTTTCACATCTAGTGACCGGCATAGTTAAAAAATAGGTTCTCGGTGCTATTTGAAGGTCTAAACGAAGTCTAAAAATAAATGAGTATCTTCATGCAACCAGGATGGATCAGGTGAGCTTCCAGAATGCACGGAGATAGAATCTTTTTTTGCCTTGTGTATAGGATTCCACTGTAGGGGTGGTACATCTCTGAAGGTGTAATCCTTCAAATTGACCTTGGTGGTGACCCCTAAGTGCTGTAAATACAAGGAGTTGGTTCCCCAATCTTGTACAATTTGTAGTTGTCATAGGAAGGGTCTTCCTAGGATCATCTCGTAGACATTATTTTTCTCAAAGTCACATATAGCAAAGGTGTGCTCAAACTCTACACCACAAGTGGTTAGAGTTATCCCTTCTGGCAATCCTAGAGGTCTTTCAAAATGACTATCTGCCATTTGAAGCTTCATTCTAGTTGTTCTTAATGTGGGTTTGCCCCATCGCTTCCACAAGGAGGTGGTCGCGATAGCAACACCAGCACCTGAATCTACAATTGCTTTGGTTGTGTAACCCTAGTAGGTGATCGAAAGATAGGTATTACCTTCTTCACCTTCGCTCATGTCTCCTATTTTATCAAGAGGTATCTCTAGAACTTTTTGCTTAGAGCCTGCTTTTGGCATATTGGAATCAAGTTGTGGAACCTGATCCTTCACATGATTCCATAACTCAGGTTTTGCTTTGAGGAGCTCTTCTACAGTGAGATGACATTGAACCTTAGTGTTCTTCATGACATCAGTGTTTCTTAGAACCACTGAGTCTTCATTTCTTATCAATATTGTGGGAGCTCTGATATGAAGAGATTCAAATTCCCATGGGCTGGTGAATTGTGGCAACTCTTGTAAAGAATTAGATTCAAAATCTAATCTTTCATCTTCTTGTTTCTTTGTTTGGTCTCCATAGATAGACAGAATGTCTTGGGGAAATTGATTGTGAAGATCATCAATCTGAGGAATAGGAGGGGGGTTACCCTTCTCCTTGGCCCATTTCTCTTCTTGTATTTCCCGCAAGAGCTCTTGAGAGTACTTTTGAATTGAAAGAGGTGTTCCAACATTCGTGGAATTAGGAACATAAGCTTTCATTGGTGGAGAGCTTTCTCTCTCAATGACTGGTTGAGCCTGTGGAGGTAAAGAAACTTGTGGTTTGTTTACAAACTGCTCTAATCTTTCTAGTAAGCCTTGGAAATGCAAATCCGGTTTGACAGAGTTTGTCTGATTGAACTTTTGACTAGTCTCTAGCATAGCTTGAGCTAGCTCTACCATTCTCATACACAATTTTTTCCATTCAATCTCTAAATGTGCTCTAGGGTAACTCTTGTCTAGGTTTGCAGTTGTTGGCCCTTCTTGAAGACGAGCCTAGTAGGCCTTGAACATCATGTCCAAGCCTTCTGAGGTGGGATCTGCAAGAACAGACCCTAGTTGCGGTCTATTTACAATGGGTGGTGGGGTGGGATGAGGTGGTATGGATGGAGTTTTGGTATGCGAGGGACTTTGAGATGCTATGTCTTCTATTTTTGTTTTCGCTTCTTTCAAGCTTTCTTCTAGTTCAGATAACTTTTTATTCCACTTGCGATTGGCCTTCTCTCTAGTATCCTTCCATGTTCTTGTTTTTCTCTTACTAGGCTCCCCTGACTCACTTGACTCAGATTGTTCAGCTAGCTTATCTTGTTTTAAGGCTTGTGCCCTGGTAACTATCTGTACAAGACCCACGTGCTACTAGCACTTGAATCCACCACTAAGCCTACCACATCAATGGGGGTAACCTTGGGCGCACTAGAGGGGTTTCTTGGACCATCTCTGGGGAGATGGTCTTTACCACACTCAGGACAAAAGGCTTGTATTGTGATGCTTTGTCCTTGTCCTAGAGTTGGTGAGTGGGGACATTCATGAATGAAATGGTCGCCCTAACATCTAAAACATGGTCCTCTAGGGGCTTGTCGTCTCATTTGTCTCAATTGGGGCCTAGGGTTAGGATTTGTGTACATGACATTCGAGTATTCAGGCTCCCAATTTTGTTCCATTGGTGGTGCCTCATATTGATATGGATAAGTCTCACTATGCTCAGGTGACTCTGTGTAATAATTTTGTGGACTATCTTCATAGGAGTAGTCAGAAATCTAATCATGATGGTCATTTTCTAAGACCAAAGGGGTTAGTGGCACCAATGCTCTATTAGGGTTCTCTTCTGCCACTGCATACTTAACTGGAATTACATTGGCAGGTGCTGGTGGTTGGTTTCCTAGGACTCGTTGTGGCCTATATGGTGCCTGATACTGTTGTGGCCTATAATATGGCTGTTGGTATTGGTTCTGATACCTACCCTGTGGGTAAGGTTGTTGATAATTATGTCTGACAGCTTGCCTATTGTAGGGAAAATCTTGAGTCGTATGGTTTGTGTACTTCCTTTCAATAGTGTAGTATGGGGCATTCCTTTCTCTTACATTCTGGTTTAACATTGGGCAAACATTAGCCATGTGGTTGCCTCCGCAAGTATAACATCGGTTCAATGAGATGACCCTTGGCATCTGTCTATTTTGGACTCCTAGCTTCTTGGCAACCTGATCAACTATCTCATCTATCTTAGTCGAGGTTTTGGAAGTATGACTAGCATAACTTTCAGAGTCCTTATAGAGTTTAGATAGTCCTAACTCCTCACCCAAGTTGTCTTCTATGCCAATGCACGTCCGCACACACTCCTCTATGCTTCTAGGCTCTTTCAAGTACACATATGATCTTAACTTGGTGCTTAGTAAGCCATCTAAAAACAAAGCCACTTGTTTGGCTGGTGTGGGCAACTCTGGAGCAGGGCATCTTTCTGGGTACTATCTGAACCTTCTTCCTGCTAGCCGCACTATTTCTTGAGGTGTCTGCTTGAAGCTGTGGATCAAAGATGATGTGTTATGCCTAATACCACTCTTGGAAAATTCTACAATGAATTCGTCTAGCAATTGACCTATATTACGATAGTTGCGACTACTCAATGGTTGAAACCAAGTCAAGGTAGTGCCCTTAAGAGTCAAACCAAATGCCTCGTACTGGGTGAACAAGTCCTCAACCTGTTCAGCTCTTAACACTTGTTTGAACTTGGCCACATGATCATAAGGATCTCTTGTCCCGTCAAAGTAATTCTTCATTGCCTTGATCACTTGAGTGGGTCTAAGGATTCTTGGGTGATCTCAGGGTCTAGGCAATGGAAAATCATGTTCATCTCTTTGTTGCCTATGTGTTTGATGCTTCTCTCTTTCAGGTCTTTCATTTTCAGATCCTGATCTATTTCTGCCCATAGTGTGTGCAAAACTAACATCAAGTCTCTCTCTTGTTCGCTCTTGTTGTGCTTCATGAGCTTTGGATGATCCTATACCTTGGAGGCCATGGGAAATATTAGCTCTTGGTGGAGGAAAAATCAATTCACCATACCAAGTATATGTGTTTCTATCATGCTTTGATACCAAGAACATTTTCTCTGATGTGTTATCCAGGTAGACAACTTTTCCTGGTGTCTCAGGATCTTTGAATTCGTAGATGATGACTATGCCCATTTGGCTAGGTTGATCTGGCTTGAATCTCCAAAAGGCTTCCTTTGTTTCTCTATTCACGAATAGTTCTATGCTTCTGTTGTCTTGAGGGATCCAATTTGGAGTGATCAATCTCGTCAGAACTGACTTACCTCTAGGAGTCTGGGGTCCTTGTCCTACATTTCCTTGTTCTAGGTCTCCTATCTCATTCTCAGGAGTGATATTTCCAAACTCATCGGTCCTATCTGGTAGGTTTGTGACCACATATATGGTTCCTTCCTTATCAATGTATGAACCTTCTTCAAACTTGACTATTGGGTGTTCAAGTCCAAAGGGTTGATCTGGATTTTTGAGTTGGACCACTGATCGCCTTAGGCCGTCCTCATAGATGTGAGCACCTAATCGACTGATCCGTTCCAACTGTGTCTTATATGGACCTTCAGGTGTTTGTAGATAGGCAGTTCCTGAACCACCTGCAGGTTTCCCCATGCTAAAAGACATTTCTGAGTCACTTGTGTCAGAGCTTAGTACGTAAGGATAACCATTTAGTTGTTCTGCCCAAGACTTAGCTCTATGGTTGACACTTCCCTCAGAATATCTAATGCTTTGTTTATCCTTGCCTAGGTGTCTACAAGATCTCAGGTTCATAAGCTTTGTTTAAGAGTCCAAAATTTCCCCTTGGTGTGGTTCAAAATCCTTTGGAGTCCCCTGGGTTTCCTAGTCTCACTTGAGGGCCAACTTCCAGCAAGCTATAGAGCTCAAAAAATGGACTTTTGTTGAAAAAGTTATATCAAATCAGGCTCCTGGGGGTCAAAATAGGCAAACAGGACCTTGTGAAAAAATCACGATTTTGTATGAAAATCGCTATTTTGTGAGGTTTGAAAATTGGGATGCTGAGCTCTTATGAAAATCGCGATTTTGAGGGATCATGAAAATCGCAATTTTGAGGGATCATGAAAATCGTGATGCTAAGCAACCACAAAAATCACTATTTTGTGAAATCATGAAAATTGTGATGCTGAGGAGTGATGAAAATCGCGATTCTGAACAATCCCAAAAAAGACGATTTTGAATGAAAATCATGAAAAACGCTTTTGATTGAGAATCGTGAAAAACGCAATTTTGAAAGAGAATCGTGAAAAAACACGATTTTGAGTGAGAATCGGGAAAAACGTGATTTTGAGTGAGAATCGTGAAAAACGCAATTTTGAGTGAGAATCGTGAAAAATGCGATTTTGAGAATGATCAGAAAATGGCGATTTTGGATGAAAATTGTGTTTTTGACATGAAAATCACGATTTTGGATGAAAATCGTGTTTTCTTAAAATCATGTTTTTGACATGAAAATCACGATTTTGAGAATGACTAGAAAATCGCGATTTCGATTGAAAATTGTGTTCTGAAAATCGCAATTTTGTACTTAGTGAAAATTGTGTTTTCTGAAAATCGTGAAAATCGCGATTTTGGATGAGAATCATGTTTTTGAAAATCGCGATTTTGGAGCCGCAGAGAAGCGGGTTTTCACAAAATTGTGTTTTTGGATGAAAATTGTGATTTGTGAAAATTGCGATTTTGAGCCCACTGAAAATCGTATCTTCTCAGAATCATGTTTTAGAGAAATTTAGAGAATCGCGATTTTGAGCACAACCAGAGAATCGCGATTTTGAGAATGATCCCAAAGTCATGGTCTTTTCAAAAAGCTTTTAGGCGGATAATAGAAAATCGTATTTTTTTGAAAAAATTTGAATTTTATGAAGATCGCAATTTTCAGTCAGAATCGTGTTTTTTGGCGGGAAATTCAAATTTTTGAGCGTCGAGCAATGGTGAGCTCCGTATGTGCAGAAAATCGTGAAAAAACACAGGCGCTTGCTCTCCCTTGCACTTCCTAGCTCCTGTTGGAGATAGACGTCTGCGGAAGCACGCGAACAGCACAAGGAAGAAGAAGAAGCTTGGAGCACAACACACAAGACTGAATGTATTACTAGAGAATGTACAAAGATAAGTAGCCCATTAGGGCAATCGGCGTATATACAAGCCGGGGGAAAAAAACCTCCTAAAGAGGGAAAAAAGTGCCCCGGCGGTCTTAGAGTGTTCACACACATCACTACCTAAATATATCAACAAATCCCCCCTGGGAGTGATGCGGTGAACAAGGAGCTAGCACTCATGTATAAGGAAGTGCCAAGCTATGTGGAAATCACTCCACAAAAGGAAGTAAGCCCAAAGCTTTGCGGAAAGCTTCAAACTTCTCCCTAGGCAGAGCCTTCGTGAAAAGGTCTGCAATGTTCTCCTGCGTGGGCACATATGCCAAGCTGATCTCCCCAGCAGAGAACCTCTCCCTGACATAGTGATAATGCACCTCAATGTGCTTAGTGCGAGCATGGAACACAGGGTTCCTCGCAACTGCCAATGCGCTCTGACTGTCAGTGAAGATGGTGGTGGCAGAAGACTGGCCAACACCCAAATCAGCCATAAGGCGTCTGAGCCACACACACTCAACAGTCGCTGTGAAAGCTGCCCTATACTCAGCCTCACAACTGGAAGTGGCCACAGTAGGCTGCTTCTTGCTCAACCAAGATATACATGAGCTACCAAGCATGAAGCAAAAACCACTGGTGGACACACGAGTGTCATAGCAACCAGCCCAATCTGAGTCAGAAAAAGCATGCAAATCTGGCGGTAGTGATCCCCCCTTGGGATAAAACAACCCAAGTAGCTGAGTACCACTCAAGTAGCGAAAGATGCGCTTAACCGCTTTCCAATGCGTGACTCCTGGGCAATGCATAAACCTGCTCATCTGTGAGACAGCAAACTGAATATCTGGCCGAGTAATGCATAAGTAAATCAAGCATCCAACAGCCTGCTGATAGAGAACAGCATCAAATGCATCTCCAGCATCATGAAGACTCAATCGTAAACCTGTCTCCATAGGAGTGGCAATAGGCTTACAGTCTTCAAGGCCGAAACGCTGCAATAATGTGTCAATACATTTCGTTTGACACAAATCCATTCCACCATCAACATGCATAAACTGAATGCCCAAATAGTGATGCAAATGCCCCAAATCAGACATCTCAAATGAGGCATGCAAATCAGCCTTAAAATCAGCAATGTGTGTCTCAATAGGACCAGTGAGCAGCATGTCATCAACATAGACAACAATGATCAGAAGCACATCATTAGCACGCTTAACATATAAGGTGCTTTCAGTTGGACTATTCTCAAAACCATGTGCAATCAGATAGGCATGTATCTTCTCATACCAAGCACGTGGTGCTTGCTTTAAACCATATAATGCCTTCTTTAACCTGCAAACCTGGTTTTCATGCCCTTTCTGCACAAAGCCACGGGGCTGAAAAACATACACTTCTTCATGCAAGTCACCATTTAGAAATGCTGTTTTAATGTCCAACTGATGTACATTCCAACCATGATGGGCTGCAAGTGCACAAATGCTGCGAACAGTAGTCATACGGCATGTAGGTGCAAAGGTCTCATCAAAATCAATGCCTTTTTCCTGTGCATAACCCTTTGCAACAAGCCTAGCCTTATACCTGTCAACTGTACCATCAGGTTTACGCTTCAGCTTGTATACCCACTTAGTGCCAATGGCCTTCTTGCCAGGAGGCAAGTCACATAAAGACCATGTACCATTCTTCATTATAGCATCATATTCAGATTGCATAGCAGCCATCCAATTTTCTGAATTTTGTGCTTCATCAAAAGAAACAGGCTCATTCTCATCACAGAGACTAGATGCAGCCATAGCATAGCAATCTGATGCAAAGGAGGCATTATGAGAGCCTGAACGAGTACGATATGACAAAGGTGCATCTAATTTGCTGTCACGCAAAGTCTGCACCAGCCATTTTGGCACAGTTTTTGCCTGCTCAATATCAGCTCTCTCATCAACAAGTGCATCATGTAAATCTGCATTAGAAATGGAATGATCTGCATCATCATATGAAACTTGCAAAGGTTGAGAAGTTGCCTCATTAGTGTTAAAAATAAAGAAGTAAGCTCGTATATATTTTTGCAAAAAGGATTTTCTTCAAGTAGAAGGAAAATACAAAATGAAAAATAGAAGCATTTACTTCAGCAAGTAGTGGAGGCCAAAAGAGAATCATTCAAAAGAGAATCAAATCCAAAATCTGAATTGTAAGAGCAGTGGCTGTCCAAAGTAGTGGAGAAATGATGGAGAAGAGCTCTCAAACTCATCATGAGAGTTTTTGGTCACTTGGCTATAAAAGAAGCAAGGGAGGACACTCAATGAGAGAGCAAGAAGGCGTGGAAGCCCCCTTGTATCTACTTCATTTGGTTTGAGTCATTTCGTTCAGTTCACTCTCATAGAGTGTGTCCAGCCGCACACCCATTTTTGGGTAGTCTACTTGTGAGAGTCATATCTCTCAACATATGTATCCAAATTTAGTGTTTAAACATTCGTTGGAAAGCTTATCTTGAGTACTTCTTCTTTCTAGAACAGTTTTATGAAATTCTTTATTCTCTCTGAGTTATTCAGGTTTTAGTGAAGTCCAGTTTTTAGCTATGTCCAGCCGCACACCCATTTTTGGGTAGTCTACTTGTGAGAGTCATATCTCTCAACATATGTATCCAAATTTAGTGTTTAAACATTCATTAGAAAGCTTATCTTGAGTACTTCCTCTGTCTAGAACAGTTTTATGAAATTCTTTATGCTCTCTAAGTTATTCAGGTTTTAGTGAAGTCTAGTTTTCAGCCTAACTGAGTGGACAGGTAGTCTGTTTTGAATCAAATAGTTGACAACTCAAATCTACTCCAAATTGAGTGTTTGATATCTCATTTGAAAGCTCTAGGTGTCTAGTTTGAGTGACCAACGTTTCAAGTTCATTGGATATTTCAGTTGGTACCAGTTTTTATTTGAAGGTTCTGCTGTTGGCAAGAGTCTTCATCCTGAGAAGGTCTTCTACACTTTCCGCTGCGATTAGGAGAGGAATTCTCCAACCTTTGGTATCAGAGCCTTGGAGTTTGAAGAGGCAAAGCATTGGAACTAAACTGAAGCAAAGGGAAAGCTACAAATCAAGGGGGAGCTTCGTGAATTCAAGAGAGAGCGCCACAACATACTTGAGGTAAAATCTTGGAAGTTTTCAATGGCTGATTTAGGACAACAAGTTGAGAAGTTAGACAAAGACAATTTTCAGTCTTGGAGGTATAGAATGATAAATTACCTTAAAGGTAAAGGTTTATGGGGTTTAGTTAGTGGAGATGATCCACAACCGGTAGACCTTGAAGATCCCAACATTACTCCGGCACAAAGGAGACAATTTGCTGATTGGGAAGAGAGGAATCGAAGGGTGATGTTCCTCATCTCACAAGTTATTTCTAACACTATGATTGGTCATGTGCAAAGCTTAGAAACAGCCAAAGAAGTTTGGGAAGCATTGGAGAAGGTGTATGCTACCTCAACAAGGTCTCGGAGGATGCAACTCAAGAACGAGCTCAACAACATGAAGAAAAGCTCAAACCAAAGCATTAGTGAGTATACATTGAGGATTAAGGAGCTTCGAGATCAACTAGCATCAGTTGGATGCAAGATAGAAGAGGAAGACATCGTCCAAATAGCCCTCAATGGCTTGAGGAGTGAAGAAAAGTGGAAGCCCCTCATCACAAACATCCTTTATAGAGATCCTCTACCAACATTCGACGAAATTATACCAAATCTTGTGGCTGAAGAGGTTGCTCAACAAGGAGAAGGCAACAAAGGTAAGGACAGCCATAGTCAAATGTTATATGCAGGAAGAGGTAGAGGAAGAAACTCAAGAGGAGGCTCGAGAGGAAGAGGAAGAAGCTACAACAATACAAATTTCAGCCAACACAACTCGGACGACAACAAGGACAACTCAAATGACAACACACATGGAAGAGGTCGAGAAAGAAATAGAGGAAGAGGTCGAGGTTCATACAATCCTCATAAAGGTATAACATGTTATCATTGTGGTAAACTAGGACATTATGCAAATGATTGTTGGCAAAAGAATGGAAGGCTGAATGGAGGCAACCAAAGGAGCCAAAATAACTATGCGAGTACATCAAGTGAAGGAGACAAGCAAACCATGCTTGCCATGAAGCATGACTACAACAACTCGAGAAGTGATGACCAAAAATGGTTCATAGATTCAGGTTGCAGCAACCATATGACATGCCAAGGAGATTTGTTCACAAAGCTACAAGCTCCAAGTGGAAAAGGATGTGTAGAGACCGGCGATGAAACTCAACACGCAATTGAGCATGTTGGACATATCAAGCTTGGAGACAAGAAGGTATTGGCTGATGTTCTTCATGTTCCTACTATTGCAAAGAATTTGATTTCAGTAGGACAAATGGTAGAGAAAGGATATCATGTTATCTTCAATGAAAAAGGCTTCTTTATAAAGAATCCAAAAGAAGGATTCAAGGTCATTGCTCAAGGAAGGAAAGAAGGAAGGATGTTCACTTTGGACATTCAACAACCGCATGGAAAGGTGATGTATATTCAGTTTGGAAACAAGAGGATAGCTGAAATCGATTTGTGGCACAAAAGGTTTGGACATATCAACATTCCCAAGCTCAAGGACATGAGCAACCATGAAGTGGTAAGAGGTCTTCCAAGATTCAATGATGCCGGACTACATGAGTTTTGTGAAGCATGCCAACTAGGAAAGCAAACTCGACAACCATTCAAGAAAAGCAACTATGTGGCAAGGAATGTCCTCGACTTGATACACACGGATGTATGGGGACCATCACAACAACCATCAGTGGCTGGTAATAGATATTTTGTCACTTTTATTGATGATCATTCAAGGAAAGTATGGATGTTTTGCATAAAACAAAAATCAGATGTGTTCTCCATGTTCAAGAGATTTAAAGCACAGGTAGAAAAGGAAACAGGACGCTACATAAAGACCTTGAGGTCCGATGGAGGAGGAGAATATTTCTCCAAAGAATTTTCAGACTTTCTTTATGAAAATGGAATCAAGAGATAATTTACATGTAGGTACATACCTCAACAAAATGGAATAGCTGAAAGGAAAAATCGACATATCACAGAAGTTGCAAGATGCATGCTCAACGAGATGAAGATGCCACTAAACTATTGGGCTGAAGCAACTAGTACGGCCGTTTATTTGATGAACAAGTGCACAACGGCTGGAGTGCATAATCTAACTCCCGAGGAGGTTTATTCCGGTAAGAAGCCCGACCTTACACATCTCAAAGTTTTTGGATGTGTGTGTTATGTTCACATCCCTCAAGAACTAAGGACAAAGATGGAGGCAAAGTCCGAAAAATGTATTTTTATTGGATATTCATCGGAGCAAAATGGATATAGGTGCTACAATCCGGTGACAAAGGAGCTACGAGTCTCATGAGATGTGGTATTTGATGAGCTAAGACCATGGTTTGGAGACAAAGGGAAAGAGAAGACTCTTGAAGAAGATTGCAAAGATGATGAAGGTGCTGTCCAAGAAGAATTTCAGCAAACAAGCACTCAAATGTCAGGTCCAGAAGCTTCTACATCACTTGGAGAAAGCTCAACATGGAAGGGGAGGCTAAGGAGTCATTCCTCATCACCAACATCAGCTTATGAAAGATCTAAAGCCGAAAGTGCTGCCCAAAATAGTGATTCAAATACAAGTGAAGAAGAGTATGAAGAGGTGATCACACCGAAGGTAAAGTTGAACCGATTGAAGAAGCAATGTTCAAAAGGAAATGAAAGGAGGTCTTCAAGAGCAAGGTATCCAATTGAAAGGCTGAGCTATGATAGTTTTATTGCAAAACATTTTGCATATATGACACAGGTGGTCAAAGATAAAGAACCGGATGCATATGAAGAAGCATGTACACAAAAAGAATGGCAAGAAGCTATGCAAGAAGAGATGAAAGCTCTCAAGGACAATCACACATGGGAGCTAGTTCCAAAGGCTGAAGGTATGAAGATTGTTCCAAATAAATGGGTGTTTAAAATAAAGAGAAATGCTGACGGCTCTCTAGCAAGGCATAAAGCTAGACTAGTAGCAAAAGGATTCAAGCAAACTCACGGCATCGATTATGAAGAGACTTTCAGCCCGGTTGCAAAGATGGGAACAATTAGAACCTTGATTGGAGTGAGTGCAGCAAGGAGATGGCCATTGTACCAACTCGACATAAAAAATGCTTTTCTCAATGGTGAACTTCAAGAAGAGGTATACATGAGTCAACCGATTGGATTTGAAGACAAAAAGCATCCAAATTTTGTTTGTAGATTGAAGAAAGCTTTGTATGGGTTGAAGCAAGCACCACGTGCTTGGAATCAAAGATTGGTCGAGTACCTCACAAGGTGTGGGTATAGTCCAAGTAATGCAGATCCCTCTCTCTACATGAAGAAAGAAGAAGGCAAGCAGGTATATATTTGCATATACGTTGATGATCTCATCATAACAGGAAGTAATGTTACAGGAATACAAGAGATCAAAAGGAAACTTGGTAAGGAGTTTAAAATTTCAGATCTTGGTGAGCTGAAATACTTTTTAGGCATTGAGATAGTCTATGGGAAAGATGGCATTTACTTAATGCAAAGAAAGTACCTATTGGATGTTCTTTTCAGATTTGGAATGAGTGAATGCAAACCACTCACTCAACCTATGGACACAAATGTGAAGCTATGCTCAAATGATGGAGAGAAGTTACATGATGTAACTACATACAGGAGTATTATAGGTTCATTGATCTATGCTACGATCACAAGACTAGATTTGTGTTATATTGTTGGAGTTCTTTCTCAATTTATGCAAGCTCCAACAAGTGAACATTTAAATTCAGCCAAACGAGTGCTAAGATATGTGAAGCACACTGTCAATCATGCATTGTTTTATAGATATGATGAAGAATTGCAGGTAAAGGGCTTCAGTGATGCTGATTGGGCTGGTTCCAAGGAGGATAGAAGATCCACTTCAGGTTATGTGTTCATGATAGGTAGCAAACCTATCACATGGAGCTCAAAGAAGCAACCTACTGTTGCACTATCATCTACAGAAGCTGAATATAGAGGTTTAGCCTTTGCAACTTGTGAAGCTATGTGGATTAAGAAGCTCTTGGCTGATCTTGATGTGCAGGTGGAGACCATTCCAATTTATGGTGACAACATGTCAAGCATTCACTTGACAAACAATCCAATGTTTCATGCACGAAGCAAGCACATAGAAGTGCATTATCATTATGTTCGAGAAAAAGTTTTGAGCAAGGATGTGGATATAAAGTCCATTGGAACTAATGACCAGGTTGCAGACATGCTTACAAAGTCCCTCGATGCTTCTAAGCTCAAGAGATTCAAGGACGACATCAACTTACAAGATATGGTTGAAGGTGCAAGCTCACATGTGAGCTTGAGGGGGAGTGTTAAAAATAAAGAAGTAAGCTCGTATATATTTTTGCAAAAAGGATTTTCTTCAAGTAGAAGGAAAATACAAAATGAAAAATAGAAGCATTTACTTCAGCAAGTAGTGGAGGCCAAAAGAGAATCATTCAAAAGAGAATCAAATCCAAAATCTGAATTCTAAGAGGAGTGGCTGTCCAAAGTAGTGGAGAAATGATGGAGAAGAGCTTTCAAACTCATCATGAGAGTTTTTGGTCACTTGGCTATAAAAGAAGCAAGGGAGGACACTCAATGAGAGAGCAAGAAGGCGTGGAAGCCCCCTTGTATCTACTTCATTTGGTTTGAGTCATTTCGTTCAGTTCACTCTCATAGAGTGTGTCCAGCCGCACACCCATTTTTGGGTAGTCTACTTGTGAGAGTCATATCTCTCAACATATGTATCCAAATTTAGTTTTTAAACATTCGTTGGAAAGCTTATCTTGAGTAATTCCTCTGTCTACAACAGTTTTATGAAATTCTTTATGCTCTCTGAGTTATTCAGGTTTTAGTGAAGTCCAGTTTTCAGCTGTGTCCAGCCGCACACCCATTTTTGGGTAGTCTACTTGTGAGAGTCATATCTCTCAACATATGTATCCAAATTTATTGTTTAAACATTCGTTGGAAATCTTATCTTGAGTACTTCCTCTGTCTAGAACATTTTTATGAAATTCTTTATGCTCTCTGAGTTATTCAGGTTTTAGTGAAGTCCAGTTTTTAGCCTAACTGAGTGGACAGGTAGTCTGTTTTGAATCAAATAGTTGACAACTCAAATCTACTCCAAATTGAGTGTTTGATATCTCATTTGAAAGCTCTAGGTGTCTAGTTTGAGTGACCAAAGTTTCAAGTTCATTGGATATTTCAGTTCGTACCAGTTTTTATTTGAAGGTTCTGCTGTTGGCAAGAGTCTTCATCCTGAGAAGGTCTTCTACACTTTCCGCTGCGATTAGGAGAGGAATTCTCCAACAATTAGGACCAGCACTAGCCTGTTCACCTGTAAAAAGAGGCATCAAAGTATCATACATGTCTTTGGAGCTAACAGATGTCTCCTTAGTACATGAAAGCAATGGCTGAATAGCATCTTCCACAAAGACAACATCACCGCTAACCAGAATGCATTTAGTCTATGGATGATACAGACGATAGCCTTTACTTTCAGAACTGTACCCAACAAAAATACATTTTACTGCCTTATCATCCAATTTTCTGCGATGTTGTTCAGGCACTAATGCATATGCCAAACAACCAAAAACACGTAGATGAGCAACAGATGGCTTGCGTTCATGCCAAGCCTCATATGGAGTGATAGACTGCAACGCTTTAGTGGGACACCTGTTCAGTACATATGCTGCACACATGATAGCCTCAAGCCAGAAACTATGTGGTAAAGCCTGACTTTTGACCATGCACCTCGCCATCTCCATGAGTGACCTGTTTTTTCGTTCAGCAACTCCATTCTGTTGAGGTGTATACGGCACTGTACACTGGTGTTTTATCCCACGTTCAGCCAGAAATGCATTAAAATCTGAAGACATATATTCCCCCCCTTGATCAGAACGGAGGGTGCCCATTTTACATGCTGACAGATTTTCAGCCAAAACCAAAAACTGTTTGAAGCACATGAACACTTCGGACTTTGCTTTGAGTGGATATACCCATGCATGCCTGGAAAAATCATCAATGAAAGTCACGAAGTAAAGGTAATTTCCAAAAGAGGGTGTCTGCATAGGACCACAGACATCACTATGTACAAGCTGCAATTTCTGCGTAGCCCGAACTGAACCATCTTTTGGAAAGGAAGAACGCTGCATTTTGCCCAAAATACAGCCTTCACAAACATGTTTTCCAGGTGCCTCAAGTTTGGGCAAAGAGGACACCATTTCAGATTTCTGCAGGCGTAACAAACTAGCAAAATTCAGATGACCAAATCGTGCATGCCAAAGCTTTGCATCTGACATAGCCTGAGAATCATGAACTGCACATGCCGAATCATTCACAGATCTTTCATAGTCTATGAGCTTATACAGCCCACGACATAAAATGCCAGAAGCAATAATCACATCGCCATTTGAGAGATCATGGACTGTACACCTGTCATCAACAAATTTCACAACCAAGCCAATCTTGGCTAATGCAGAAACTGATAACAGGTTCTTTTTGATCCCTGGCACAAATAAAGCATCTGACAAAGTGAAAGAACTACCATCAACAGTAGTCAGAATGATCTTACCAACTCCCATAACAGGATAAGAGGAGTTATTGGCGCATGTGACAGTATTCCCTGTAGGGGCAGGCTCGAGTGAAGAGAAGAAACTGCGCTGCGAGGTAATATGTTTGGTCGCCCCACTGTCAAAGTACCAAACATCTGAGTCTACTGCAGACATGCACTGATCATGAGAAGATGGGTCAAAACTGCAGATAGTAGTAAACGCCCATTCTTCTTCTTGCACAAGATTTGCAGACTCTGTTTTCGGTGTAGAGTCCTCTGCAACAACCATTCCAGCCTCTTTCTTCTTTGCCTCTTTAGCAGCCAGTTTTGGATAGTTCTCTATAATATGATCATTTCCTTTACAGTACTTGCAGAACAATTTTTGCTTTTCTGATTTCTTTTCATCTTTATCCTGGTTCTTCGATTGTGCAGCATTTGCAGATTTCTGCTTACTAGTAGAAGAGCTCCATTTTCCTTTGCCCTTCTGACTAGCCAGGAAAGCTTGATCTGCAACACGCATAATGGACCTGTTCTGCCTATACTGATCTTCCTGCAACAGAACAGAGACTAATTCCTCAAATGACAAGGCATTCGGATTGCCTTTCATCATCAACCGAAGAGTAGAGGCAAAACTCTAATATGAATCAGGAAGACCATTCAGAACGGTCTGCACAAGTGAGCTATCTGGTATAACCTCATCAGCAGAAATCAATTGTTCCTTCAGGTCTTTGATCTTTGTAAGAAAACTGTCCATAGAATCACCTTCATTCATGTGCTCACTCTCCAACTGTTTTCGGAGGTAAGCAACACGAGCCTCATTCCTAGCCTGGTACAAAGTGGTAAGTGTATCCCAAGCATCATTTGCTGTTGTGCAAGAGCGAATGTGAGGAATAATGGCACGTTTGATAGACAAGGCTATCAATGCATGTGCCTGGGCATCTCTGCCATCCGAACGAATCTGCTCTGCAGTAGGTGCAACAGAAACAACAGCACGAACAGGAATCTGTGGAATATCATCTTCGACACCATCTTCATCAGCTCCAACACCTGTATTTGCAGTACCTGTCGTTACAGGTGTAACAGGACGTCTTTCAACACCCTGCACAATGTTCCACAATCCTTTTGCAACCAGTACATGTCGCATCATATAAGCCCATAATGGGTAGTTGGTACCATCCAACTTATCCTCAACAGCCAACATACGGAATACATCACTGCTTTCAGCCATGGCCGGTGACTAAAATACCTTGATGCAGAAAATTGACTGTATCTCAAAAAGTTGAACAGAACTGCCCAGACGAGTTCTGCTAGACCTGTAGCAGACTTCGAGACGCTTAAACTGGCAAACAGAAATTGGTATATACCTTTGGCACAAAAGGACGAAATAGCCTGCACAAGCGCTGTGATAGTGCGTTCGGAGGTCGAAACGAGCTCAGATCGCGATTTCGGCACCACAAAGCGAAGTTGTTTTGATCAGGGAAACACCCTGAGTATGCTCACCAAATTTCATGCAAATCTGAGACTGCAAACGGAGGAGTGTCGACGGCGCCCTAGAAGAAGCGACGACCTGCTTTGATACCAATTGTTGGAGATAGACGTCTGCGGAAGCACACGAACAGCACAAGGAAGAAGAAGAAGCTTGGAGCACAACACACAAGACTGAATGTATTACTAGAGAATGTACAAAGATAAGTAGCCCATTAGGGCAATCGGCGTATATACAAGCCGGGGGAAAAAAACCTCCTAAAGAGGGAAAAAAGTGTCCCGGCGGTCCTAGAGTGTTCACACACATCACTACCTAAATATATCAACAGCTCCTTCACACACAATGCATGAAAAATGGTATGAAAATAGTGAAAATGCTCTAAAAAACAAGAAATTTCTATGAAGAAGAAGATGGATGAAGATGGTGATGATGATGATGATGATGATGATGAAGAAGAAAAATCAGAAAATGAACAAAAATGACAGTTTTTTTACCTTCCAACGTCGCAAATCTACGATCTTACCACCACAATGCTCATCCTCGACGCTCTCTCTCTGGCAACGGTGCCAAAATTTGGTGTAGCTCAAGCGTAAGCACCACCTCCTTTACTTGTTAATCCGCGGAGACGTGAGGACCGGTATGAAGACCATGAGTGAGTGAAGGCACAAGTGCGTGAGTGAAAGCACACAAGCATGCACACACATACACACATGCGCACAAGGCAAGATCAAAGAGAGGAACAACAAAAATGAGCTCTCTAGCCCTTCTTATAGTTTTTGACTAGTTTTGGTCTTGTCCAGACCTAGTGTCCAGCCTAGTTAAAAATTAGGTTCCAGGGCTTATTTGAGGGCTTAAACGGAATCTAAAAATTATGAAAATTGGTAGGATGATACTCCTAATGCTCCTCAAGCTCGAGGAATCCTCGGCTTGCACAAAATGGAGCTACAAAAAGGTGAAATGATATTTACAATGGTTTTTAGTGATGAAAATCACTATATTATAGGGATTTCTTCTTAAAATTTGACATAGACTTCTTGGAGCTCCCTATGTGCTCCTTCTTCTTGTGTGTCCACTTCTCTGATGCACTTATTATGCTTGTCCTTGACCTTGAGCTTCAACAACAGTTCTGTTCAACTTTTTGAGATACAATCAATTTTTTGCATCAAGGTATTTTAGTCACCGGCCATGGCTGAACGCAGTGATGTATTCCGTATGTTGACTGTTGAGGATAAGTTGGATGGTACCAACTACCCGTTATGGGCTTATATGATGCGACATGTGTTGGTTGCAAAAGGATTGTGGAACATTGTGTAGGGTGTCGAAAAACGTCCTATCACACCAGCAACTGTTACAACTACAGGTACTGAAGCTGATGTAGAAGGTCTCGAAGATGGTGATATTCTGCATATTCCTGTTCGTGTTGCGGTTTCTGCTGCACCTATTCTAGAGCAGATTCGTTGGGATGGCAAAGATGCTGTTAGAGGAAGCATTTTTTTGAAGGAAAACTAATTGTAAAATGTCAAAAATTTGTAGAAATATTTATACAAATGATGTAAAAATTGAGGAAGAGTCTTCCTCATGTAAAATAGGATCATATGTAATTTTCCTAGAATTTTTGGAAGCTCTTAGATAGCATATTTTTAGAATAGAAGGTGAAAAGGACCAAAATTCAAGTGTGAAAAGGGACACTTGAAAAAGTATAAAAGATAATTTCTTCTATTTTGAAGAGGTTGGTTGTATTATTTTGATGCTATCCAAGTAATGTGAGAGCTTTCTTGCAAAAAATCATGTTTTCTCCTTTCATGATCTTTCTCTTGATTTGTTGAGTCTTAGCATTGTGTAATCCATGGAATTTGTAAGCTTTCCTTGTGTATTTCTGAGTGAGGTGAAGGAAGATGGATGATTCTCAGTGCATTGAGTAAGAAAGTGTAGAAGAACAAAGATGGAATTGAAAATTCTCAGTTTTTGCATAATCGCGATTGTCTCCTCTGTGTGATACAGGTACTGTTTTTGAAATTTAACTTGATATTTGTATTTTACTATGAAAATGGCACACTTTAGGCACAAAGATCATTGAAAATGTTGTTGTAGAACTCAAGATAATCAAAACCCTAGATATTTCCTTCCTTCTTCATAAATCTCTCAGAAAAACAATCATCTCAACTCTTATTCTTGGATTCCATTAACTAGAAGGGGCTGCGATCTTTGCATACTTCCTGGATTTACAATTTAAAGATGTGTAGTTGATATTTTGTGCTATAATGATTGGAGATGACAACTCCAAAGGGTAACAACAAACATTTTTTGGTGCCGTTGCCTGGGAGCAAAGCAAAAGCTTTATTGAAGTCTTGGACCTTGCTGGATCTTCCATTGTTGATGACATTTGAACACATTGAAAAGGTACTACTCTATAATCAAGAAAGAAAAACTGAAAAGGTAGGTTTCTTTGCTTGTCTTTGTTGATATATTTAGGTAGTGATGTGTGTGAACACACTAGGACCGCCGAGGCACTTTTTTCCCTCTTTAGGAGGTTGTTTTCCCTCGGCTTGTATATATGCATTTTGCCCTAATGGGCTACTAATCTTTGTACATTCTCTAGTAATACATTCACTATTGTGTGTTGTGCTCCAACCTTCTTCTTCTTCCTTGTGCTATTCGCGTGCTTCCACAGACGTCTAACTCCAACAATTGGTATCAGAGCAGGTTGTCACTTCATCTAGGGCGCTGTCGACACTCCTCCGTTTGTAGTCTTAGAATCATAGGAATTTTGGTGAGCATACTCAAGGTGTTTTCGAGATCAAAACGGCTTCGCTTTGTGGTGTTGAAATCGCGATCTGAGCTCGTTTCGGCCTCCGAACACACTATCAGAGTGCTTGTGCAAGCTATTTCATCCTTTTGTGCCAAAGGTATATACCGATTTCTGTTTGCCAGTTTAAGCGTCTCAAAGTCTGCTACAGGTCTAGCAGAACTCATCTGGGCAGTTCTGTTCAACTTTTTGAGATACAGTCAATTTTCTGCATCAAGGTATTTTAGTCACCGGCCATGGCTGAAAGCAGTTATGTATTCCGTATGTTGGCTGTTGAGGATAAGTTGGATGGTACCAACTACCCATTATGGGCTTATATGATGCGACATGTATTGGTTGCAAAAGGATTGTGGAACATTGTGCAGGGTGTTGAAAGACGTCCTGTTACACCTCTGACTACAGGTACTGCAAATACAGGTGATGGAGCTGATGAAGATGGTGTCGAAGATGATATTCCACAGATTCCTATTCGTGCTGCTGTTTCTGCTACACCTACTGCAGAGCAGATTCATTGGGATGGCAGAGATGCCCAGGCACATGCATTGATAGCTTTGTCTGTCAAACGTGCCATTATTCCTCACATTCGCTCTTGCAGAACAGCTAAGGATGCTTGGGATACACTTACCACATTGTACCAAGCTAAGAATGAGGCTCGTGTTGCTTACCTCCAAAAACAGTTGGAGAGTGAGCACATGAATGAAGGTGATTCTATGGACAGTTTCCTAATGAAGATCAAAGACTTGAAGGAACAATTGATTTTTGCTGATGATGTTATACCAGATAGCTCACTTGTGCAGATCGTTCTGAATGGTCTTCCTGATTCATATCAGAGTTTTGCTTCTACTCTTCGTTTGATGATGAAAGGCAATCCGAATGCCTTATCATTTGAGGAGTTAGTCTCTGTTCTGTTGTAGGGAGATCAATCTAGGCAGAATAGGTCCATTATGCGAGTTGCAGATCAAGCTTTCTTAATTAGTCAGAAGGGCAAAGGAAAATGGAGATCTTCAACTAGTAAGCAAAAATCTGCTAATTCTGCATATTCGAACAAGGAAGATAAAGATGAGAAGAAATCAGAAAAGCAAAAATTGTTTTGTAAGTATTGTAAAGGGAATGATCATATAAGAAAGAACTGTCCAAAACTGGGTGCTAAAGAGGCAAAGAAGAAAGAGGCTGGAATGGTTGTTGCACATGCCTCTACACCAAAAACAGAGTCTGCAAATCTTGTGTAGGAAGAAGAATGGGCGTTTACTACTGTCTGCAGTTTTGACCCATCTTCTCATGAGCAGTGCATGTCTGCAGTAGACTTAGATGTTTGGTATTTTGATAGTGGGGCAACCAAACATATTACCTCGCAACGTAGTTTCTTCTCTTCACTCGAGCCTGCCCCTACAGGGAATACTGTTACATGCGCCAACAACTCCTCTTATCCTGTTATGGGAGTTGGTAAGATCATTTTAACTACTATTGATGGTAGTTCTTTCACTTTCTTAGATGCTTTATTTTTGCTAGGGATAAAAAAGAACCTGTTATCGGTTTCTGCATTAGCCAAGATTGGCTTGGTTGTGAAATTTGTTATGACAGGTGCACAATTCATGATTTGTCAAATGGCGATGTGATTATTGCTTCTGGCATTTTATGTCGTGGGCTGTATAAGCTCATAGACTATGAAAGATCTGTCAATGATTTGGCATGTGCAGTAAATGATTCGCAGGCTATTGCAGATGAAAATCTTTGGCATGCACGCTTTGGTCATCTGCATTTTGCTAGTTTGCTACGCCTGCAAAAATCTGAAATGGTGTCCTCATTGCCCAAACTTGAGGCACCTAGAAAACATGTTTGTGAAGGCTGTATTTTGGGAAAAATGTAGTGTTCCTCCTTTCCAAAAGATGGTTCAGTTCGGGCTACACAAAAATTGCAACTTGTACATAGTGATGTCTATGGTCCCATGTAGACACCCTCTTTTGGAAATTACCTTTACTTTGTGACTTTCATTGATGATTTTTCCAGGCATGCATGGGTATATCCACTCAAAGCAAAGTCCAAAGTGTTCATGTGCTTTAAACAGTTTTCGGTTTTGACTGAAAATCTATCAGCATGTAAAATGGGCACCCTTTGTTCTGATTGAGGGGGGGAATATATGTCTTCTGATTTTAATGCATTTCTGGTTGAACGTGGGATAAAACACCAGTGTACAATGCCATATACACCTCAACAGAATGGAGTTGTTGAAGGAAAGAAGAGGTCACTCATGGAGATGGTGAGGTGCATGGTCAAAAGTCAGGCTTTACCACATAGTTTTTGGCTTGAGGCTGTCATGTGTGCAACATATGTACTGAACAGGTGTCCCACTAAAGCGCTGCAGTCTATCACTCCATATGAGGCTTGGCATGACCGCAAGCCATCTATTGCTCATCTGCGTGTTTTTGGTTGTTTGGCATATGCACTAGTGCTTGAACAACATCATACAAAATTAGATGATCAGGCACTAAAATGTATTTTTGTTCGGTACGGTTCTGAAAGTAAAGGCTATCATCTGTATCATCCACAGACTAAACACATTCTGGTTAGCCGTGATGTTGTCTTTGTGGAAGATGCCATTTAGCCATTGCTTTCATGTACTAAGGAGACATCTATTAGCTCCAAAGACATGTATGATACTTTGATGCCTCTTTTTACACGTGGACAATCTAGTGCTGGTCCTAATGAGGCAACTCCTCAGCCTTTGCAGGTTTCATATGATGATGCAGATCATTCCATTTCTGATGCAGATTTACATGATGCACTTGTTGATGAGAGAGCTGATATTGAGCACGCAAAAACTATGCCAAAATGGCTAGTGCAGACTTTGTGTGATAGCAAATTATATGCACCTTTGTCATATCGTACTCGTTCAGGCTCTCATAGTTCCTCCTTTGCATCAGATTGCTATGCTATGACTGTGTCTAGTCTCTGTGATGAGAATGAGCCTATTTCTTTTGATGAAGCACAAAATTCAGAAAATTGGATGGCTGCTATGCAATCTGAATATGATGCTATAATGAAGAATGGTACATGGTCTTTATGTGACTTGCCTCCTGGCAAGAAGGCCATTGGCACTAAGTGGGTATACAAGCTGAAGCGTAAACCTGATGGTACAGTTGACAAGTATAAGGCTAGGCTTGTTGCAAAGGGTTATGCGCAGGAAAGAGGCATTGATTTTGATGAGACCTTTGCACCTACATGCCGTATGAATACTGTTCAGAGCATTTGTGCACTTGTAGCCCATCATGGTTGGAATGTACATCAGTTGGACATTAAAACAACATTTCTGAATGGTGACTTGCATGAAGAAGTGTATGTTTTTCAGCCCCGTGGCTTTATGCAGAAAGGGCATGAAAACCAGGTGTGCAGGTTAAGGAAGGCATTATATGGTTTAAAGCAAGCACCACGTGCTTGGTATGAGAAGATACATGCCTATCTAGTTGCACATGGTTTTGAGAACAGTCCAACTGAAAGCACCTTATATGTTAAGCGTGCTAATGATGTGCTTCTGATCATTGTTGTCTATGTTGACGACATGCTGCTCACTAGTTCTATTGAGAAGCATATTGTTGATTTCAAGGCTGATTTGCATGCCTCATTTGAGATGTCTGATTGCATCACTATTTGGGCATTCAGTTTATGCAAGTTGATGGTGGAATGCTTTGTGTCAAACGAAATATATTGACACATTATTGCAGTGTTTTGGCCTTGAAGACTATAAGCCTATTGCCACTCCTATGGAGACAGGTTTATGATTGAGTCTTCATGATGCTGGAGATGCATTTGATGTTGTTCTCTATCAGCAGGCTGTTGGATGCTTGATTTACTTATGCATTACTCGGCTAGATATTCAGTTTGCTGTCTCACAGATGAGCAAGTTTATGCATTTCCCAAGAGTCATGCATTGGAAGGCGCTTAAGCACATATTTTGCTACTTGAGTGGTACTCGGCTACTTGGGTTGTTTTATCCCAAGGGGGGTCACTACCGCCGAATTTGCATGCTTTTGTTGACTTAGATTGGGCTGGTTGCTATGACACTCGTGTGTCCACCAGTGGTTTTTGCTTCATGCTTGGTAGCTCATGTATATCTTGGTTGAGCAAGAAGCTGCCTACTATGGCCACTTCCAGTTGTGAGGCTGAGTATAGGGCAGCTTTCACAGCGACTGTTGAGTGTGTGTGGCTCAGACACCTTATGGCTGATTTGTGTGTTGGCCAGTCTTCTGCCACCACCATCTTCACTGACAGTCAGAGCGCATTGGTAGTTGCGAGGAACCCTGTGTTCCATGCTCGCACTAAGCACATTGAGGTGCATTATCACTATGTCAGGGAGAGGTTCTCTGCTGGGGAGATCAACTTGGCATATGTGCCCATGCAGGAGAACATAGCAGACCTTTTCACGAAGGCTCTGCCTAGGGAGAAGTTTGAAGCTTTTCGCAAAGCTTTGGGCTTTACTTCCTTTTGTGGAGTGATTTCGACATAGCTTGGCACTTCCTTATACATGAGTGCCAGCTCCTTGTTCACTGCATCACTCCCAGGGGGGATTTGTTCATATATTTAGGTAGTGATGTGTGTGAACACACTAGGACCGACGGGGAACTTTTTTCCCTCTTTAGGAGGTTTTTTTCCCTCAGCTTGTATATATGCCTTTTGCCCTAATGGGCTACTAATCTTTGTACATTCTCTAGTAATACATTCAGTATTGTGTGTTGTGCTCCAAGCTTCTTCTTCTTCATTGTGATGTTCGCGTGCTTCTGCAGATGTCTAACTCCAACAGTCTTTTGGGAAAAGAAAGCATGAATTAACCTTTTGAGATAAAGAAGTTGTGAAATTTTTGCAAATTGATAGTTGCTCATACCTTTTAAGAGTAAAGTGCAGGTGTGTGAATAAAAATTGAATCAAGATTGTTAAAGGAAAGGTAAAATGGGATTATCTTTGCATAAGTAGATTGCTTTTTTACCAAGTACCAAGCAAAATTTGTCAAATCTTGGAAAAGATGACATGGTTGCAATGATGAAAGTCAACTAAAGTAGCTATGTGCAAATTGATTGATCCATTTGTTTATCCAAGGTAAAATAATAGTCTTGATAAAAGATTCATTTGTCAATTGAAAAAAAAGTGTTGAGTTTATCTTTGCATAAATTGATACTTGTACTTCTTAACACATATTTCCTTGAAAAGCTCTACTTCCAAACTGATTAGATTGCAAGCATAAAAGAGTATGACCAATCATGAGACAAAAGATCAATGGATCTTGAAACAAGAAAACCCTAAGTGAAGTGTTTTCCTTGATTTAGGGATTAAAAGACTAAAAAAATTCATAAAATCTATAAAAATTCAAACAAATTTCCTTTTACTAAGGAAAATTTATAGAAGGTTTGGTGTTGAATGGTGGAAGAGGAATAGTGAGAAAAAAATCTAGAAATTGAAAGAAAAACAAGAAATATTTAGAGTAAAAGTTGTTGTTAATTTTTTCAAATTTTAATTTCTTTGAATGAGTTTGGTGATGTATAATTGCAGGTGACAATTGATCTGGAGTTGGTGAAGAACATTGGAGAAGACCAAGAGGGAAGAAAAGTCAAAAAGTGCAAAAGTAGGGAAGTTTAGAAAAACACGATTCTCAACTCAGAATCGCGATTTTCAGTAAGATAAAGAAATTGACTTAGTTGCACTATTGGGTATTAAGGTAAGCAATTTTAAAAGGTTTCATAAGTTGCATAAGTGAAGGAAATCAAAATTTCAAAATTTTAGTAAGAATTGAGCATCAAGTGATCATATTTGAGAATTGGACACAAAATCGCGATTTTCATCAGTAGAGGAAAGCGGGCAAAAGTTGTTGGAAGGGATAAGATTTTTTATAAAACAAAAAAAATTGTAAAAGAACAAGAATCATAAACGTGGGAACTCAAAATTGGGAAAATCACTCACAATCGCGATTGTTTGAAGTCTATAAAAGCCTAAAATCTCAAAAAAACCATTCATTTGAGTGAGAGAGTGAGTGGGAAGAGCTGTAAAAATCATGACTTCTTGCAATCACAAAGCTTTTGAACAGTTTTTGATCAAGCTACAAGGTAATTTTTCTTAACATTAAATTTCTACATATTTTCAAGCTAGAAATAATGGATAGAGATTGAAAATACTGAAAATCATTGAAAAACTTGGAATCGCGATTTTCATTACTTTTGAACTTTTTGTAGGAAAAATTGTCACTTTGTTGAAAGTTCTTCATTGCATGTTATTATTTTGTAAAGGTGCTTCTGACTGTGGGATAAGAAATCAAAAAATCCAAAAATAAAAAATTTACAAGAAGTTGCACAGAATCGCGATTCTATGACCAAACACAAAATCGCGATTCCCAGGATATGATTTTCATAAGAAAATCGTGTTTTTAACAATTGTGAGCAATCACGATTGTAAGGGAACACAGAATCGTGACAAACAGGATTCCCTTCACAGAATCGTGACAAACACGATTCTCTTCATAGAATCGTGACAAACACGATTCCCTTCACAGAATCGTAACAAACACGATTCCCTTCACAGAATCGTGACCAACACGATTCCCTTTACAGAATCGTGACAAACACGATTCCCTTCACAGAATCGTGACAAACACGATTCCCTTCACATAATCATGACACGATTCTCTTCACTGAATCGTGACAAACACGATTCTCTTCACTAAATCTTAACAAACACGATTCTCTTCACAGAATCATGACAAACCCGATTCTCTTCACAGAATCATGACAAACACGATTCTCTCCACATAATTGTGAAAAACATGATTTTCTCTTTTTTATTTTTCTCACAGAATTGTGAATAATTGAATGATTTTGAGATCTGGTAATAAATTGCTTATACTTGATAAACAAGAGTTAAAAAGGAAAGAGATAAAGTCAGAGTCAGGTGAATTACAAGAAAGGGATTTGGGCCAAACAAATAACATCGAGAACTTAAATGAGACAAATGAAACACAGGAAGCTTTTGACTTTAGAAATATCCTCAAGTACATGTTCACTAATAGGTTTGGAGCCTATGTGTATCAAGATGGTATGCATAAGTTTCTCATTAGGATGAGAAACTTAGAAATTCCCTTAAATATAATGCCAGTGGCACAATTTAAGGATGGTAGATATGAGGATAGATAGGGATGTGTGTACATATTTTCACAAGATCCAGAGAACTCTAATGACTTAGGGCAATGTGTAGACAAGAGACCTTGGGAACAAAACCAAGGTATATTATAGGAGATGTCCTGATCTAGGGGCTTGTGTGAAAGAGGCAATAGACTTAGAGTATAATAGAGGACAAGATTTATTAGCATTTGATCAACCAAGAACAAATGAAGATGAAATTCCACCAGCAGAAGAATTAGCACAAGCCATTGCTAAAGCCCTAGAAGTTAACACCAAGCCAAATTTGATAAACACCGGAATATCAACCAATAAGAAGTGTTATAATTGTGGGGAGAGTCATTTGGTTCAACAATGTCCTTATCATAAACCACAACATTTTCAAGATAGGAAAACACTCAAATATTGTACTTTAGAAAGAAAATGAACAAACCATACCAGAGAGGAGTGTTTCTACAATAAAAAACCCATCAAAGAAAGGGAATTTATGAACCAACACAACTTACATAGAGAATATGGATTTGCTGAGCAACCAAGACCTGTACTTGGACAACAACCACCATTACCAACAAATGTAGTACCAGTAAAATACACACCAGTTGAAGAAGAAAGCATTAGACCCAGATCATCTTATAGAGAGGATTACCATTTGAGTGAAGGATATTAGGAACATTGGGAAGGATATGAACAGAGAGAACCAGAACTGCAAGCCTTGGACTTGGGAAATGGAAGAATTGAAATGGATACAACCACATTCATGTACATGTCCAATCAGAAACCCCAATTCAGAGGAGGTCAAAAGATAACTTGTTATAGATGCGGGAGTGAACATTTCATTAGAGACTGTCCACAACCTCCAACACTAAGAATAGAAGGAGCCTATTGTAAGGGTTGTGGCAGGGAACACTTAATAAGGGATTGCCCAAGAAACCCTCAAAAACAACAGAACACATCTAGTAACATACCATTAAAAACAGTTAACATAATGGAACAAGAAGAATTGAGTGATCTTGATCAAATAAATGTAAATGCCATAACAAGATCTCAAGCTGAACAACAAGGCATAAAAAATGAAACACACATACAGAACAATAGGAAAAATTCCTGTGCAAAAGAAAAGAAAAACAGACAAAAAGGAAGATGAGAATGGGTAAAATTTTGGAAGAAGAAACTATGGAACATCCAAACAATAGCCAACTACAAAATACACAGACTCAGGAAGAGGCAAAAAATTCACAAAGTCTAGAGACTTTGATAAGAGCATACAAATGAAGAATTCAAGATGGACCAAACCCTACAGATCATGTGATGGCATATCCTATGCTAGATTTAGAGGATGAAAGAATGCAAAGATGTAAACAAATCATACAGGAAGCACAACTTAAGATTGGGGAAATAGAAAATCATCAAATAACAATTGAAGGGTCAAATGCAACAGAAACCACGAAACATCTTGATCAGGAGATAATTCACAAATAACCTTCCAAATCAATCTAGACAAACACTGTACAATTCTATATCAAACCACAATGGAAGAATTGGTAAAACAAAATCCTCATTTACAACATAATCTGAAAACTGGGGAAACAAAGTCAAAGAGTCAAGATCCACAACAACAAGAATTGGAAGAATTGTGGTACATACCTATTGATACAATAGGAGGATACTATGAAGGAGAAGAAGGGAACTCAACTTTGAGAATACAATTTGGTGATAATCATGCCAAGGCCATATTAGATAGTGGATCTCGAGTGGCAATCATGACTAAACAAACCTGGGAGAAATGGGGAAAGAATGAGCTAATACCTACTAAAATGAGATTACAACTGGCAGACGGACACATAGAAAAACCCCTAGGAATTTGGAAAAAAATGATTATGGAAATATGTGGGATAGAGATTGAGCACACTTTTGCCATAGTCGAGTTTCCACAATCTACCTCATATGAAATCATCCTAGGAAGACCATTTATGAGACAAATGCAAATTATGCAAGATTGGGGAAAAGATTGCCTATACCTTCAAAGCAAAGGAAGGATAACTAGAGTATATTTAAGAAATGGTCAATATTGTGATATGTCCCCTCAGGAATGGTTCAAAGTACATCAAAATCAAAAATTAAGTGAAGAATATGGGAGTCAAGATCAGAATGACACAGAATCATCAATTTGGAAATGTAATGTGCTCAAGAATCACCTATATAAAAAAGGGATGTTAAAAAAAGAAGATTGTTTAGGAGAAAGGAAGTCACAAGATGAAAGTTACATACCGCAGAAATTTAAAGATGAAGAGTTTGAGCCTTATGGTTAGAATCTAATTTTGACCACAATGGATTTGGCCAATGATGAATACATGGGAGTAAAATTCCAAAATGAAGAAGGATATGATATTTTTCATATAGGAATACAAATGATAAAGGTGTCAAAAACAGAGGAAGAACTGAAAAAGGGGATAATTTTAAAAACTGGAAAAACACAATTTCTGGAAGAAGTGGAAGCTACAGATGCTATAAAAGATAAAATCTCAAGAACATATAGAAAAATTAAACACAAAGAAATAGAAAAAGAACAAGAAATTGAAAAAAATAAAAACATAAAGAAAGAAGATCAACAATTTGATGTACCTTCAAACTTCAAGACCTATGAAGTAGAAGATAGATTACTTCTAAAAATGAAACCAAAGAGAGAAAAGAAAAAGGGGGAGGCATATGACAATGAGGAACAAACTAAGAAGGTGGTGATCACTCAAGAAGAGGAGGAAGATAGACACATTGTCATAGCTGATGACATGAAAAATCAAGAGGAGGAAGCATTGAGGAAATTGGCTAAAAATTATAGGGATGTGTTTGCTTACAGTTATAAAGATTTGAAGGGAATTGATCCTAAAATTTGTGAACATATGATTCCTATTACTCCTGATGCAAAACCTAGCAAACAAAGACACTGTACATTTAATGACAAATACTCTGCTAAAATAAAGGTAGAAATTGACAAACTGCTGGCTGCCAACTTCATCTATGAGATTGAGTATACTGAGTGGATATTGCACCTAAGAAAAATGGAAAACTCAGGGTATGTATTAATTTGAAAAAATTTAATGTTGCAACTATAAGAGATAGCTATCCATTACCAATAACAGACCATCTTTTGGAAAGAGTTGCAGGTAAAGAGGTCTATAGTTTTTTGGATGGTTTTTTAGGATATAATCAGGTGCCAATAGCTTTGGAAGACCAACATAAAACTGCTTTTTCCATAGAATGGGGAATCTATGCATTTAGGGTTATGCCTTTTGGTTTAACTAATGCCCCAGCAACCTTTCAAAGATTGATGTGTCACATATTCAAAGAATTCCTTAGAAATATAATGGAAATTTATGTTGATGATCTTTGCACTTTTTCATTAAAAATACAAGATCATCTGAAAGATCTGGAAAATATATTCAAGAAATATAGAACCTACAGAGTATGTATAAATCCAGAGAAATGTGTGTTCTTTGTGAGGCAAGGGAGAATGTTGGGACACATAGTTTCAAGGAATGGAATTTCAACTGATGAAAGAAAAATTAAGGCCATAGTGGATCTTCCAAAATCGACAAATGTAAATGAACTTCAAACTTTCATGGGACACTGTGGGTATTATAGAAAATTTGTACACAAGTTTGCAGACATTGCAAAACCTTTGTATGCATTGATTTCAAAATTTGAATGGACCACATAATGTGACCAAGCCTTTGAGACTTTAAAAACTTGTTTGATAACAACACCAATTCTAAAAACTCCACAATGGAATGAAATTTTTCATGTTCATGTGGATGCTTCAAATTATGCTTTGGGATGTGTGTTAGCACAACCAATAGAAGGGAGAAAATTAGACTTTCCAATTTCTTATGCCAGTAGGCAATTGAATTTAGCTGAAAAAAACTATACAACCACTGAAAAGGGAAGGATTGGGAATGATATTTGCTGTAAAAAAATATAGCCATTATCTTTTAGCCAACAAGTTTAAATTCTTTGTGGATCACCAAGCCTTGCTCTACTTGGTAAACAAACCATGCCACACAGGGAGGATAGTCAGATGGTTCCTCCTACTGATGGAATTTGAATTTGAGGTAGTGGTCAGACAAGGAAAAACTCATTTAAGAGCAGACCATTTGTCTAGAATACAAACCAGAGAGCCAAGTTCACCTTTAGATGATGAATTACCAGATGCATATCTATTCAAATAGAAAGTATTCTTGAATGGGCCATGACTTTGGTGCCTTTGCTAACCATGGGACCTTGCAGAACACCTGAAAACAACACACATTTGGTACTACAAAGTATGAACTTTGTATTACTAGCTGGCCATTTGTATCATCTCAATTATATGGGTATACTGGAATATTGCATTCCAGAAGATGAACAGCAGGATAATCTAGGAAAAGCTCATTGTTGGAATCCTTGTACTCATGCTTCCAAGATAGTCACTTTAAACAATCTCAATAGAATGGGTGTACATTGGCCTACCAAGATTCAAGATGTGGAAAAATATGTTTCCAATTGCTTTAAATGCCAATCCTTGCAAAATTCAGAAGTTACAACTTTGTACTGGTTTCAGAAAAATCCATTGGAGTGCAAACATAGTTGAGGAGTTAAGAAGTATTAAATCATCAGAACCAGTAAAAGTTAGCACATAATTTAGAAATTTATAGGCAATTTTTGAAGAATATCAATTATTAGGAGACCAATTATACAAGAAAGGAATGGACGGATATCTAAGAATATGTGTTCCTCCAGATAAGTATATGGAAATGTTAGAGATGGCACATTCTGGAGTGGCAGGAGGACATTTTTCAAGTGAAAGGACTGCTAAACTCATTTTATATTCTGGTTTTTGGCGGCCAACTCTATTTCCTGATGCAAGAACATATGTGAAAATATGTGACATTTGTCAAATAATAACTCAACCAAGTAAAAGAGACGATATGCCATTAGTACCACTTATTTCAGCAAGAGCATTTAGTAAATGGGGGTTGGATTTCATTGGACCTATACATCCTCCAGCAAAATTGTCCCATGTTGATATATACTTGTAGCCACAGATTACCTGACCAAATGGGCAGAGGCCAGGGCTACAAAAAGGACGTTGGAGTTAGACGTCTGCGGAAGCACGCGAACAGCACAAGGAAGAAGAAGAAGCTTGGAGCACAACACACAAGACTGAATGAATTACTAGAGAATGTACAAAGATAAGTAGCCCATTAGGGCAATAGGCATATATACAAGCCAGGGGAAAAAAAACCTCCTAAAGAGGGAAAAAAGTGCCCCGACGATCCTAGAGTGTTTGCGGAAAGCTTTGCGGAAGGCCTTCGTGAAAAGGTCTGCAATGTTCTCCTACGTGGGCACATATGCCAAGCTGATCTCCCCAGCAGAGAACCTCTCCCTGACATAGTGATAATGCACCTCAATGTGCTTAGTGTGAGCATGGAACACAGGGTTCCTTGCAACTGCCAATGCGCTCTGATTGTCAGTGAAGATGGTGGTGGCAAAAGACTGACCAACACCCAAATCAGCCATAAGGCATCTGAGCCACACACACTCAACAGTAGCTGTGAAAAGCTGCCCTATACTCAGCCTCACAACTGGAAGCGGCCATAGTAGGCTGCTTCTTGCTCAACCAAGATATACATGAGCTACCAAGCATGAAGCAAAAGCCACTAGTGGACACACAAGTTTCATAGCAACCAACCCAATCTGAGTCAGAAAAAGCATGCAAATCTGGTGGTAGTGATCCCCCCTTGGGATAAAACAACCCAAGTAGCCAAGTACCACTCAAGTAGCGAAAGATATGCTTAACCGCCTTCCAATGTGTGACTCCTAGGCAATGCATAAACCTGCTCATCTGTGAGATAGCAAACTGAATACCAGGCCGAGTAATGCATAAATAAATCAAGCATCGAACAGCCTGCTGATAGAGAACAACATCAAATGCATCTCGAGCATCATGAAGACTCAATCGTAAACCTGTCTCCATAGGAGTGGCAATAGGCTTATAGTCTTCAAGGCCAAAACGCTGCAATAATGTGTCAATATATTTTGTTTGACACAAAGCCATTCCACCATCAACTTGCATAAACTGAATGCCCAAATAGTGATGCAAATGACCCAAATTAGACATCTCAAATGAGGCATGCAAATCAGCCTTGAAATGAGCAATATGCTTCTCAATAGGACTAGTGAGTAGCATGTCATCAACATAGACAACAATGATCAGAAGCACATCATTAGCATGCTTAACATATAAGGTGCTTTTAGTTGGACTGTTCTCAAAACCATGTGCAACCAGATAGGCATGTATCTTCTCATACCAAGCACGTGGTGCTTGCTTTAAACCATATAATGCCTTCTTTAACGTGCACACCTGGTTTTCATGCCTTTTCTGCACAAAGCCACGGGGCTGAAAAACATACACTTCTTCATGCAAGTCACCATTCAGAAATGTTGTTTTAATGTCCAACTGATGTACATTCCAACCATGATGGGCTGCAAGTGCACAAATGCATCGATTAGTAGTCATATGGCATGTAGGTGCAAAGGTCTCATCAAAATCAATGCCTCTTTCCTACACATAACCCTTTGCAACAAGCCTAGCCTTATACCTGTCAATTGTACCATCAGGTTTACGCTTCAGCTTGTATACCCACTTAGTGCCAATGGCCTTCTTGCCAGGAGGCAAGTCACATAAAGACCATGTACCATTCTTCATTATAGCATCATATTCAGATTGCATAGCAGCCATCCAATTTTCTGAATTCTGTGCTTCATCAAAAGAAACTGGCTCATTCTCATCACAGAGACTAGACGTAGCCATAGCATAGCAATCTGATGCAAAGGAGGCACTATGAGAGCCTGAACGAGTACGATATGACAAAGGTGGATCTAATTTGCTATCACGCAAAGTCTACACCAACCATTTTGGCATAGTTTTTGCCTGCTCAATATCAGCTCTCTCATCAACAAGTGCATCATGTAAATCTGCATCAGAAATGGAATGATCTGCATCATCATATGAAACCTGCAAAGGCTGAGAAGTTGCCTCATTAGGGCTAGCACTAGACTGTCCACCTGTAAAAAGAGGCATCAAAGTATCATACATGTCTTTGGAGCTAACAAATGTCTCCTTAGTGTTGAAATGAAAAACGACTACTCCTACTCTACTCACATGCACACATCTAACAAGCTAAGGAGGAAGGAACAAAAGATAACAGAACATGATGAATGAAGTAAAATAGAAATGGAAATGACTTACATAAGATGCTCTATGAGCATGGAGACTCCATGAGGAGTGGGAGCACACGCTTGTCAATGAGCTAGAGTGGAATGGCTTGTGAGGAGTGAAGGGAGGCCTTGCTTATATGGATTTTGGGAGAATTCCCTTGCATGTGGGATAAGTGAAATTGCATGAGGATGAAACTAGCTTTGGACAAAAGGGTGGAGCATGGAACTCTCAACACCCCCCCTCCATGTGATAACCCTTTTGTTTTTAACATGGGGACTAGTTACATATGGGATCACTTAGTTCATTTGGTTTTTAGGATCCAAGGACATATGGGATCCTTGGACATAACTTGGACATGGGATCCAAGTTTGGGACATATGGCATCCCTAGGATCTTGGGACATATGGGATCCCAAGACATATGCTTGGACATTTGGGATCCAAGTGGTTTTTAATGGGATCTAGGGACATATGGGATCCCTAGACATGTACAAGGGTTTACATCATGGGTTAGGTGGTGCTTATGGAACCATTTGCATCCCTTTGTGGTTTTGATGAAGTCCACTGTTGTTGTAGTCTTCTTGAGATCCATTGATGGGATCTTTGGTAGGTCCCTCTTCTTGTGGACTCCTTGTTGTCAATTTTGAGTGTGGCCTTTGGTTTTGAGTGCCATGTGTTCGAGCCATAGGGAAGGTCTTACCCTTTTTAAAGAGCAGTGTCTAGTCCCTTTACATGGGGCTTGAAAAGAGTTGAACTTTAAGGATGATCATACGATTAATTCTTGGAGGGTGGATACATCTTCTCTTTCCGAAGATCTCTTGATATGTATAGATGGCTTCAAGACTTGATGGCTTTGAGAAGGTCCTACCTTTTCAATGAAGGTTTTGTCTAGTCCCTTATATATTGCCATTCATGAGAGCTTGTATTGTTGCACTAGTGTATGTTCTCTCACTAGATACAAACAAAATATTACATGTGCAAATGTATTCAAATTTGAAAGCAACATGACTATGGCTTCTTCGAATGAAAAAAAAACGAATGCTTCTTTATGCACAAAAATAAATAAATAAATAAATCTTCTGCGCCCCCATCAGCTTGCCCCCATCATTGAAAGACGCCTAGTCCTTGTGAATGGCTAGAATCTAGGCTTTTTGGCAAAAAAATCCGTCTGTAGCTTTCTCTGTACAACCACTCTCCAGAACCACTTCATCAACTGACATCATGGCTCCTGTCATTTGAACGGTCACTTACTGGCATTGAATGAACTGGCATTGAATGAAGACCAGACGTCGTTGGCCTACCTTCGCGGCTCCTTCTCACCTTCTCTCGTCGCACGTAGTGTTAAGTGGAAGGAGGTTTGCAAATGACATTTCGCAGCTCTACCCCATAGCTGGCGTTTCATCCGACTTAGTGGTGAAGAATGACAAGCTGTGATGCGCTCTCTGAGGATGGAGAAATAGAGCCAGCAAAATTGAAAAGACTCCGGCAGCTCCTCCCTGTGAATCATTCCAGATGCTCTTATTTCAGTTGTTTCCCCTTGCGTAGCAGCATGTGTATACTTGTAGTCTGGCAGGATTAACCATCGATAGGCGAACTGATTTCATCTCTCTTTCTCTCTACGTTATGCACAGAGATATGTAGTCTTCTATTTGTGCTGCGTGGTTGGTTATGAGCAACTTTACTGGAAGGTTCTTTGCTTGTGACTCTGCATGCTGAGAGCGCACATCTGAAACTGAAACCGATGCAGCCATGCTACTCTTGCGACACAGACAGACAATATTCTATGCTTGAAATCAAAATAGGACGCACTTGGCTAACCTGTTCGAGTGTCATATTATTGCTACGGTTTTCAAAAAAAATTCCCTGCTCAGTAGGTCGTGTGATTTGGAAGGTTGAGCTTCACGGTTTCAACCCTACTCTGCTTATCTCGGGCCCCAACAGTGCGCCTCATGAACAGCCATAGTCATCTCTGCAAGTGCATTTAGTCATCTCTGCAAGTGCATTTTCTAAGTAGTGAAACATCCACTTTCTTTTTTTTTCCTTTTGCTCGCTTGCAACACGGGAGTTGTTGCGCATGTGTGCATCTATTTAATTCCTGCCATCAGATATCCATATTGCACAATGGATTCCACATTGCAATACTTGGATTTTTTTTCATAACTCTGTTGTGCGACAGGTCAGCTACTTATCTATCGTGATGTTTCTTCTATGTCATTACTTCACAGAAACCATACCTGTCCTGGCCTCTTCACAGCCTTTCGCTTTGTTGAAGACCTCTATACATATAGAGAGAATAATCGATAGCAGATGATGACAATGGTCTTATATTCTCATGCCTTTTGTGAACAGTCTTCATGAGCATATACTTCTGGTCTTTCCCGTAAATACTATGTTTGCGTACATCCACTCTCCATCTCACAAAGAGGTATGAGAAAAAGATACATGCAATGGAGCTAGACGTGGCAAGCGTTCGTAAGTTCTACAACACTCAAAACTTTACTCTAATTCACAATACATAAAAAATACATAAACTTAATGGATCATGGTACTACAAATTGTGGACACACTATAGGAAGGTAACGATGCAACTTACAACAAGTGAAAAACGAGAAAAAAATGGAAGTAGTGCTTATAAAAATTGTGGACACACTATAGGAAGGTAACGATGCAACTTACAACAAGTGAAAAACGAGAAAAAAATGGAAGTAGTGCTTATAAGCACTTTGATTGTGTATATGACGAAAGGGAGGGAGGGAGGGAACAAAGAGAATGATATGAAGATCTACAGGAACTAAAAGAAAAATAACAAGAGCCAAGATCTTAAGAGAGAAAGTTAAAATAACCTATGCTTTGATACCATGTTGAAATGAAAAATGACTACTCCTACTCTACTCGCATGCACACATCTAACAAGCTAAGGAGGAAGGAACAAAAGATAACAAAACATGATGAATGAAGTAAAATAGAAATGGAAATGACTTACATAAGATGCTCTATGAGCATGGAGACTCCATGAGGAGTGGGAGCACACTCTTGGCAATGAGCTAGAGTGGAATGGCTTGTGAGGAGTGAAGGGAGGCCTTGCTTATATGGAGTTTGGGAGAATTCCCTTGCATGTGGGATAAGTGAAATTGCATGAGGATGAAACTAGCTTTGGACAAAAGGGTGGAGCACTAGACTGTCCACCTGTAAAAAGAGGCATCAAAGTATCATACATGTCTTTGGAGCTAACAGATGTCTCCTTAGTACATGAAAGCAATGGCTGAATAGCATCTTCCACAAATACAACATCACGGCTAACCAGAATGCATTTAGTCTGTGGATGATACAGACGATAGCCTTTACTTTCAGAACTATATCCAACAAAAATACATTTTACTGCTTTATCATCCAATTTTTTGTGATGTTGTTCAGGCACTAACGCATATGCAAAACAACCAAAAACACGCAGATGAGCAACATATGGCTTGGGGTCATGCCAAGCCTCATATGGAGTGATAGACTACAGCGCTTTAGTGGGACACCTGTTAAGTACTTATGCTACACACATGACAGCCTCAAGCCAGAAACTATGTGGTAAAGCTTGACTCTTGACCATACACCTCACCATCTCCATTTCTTCCGTTCAGCAACTCCATTCTGTTGAGGTGTATACGGCACTGTACACTGGTGTTTTATCCCACATTCAGCCAGAAATGCATTAAAATTAGAAGACATATATTCCCCCCCTCGATCAGAACGGAGGGTGCCCATTTTACATGCTAACAGATTTTCAGCCAAAACCAAAAACAGTTTGAAGCACAAAAACACTTCGGACTCTGCCTTCAATGGATATACCCATGCATGCCTGGAAAAATCATCAATGAAAGTCACGAAGTAAAGATAGTTTCCAAAAGAAGGTGTCTCAATAGGAGCACAGACATTACTATGTACAAGCTGCAATTTTTGCGTAGCCCAAACTGAACCATCTTTTGGAAAAGAGGAACGCTGCATTTTGCCCAAAATACAACCTTCACATACATGTTTTCCAGGTGCCTCAAGCTTGGGCAAAGAAGACACCATATCAGATTTCTACAGGCGTAGCAAACTAGCAAAATTGAGATGACCAAAGCGTGCATGCCAAAGCTTTGCATCTGACATAGCCTGAGAATCATGAACTGCACATGCCGAATCATTCACAGATCTTTCATAGTCTATGAGCTTATACAACCCACGACATAAAATGCCAGAAGCAATAATAACATCGCCATTTGACAAATCATGAACTGTACATCTGTCATCAACAAATTCCACAACCAAGCCGATCTTGGCTAATGCAGAAACTGATAACAGATTCTTCTTGATCCCTGTCACAAATAAAGCATTTGACAAGGTGAAAGAACTACCATCAGCAGTAGTCAAAATGATCTTACCAACTCCCATAACAGGATAAGAGGAGTTGTTGGCGCATATGACAATATTTCCTGTAGGGGCATGCTCGAGTGAAGAGAAGAAACTGCGCTGCGAGGTAATATGTTTGGTCGCCCCACTGTCAAAGTACCAAACATCTGAGTCCACTACAGACATGCACTGCTCATGAGAAGATGGGTCAAAACTGCAAATAGTAGTAAATGCCCATTCTTCTTCCTGCACAAGATTAGCAAAATCTGTTTTTGGTGTAGAGGCTTCTGCAACAACCATTCCAGCCTCCTTTTTCTTTGCCTCTTTTGCAGCTAGTTTTGGACAGTTCTTTATTATATGATCATTCCCTTTAGAGTACTTGCAAAACAATTTCTACTTTTCTGATTTCTTATCATCTTTATCCTGGTTCTTCGAATGTGCAGCATTTGCAGATTTCTGCTTACTAGTAGAAGAGCTCCATTTTCCTTTTCCCTTCTGACTAGCCAGGAAAGCTTGATCTGCAACACGCATAATGGACCTCTTCTGCCTGGACTGATCTTCCTGCAACAGAACAGAGACTAACTCCTCAAATGATAAGGCATTCAGATTGCCTTTCATCATCAACCGAAGAGTAGAAGCAAAACTCTGACATGAATCAGGAAGACCATTCAGAACGGTCTGCACAAGTGAGCTATCTGGTATAACCTCATCAGCAGAAATCAATTGTTCCTTCAAATCTTTGATCTTCGTTAAGAAACTGTCCATAGAATCACCTTCATTCATGTGCTCACTCTCCAACTGTTTTCGGAGGTAAGCAACATGAGCCTCATTCCTAGCTTGGTACAATGTGGTAAGTGTATCATAGGCATCCCTAGCTGTTCTGCAAGAGCGAATATGAGGAATAATGACACGTTTGATAGACAAAGCTATCAATGCATGTTCCTGGGCATCTCTGCCATCCCAACGAATCTGCTCTGAAGTAGGTGCAACAGAAACAGCAGCACTGTTACAGGTGTAACAGGACGTCTTTCAACACCCTGCACAATGTTCCACAATCCTTTTGCAACCAATACATGTCGCATCATATAAGCCCACAATGGGTAGTTGGTACCATCCAACTTATCCTCAACAGCCAACATACGGAATACATCACTGCTTTCATCCATGGCCGGTGACTAAAATACCTTGATGCAGAAAATTGACTGTATCTCAAAAAGTTGAACATAACTGCCCAAACAAGTTTTGCTAGACCTTTAGCAAACTTCGAGACGCTTAAACTGGCGAACAAAGACTGGTATATACCTTTGGCACAAAAAGACAAAATAGCCTACACAAGCACTGCGATAGTGCATTCGGAGGCCGAAACGAGCTGAGTATGCTCACCCTGAGTATGCTCACCAAATTTTGTGCGAATCTGAGACTGCAAACGGAGGAGTGTCGACGGCGCCCTAGATGAAGCGACGACCTGCTCTCATACCAATTGTTGGAGTTAGACGTCTGCGGAAGCACGCGAACAGCACAAGGAAGAAGAAGAAGCTTGGAGCACAACACACAAGATAGAATGAATTACTAGAGAATGTACAAAGATAAGTAGCCCATTAGGGCAATAGGCGTATATACAAGTCGGGGGAAAAAAACCTCCTAAAGAGGGAAAAAAGTGCCCCGACGATCCTAGAATGTTCACACACATCACTACCTAAATATATCAACAAAGGAATGATGCTCAAACCACTGCAAGATTTGTTTATGAAAATATTATCACCAGATTTGGATTACCAATTGAATTGGTAAGCGATAGGGGGAATCATTTTTTAACCCAAGTAATAGAAAACATAACTGAGCATTTCATGATTAGTCATAGAAAGTCAGCTCCTTATCATCCACAAGCCAATGGATTAGCAGAAAGTATTAATAAGGTACTTTGCACTGTTTTGTCAAAATTGGTAAATACAAATAGGAATGATTGGGATTTGCAACTTAATCATGTCCTATGGGCTTATAGAGTGGCATACAAAATTGCTATTGGAACAACACCATTTAATTTGGTATATGGACAAAATGCAGTTTTACCTTTGGAATTTCTCATTCTAGCATTAAAGGTGGGAAATCAATACAAGTGGATTGGACATGAGTTATCTGAGAGAGTGGTGGAATTAGAAAAACTTGGAGCTTCCGGACATCAAGCAATTATGAGCATATATGCAGATAAAAGAAGGCAAAAAGCATATCATGATGTTCATATTAAAGAAAAAGATTTGCAAGTAGGGGATCTAGTTTTGGCATATACAGTGAAAGAAAATCAGAAAAAATTCCAGAAGAAGGGGCATGGACCTTATATTATCAGCCAAATCAGTAACAGTGGAGCTATCCAATTAGCTAATATAGATGGAGAAATCATGCCAAATTTCATAAGTGGATGTAGGGTAAAAAGGTGTGATCTTCCATTAACTATTCATGAATGGAGAAGAATACATCAAGCTCAAAACAGGAAGAAAGAAGAGGAAAAAAAATCAAGTATGAAGCCCAACAGGAGGCAAAGGAAAGAATAAGAAAGGCTAAGGAGCTTAGAGAAGTCTTCTTATGTGAAACACCTTCAAGGGTGAGAGAGCATTTGCCTGTTATAACGATGAATCTTCATAATGAGCAGTTCAAGGTTTTGATAGATTCAGGTGCACAGGTTTATTGATCAGTTTAGTTTTGTTGGATAAGTTCAACTTTAAAAGGACTAAGAGTAAAACATTTATCAAAACACTCGAGGGCCAGATAATACAAAGCTTGTCTTCACCATCTATTGAAGTTAAGTTCAATGAAGAATATATGAAAATAGATTGTGAAGAATGGCTTGATCATATGATGACTGAGAAATTGATTTTGGGACAACCATGGCTAAGGCAAGCTAAAGTAATTTTGGACTTTGAAAAAATGAAGCTTAAATTGACAATAAATGACAAAAGGTTTTTAATGTTTTTTCTGAGTGATAAAGAGCAAGAAATTCAAAAGGACATCTATGACTCAGATTTGGAGAGATTTACTTTTTCAGTAGAAGCTAAAAAGGAATTACAAACAAAACTTTTCCATGATCCAATCTACTTCAGCAAAAAACAGGAGAAAATTAGAGGAACCAAATATGTTGATAAGATAGTAGAAAGGTGGAAAGTACGGAATAATCAAAAAAATCTAGACATCAATACACAAAGGATGTGGAAACCCAAGACATCCAAGTGCTATTCATCAAAGAGATTCATCAACACCAAATGGAGGGAGAAATTGAAGACCTCCCAACACAATTTATCAAAAGAAGATTGTTTTACTCCAAAAACAAAGTCAACAGGAATCAAGTATTTTTGGGTGAAAAAATCAAATCTGCTTCAATGGAGAGAAAATAAGGATGAAGATGCAAAACTAGTGCAAAAGCATGGAGAGCTACAAATGAAGGGAAGGAAAACATTGTTATCAAACATACACTTTGGATTACTGCTCAAGGACTCAGAATTTCATCAAGATGGATTTATGACTGTTAGAAGTAGCATTTTTTTGAAGGGATATTATTTGTAGAAGTATTTATACAAATGATGTAAAATTGAGGAAGAGTCTTCCTCATGTAAATTAGAATCATATGTATTTTTTCTAGAATTTTTGGAAGCTCCTTGATAGCATATTTTTAGATTAGAAGGGAAAAGGACCAAAATTCAAGTGTGAAAAGGGACACTTGAAAAAGTATAAAGGATAATTTCCTCTATTTTGAGAGGGTTGGTTGTATTATTTTTTCTATCCAAGTAATGTGAAGAGCTCTCCTGCAGAAAATCGTGTTTTTTCCTTTCATGTTCTTTCTCTTGATTTGTTGAGTCTATTCTTTGTGTGATCCATGGAATTTGTCAGCTTCAATTGTGTATTTCTGAGTAAGGTGTATGAAGAGAGGTGATTCTCAGTGTATTGAGTAATAATGTGTAGAAGAACAAAGCTCAAAATGGAAGTTCTCAGTTTTCACAGAATCGCAATTGTCTCATCTGTGTGATATAGGTATTGTTTTTGAAATTTGACTTCATAATGTGGAAATGGCACACTTTAGGCACAAAGTTCATTGAAAATGTTGTTATAGAACTCAAGATAATCAAAACCCTAGATATTTCCCTCTTTCTTCATAATTTCTCAAAAAAACAGTCATCTTAATCCTTATTCTTGGATTCCATTAACTAGAAGGGGTTGTGGTCTTTGCATACTTTCCGGATTGACAATTTAAAGATGTGTAGTTGATCTTTTACGCTATAATGATTGGAGAGGACAACTCCAAAGGTTAACAACAAACAATGACACTCTTGAAATTATTTCCATGTACTTTACCTCATTCTTTTTTTTTAGAAAAAGAATAGGAGGGGAAGAGATGAAAGAGAAAATTATTAAAAATTTGAGAAAATCAGTAAATTTTTTTTCAGAAGTTATAAACACCAGCAAGATATAGGTTATAATTGAGCAGGACTAAGCAATCACTGTGTAATTATTTTTTCTTTTGGATATTTTTTCCTATATCTGTTTAAATTCTTTTAAATTTCATTCATTATTTTCATATTTAAAAGGGGAGAGCACTAGATATCTTTCTAACACATGTGATGATCACTTCAATTGTGTTGTACCTGTGATGCAAATAAGAAAGTCATTGTTTGTCTTTTATTTTTTCTCAAATATCATTTTTTCTCAAGACAAAGGTGTTCTCTTTTATATCTTCTATGACTTATGTGGTGGGGGTTTTTGGTGTGATGTGTTATATGTCTTTCAGAATGGTGAATGCAAAAGAATTACCTATTCATGACTTCAAAGCATACTCTATAACATTGTCAAGAGGACACTGGTTTTTGGACAGTGAAGCAGTAACGAAAGATGTAGAACTAGAATCTGATGAAGAACAAGAAATCCCAGAAGCTGAGAAGATAGCCAAAGAACTGAGGGAAACCATCAATATCATTGGTCAGCATATCTTTATAGTGCGAATTGGAGGTCATACATATACCATGCTATGTCAGGAATTCTACAAATTTCAAAAAGTGACAGTTAATTATAAAAGATGGAAGGCAATGGGGTTACATAGACTATTGGATGAACCTCTCTTCTTTATAGATTTTGAGAGAGTAGCACAAGTCATGTCTAGTCTGTTGGAAGTTGGCAAAGGCAATGATGCATTTTCAGATGTTCAGTTAAGGACAAAGAGAACCAAGAGGTACAGATCACTATAAAAGCAAAACACATCAGGGCAGCTCTTCAATTTTATCCCATGGGAACTAAATTGGATTGCAGTTTTGTCAAGAAGAATAAAGCAACATATGTTGGATATTCAAAGTTTGTGGATTTCAAAGGAAAAGAAAATGAAGAATTTGCCATCAGAATGTTTCTTCAGTATCTGTGTTTTCCAAAGTTGCCAAGATATACCATGCCGCATAAGCCAGTGACATTGGTTATGTTCAATAATAAGGACAAGACTAAACCATTTGGAGTAATGGATGTAACTCCCTACATCCATGACCAATTGAAGGAAGCACCAAAGCATTGGGAGCAGAGAAAGTTTATGAATGGAGCACAATTTTTAACAAGAATTATATACCATGTTTTAGGTATGGAGGATTAGTTGAAGTTGGCTCCAGAAGCTCAATATTTCAGGAGTTTGATGGTAGGAGTTAAAAGTCCTTCAAAAATGATGTCTATAAGAGAAGCAGAAGTCGAGACAAGCATGAGGGGATCAGAAAGGAAAAGGAAAGGGGTATCAAAGGAAGTAATTCCAGTAAAGAAGAGAAGATTAGATCCAAGGAATGTGGTCTTGGAACAGGAAGAAGTGACAAAAGAGGAATGTGAGGCAGCTTAGAAAGAAGTCCAGGCCTCAAAGGAACCCCATCCACCTCAAACAAGCAAGGAACAAATTTATTCATATTTAACTAAAGATATTGATAAGAAGGCAGTCTATGAAGCTCAATATCAGAAAATGTTGGAAAATTATTCATGTAAAGCAACTAATTGGATACACGAGGAGGTGGAGCATTATGAAAAATTACATGATCAAATGATGGCTGTAGTAACTGAAGAAGTGTTTTTCAAGAAAGAAGTGGAATTATTGGCCTATTTTAAGGAATTACAAGGTCCTCCAGAGACCAGAACTATAGTAGTAGTAAAAAAGAAGGTAAAAAAAAAACCTGTCCAGAGAAAGAAGTTAACCAAAAAGAATAAGGGTAAGGCAGTTGAACATGTACAGATGCAAGAGTCAGTAAAATTATCATCAGAAATATCATCAGAAGAAAAGAATCAGAAGAAATCAATTGGATTAGAAGAGCACAGAATGGACAAACAAGGGATAGCTAGTTCTTCACAATTTTCTTCAGATTCAGAAAGTGATATTGAGAATTTCCTTCTCAAGAGTTTAAACCTCTCAGTACCCAACACACCAATAAAAACAGTACAAGTCTCTGAAAAAATGAAACACCAGATGAATTGAGCAAAAAATCAAAAGGGATACATGTCTATGAAGAATCAATAAAAACAACTTAGTCCCTGGGAGGAAAAAAGGAAATTAAGAGGTAAAGAAGTAATGATGGAAGAAGGGGTTGAAGTAAGGAAAGAACTCAGCAGTGGACAGATGGACACAGGATCTCAAGCTATATGGACAAAACCCTCACAACAACCTCATTATCAACCATATGAGGAAAAACAAGGAGTGGAAAGCAAAGCACAATTATATAGCCAGCTGTAGAAACAAGAGGATGAAAGCCAAAAGGAAGAAAAGGTTCCAATATCAGAAAGTTCAGCAAGAACAGATTCTAAGGAATATACAGAAGGAAAAACAGAAACACAAATAAATCAGAGTATAGAGGAGGTACTTTTTGATCTAGGACATAATGAAGATTTCACACATATAGGGGATCAGGGAAGAGAAGAAGAGACAAATCCTATGGACATAGATGAATAGGAGGAGGAACAAAAAGAGAAGCAAGTGAATGATCAAAATAGGAATTCTGTGGAAAATGATTCAACCTTAATACAGGAAAAAAAAGTTCAAAAAAGAGGAAATACAAGTTATTCAAGAGACACAAAAGGAAATTCATGGAGAAGAGGCAGAAGTATTGGAAGAAGAAAAAGAATATGAAGAGAAAGAGAATCAGGTTACAGAATATGAGGAAGAGGATGGAGGAAAAAATGAATATAAAGAGGAAAAGCAGATAGAAGTGAAGCGAATTGAGTTGGAAACTAGCCTTGAAAGGATACCGAAGGATATCAGATCTGCATGTAAGATCATTTGAGTAACATAGAACAATTCAGACCCTCCAGCAGAAATATGCTTATATCAGGGATGGTGGTTAAGTCAGAATTTGTAAAAGGTAGTATGATCATCAAAGAGCAAAAGAAGGAAAAAGAGTAGCTGGAAGCTCAGATCAGGGTAATCAAAGAAAAGAATGAAATTTTATCCAAAGAATAATTTCATTAGAAGAACGGGAGGTTCAAAGCCAGAATAAAATTCAATTTCTTGAGAACAAATGTGCTAAGCAGTTGGAGCATAGTAATAAAATGGACATGGAATTGAAGAAAATGGAAGGGAGATTTAGAACTCTTCAGAGTTCATATCAGATAATGGTCAAAGCTAATGAAGACATAAACAGATTGTTGATAGAGGACGGAACAGTAAAAGAGGAAAGTCAGATTGTACAAATAACTCAGGATGAGAGGGAAAAGTTGAATAAGGAAATTTAGGGATTGCAGGCAGAATTGAAGGAAGCCAAGGAAATGGAGAAACAAGCTAGTATGCATACGACCAGTGCAACGAGAGGATATAACAATTTACATTTGGAAATAACAAAAGAAAGGAGTGAATGGAAATCAGAGAGAGAGCAATTGATATCTCAGAATCAAGGGTTAATGTTGATAGTGGAAAAGTTACAGAAAAATTTGGAATGCTCACAAAAACAGGTTGAAGAACAGGTAGTGACCACACAAGCAGAGGAATATGAGGGAGGATAGGATAACAGGTTTCAAAATAAAAAATTTGGAGAGCATGGTGAACAAGAAGGTAAAGTTATTGAAGAATATTCAGATGAATTTGTTCAAAAGCTTTTAACCGACAGGAATCAAGAATGGAGTTCATAAGGAAAATGCATAATGAGTATGAGGAACATATTGTAAATTTTGCTCTAAATAAAGGAGTAAATCCAGATCAACATCATTGGGCAGCTGATGGTTTAGGAATACCATTCTGTATGATTATGGAAAGTATTAAAAATTATCAGATTGCAAGGGTAGGACTACCACCAAACATATATTTGGAATATGAAGAATATATTAATGTCACTAAGGAGTTGTTTGAAAAAGCTAACCCTAAATGGAGGAACAGATGGTTGGATGCTAACAAGGAATGCAGGAAGATCTGGAAAGAGGCACCTTTGTAGTTAAAGATAAATCCAGCCTATTGTCCAGTAGCCAGAAGAAGAGAATGGTCAGTATTTTGGGAAAGAAGAAATGCAGGTCAACTTCTAGCAAAATGGTTGAATATTCCAAAAATAGCAGGACCAAAAGCAGGAACATGGCCAACCAAGAAGTATATGATTTATACAACAAAATTTGTTATATCCACATACAAAGATGTAAATGATAGAGCCTGTATTTTATTAGTAAGAGTGATGCGACTTGTGGTGGCATGCATAGAAACATTCACAGATACAAAAGTAAGGACTCTCAACTACATTCGATTCAACTCACCTACAGATGCTTTACTCTTTAATTTAAGTGGAACATTAGATAGAATTTGTTTAATGGCATATTACAACAGAATAGTATTTTTGGGAAGCCATTATCTTCAAATCTTTGAAGATGCTTATGACTATGGGTTTTTCGAAAGAGAGTTAGAACTTTTTGGGAATTTATCAGTAGTCACTAAATCAAGACTCACTACATATGAAGCTGCTTATATAGAATACTTGAAGAAGGATGTGATAGACAGACCAGAGGCAGCAATACAGTGAAGGAAAGCTTTGTTTGAAATGGTGAACAATTTGAATGTTACAGAAAGAAAGAGTCATGATCTGTTATCTCAGGTTTATCAAAGAAAAAAGAAATGAAGGAAGCTCTCATTACTTGTCTGTAAGATATTTTTTGTCAGGAGCCAAAAAGTCTAGGAGGGGAAGAATGTTAGAGGATGCATTTTTTTGAAGGAAAACTATTTGTAAAATGTCAAAAATTTGTAGAAATATTTAGACAAATGATGTAAAAATTGAGGAAGAGTCTTCCTCATGTAAAATAGGATCATATGTATTTTTCCTAGAATTTTTGGAAGCTCTTAGATAGCATATTTTTAGAATAGAAGGTGAAAAGGGCCAAAATTCAAGTGTGAAAAGGGACACTTGAAAAAGTATAAAAGATAATTTCTTCTATTTTGAAGAGGTTGGTTGTATTATTTTGATGCTATCCAAGTAATGTGAGAGCTTTCCTGCAGAAAATCGTGTTTTCTCCTTTCATGATCTTTTTCTTGATTTGTTGAGTCTTATCATTGTGTAATCCATGGAATTTGTAAGCTTTCCTTGTGTATTTCTGAGTGACGTGAAGGAAGATGGATGATTCTCAGTGCATTGAGTAAGAAAGTGTAGAAGAACAAAGCTGGAATTGGAAATTCACAGTTTTTACACAATCGTGATTGTCTCGTCTTTGTGATACAGGTAGTGTTTTTGAAATTTGACTTCATATTTGTATTTTACTATGAAAATGGCACACTTTAGGCACAAAGATCATTGAAAATTCTGTTGTAGAACTCAAGATAATCAAAACCCTGGATATTTCCTTCCTTCTTCATAAATCTCTCATAAAAACAGTCATCTCAACTCTTATTCTTGGATTCCATTAACTAGAAGGGGCTATGGTCTTTGCATATTTCCCGGATTTACAATTTAAAGATGTGTAGTTGATCTTTTGTGCTATAATGATTGGAGAGGACAACTCAAAAGGGTAACCACAAACAGATGCCCAAGCACATGCATTGATAGCTTTGTCTGTCAAACATGCCATTATTCCTCACATTTGCTCTTGCAAAACAGCTAAGGATGCTTGGGATACACTTACCACATTGTACCAAGCTAGGAATGAGGCTCGTGTTGCTTACCTCCGAAAACAGTTGGAGAGTGAGCACATGAATGAAGGTGATTCTATGGATAGTTTCCTAATGAAGATCAAAAACTTGAAGGAACAGTTGATTTTTGCTGATGAGGTTATACCAGATAGCTCACTTGTGTAGACCGTTCTGAATCGTCTTCCTGATTCATATCAGAGCTTTGCTTCTACTCTTCGGTTGATGATGAAAGGCAATCCAAATGCCTTAAGATTTAAGGAGTTAGTCTTTGTTCTGTTGCAGGAAGATCAATCCAAGCAGAACAGGTCCATTATGTGAGTTGCAGATCAAGCTTTACTCGCTAGTCAGAGTGGCAAAGGAAAATGGAGCTCTTCAACTAGTAAGTAAAAATATGCTAATTTTGCACATTCGAAGAAGGAAGATAAAGATGAGAAGAAATCAGAAAAGCAGAAATTGTTTTGTAAGTGCTGTAAAGGGAATGATCATATCATAAAGAACTGTCCAAAACTGGTTGTTAAAGAGGCAAAGAAGAAAGAGGCTGGAATGGTTGTTGTAGAGGCCTCTACACCAAAAACAGAGTCTGCTAACCTTGTGCAGGAAGAAGAATGGGCATTTACTACTGTCTGCAGTTTTGACCCATCTTCACATGAGCAGTGCATGTCTGCAGTAGACTCAGATGTTTGGTATTTTGACAGTGGGGCGACCAAACATATTACCTCACAGCGTAGTTTCTTCCCTTCACTCGAGCCTACCCCTACAGCGAATACAGTTACATGTGCCAACAACTCCTCTTATCCTGTTATGGGAGTTGGTAAGATCATTTCGACTACTGCTGATGGTAGTTCTTTCACTTTTTCATATGATTTATTTGTGCCAGGGATCAAGAAGAACCAGTTATCAGTTTCTGCATTAGCCAAGATTGTCTTGGTTGTGAAATTTGTTGATGACAGGTGTACAGTTCATGATTTGTCAAATGGCGATGTGAGTATTACTTCTGGCATTTTATGTCGTGGGCTGTATAAGCTTATAGACTAGGAAAGATCTGTAAATGATTTGGCATGTGCAATAAATGATTCTTAGGCTATGTTAGATGCAAAGCTTTGGCATGCATGCTTTGGTCATCTGAATTTTGCTAGTTTTCTACACCTGTAGAAATCTGAAATGGTGTCCTCTTTGCCCAAACTTGAGGCACCTGGGAAACATGTTTGTGAAGGTTGTATTTTGGGCAAAATGCAGCGTTCGTCCTTTCCAAAAGCTACTCAGAAATTACAGCTTGTACATAGTGATGTATGTGGTTCTATGTAGACACCTTCTTTTGTAAATTATCTTTACTTCGTGACTTTCATTGATGATTTCTCCAGGCATGCATGGGTATATCCATTGAAGGCAAAGTCCAAAGTGTTCATGTGCTTCAAATAGTTTTTGGTTTTAGCTGAAAATCTGTCAGCATGTAAAATGGGCACCCTCCGTTCTGATTGAGGGGGGGAATATATGTCTTCTGGCTTTAATGCATTTCTGGCTGAACGTGGGATAAAACACCAGTGTACAGTGCCGTATACACCTCAACAAAATGGAGTTGTTGAACAAAAGAACAGGTCACTCATGAAGATGGCGAGGTGTATGTTCAAGAGTGAGGCTTTACCACATAGTTTTTGGCTTGAGGCTGTCATGTGTGCAGCATATGTACTGAACAGATGTCCCACTAAAGTGTTGAAGTCTATCACTCCATATGAGGCTTGGCATGATTGCAAGCCATCTATTGCTCATCTACGTGTTTTTTATTGTTTGGCATATGCATTAGTGCCTCAAAAACATTGCAGAGAATTGGATGATAAAGCAATAAAATGTATTTTTGTTGGGTACAATTCTGAAAGTAAAGGCTATCATATGTATCATCCACACATTAAACGCATTCTGGTTGGCCGTGATGTTGTTTTTTTGGAAGATGCTATTCAGCCATTGCTTTCATGTACTAAGGAGACATCTGTTAGCTCCAAAGACATGTATGATACTTTGCTGCGTCTTTTCACAGGTGGATAGTCTAGTGCTGGTCCTAATGAGGCAGCTTCTCAGCCTTTGCAATTTTCATGTGATGATGCAGGTCATTCCATTTTTGATGTAGATTTACATGATGCACTTATTGATGAGAGAGCTGATATTGAGCAGGCAAGAACTATGCCAAAATGGCTAGTGTAGACCTTGGCTGACAGCAAATTAGATGCACCTCTGTCATATTGTACTCGATCAAGCTCTCATAGTGCCTCTTTTGCATCAGACTGCTATGCTATGGTTCATCTAGTCTCTATGATGAGACAGAGCCTGTTTCGTTTGATGAAGCACAAAAATTCAGAAAATTGGATGGATGTTATGCAATCTGAATATGATGCAATAATGAAGAATGGTACTTGGTCTTTATGTAACTTGCCTCCTGGAAAGAAGGCCATTGGCACTAAGTGGGTATACAAGTTGAAGCGTAAACCTAATGGTACAGTTGACAGGTATAAGGCTAGGCTTGTTGCAAAGGGTTATGCACAAGAAAGGGGCATTGATTTTGATGAGACCTTTGCACCTACATGCCGTATAACTACTCTTCGGGGCATCTGTGCACTTGTAGCCCATCATGGTTGGAATGTACATCAGTTGGACATTAAAACTGCATTTATGAATCGTGACTTGCATGAAGAAGTGTATGTTTTTCAGCCCCGTGTCTTTATGCAAAAAGGGCATGAGAACCAGGTGTGTAGGTTAAAGAAGGCATTATATGGTTTAAAGCAAGCACCAGATGCTTGGTATGAAAAGATACATGCCTATTTGATTGCACATGGTTTTACAATCCAACTGAAAGCACCTTATATGTTAAGCATGCTAATGATGTACTTCTGATCATTGTGGTTTATGTTGATGACATGCTGCTCACTGGTCCTCATGAGAGGGAGTGGTACTCGGCTACTTGGGTTGTTTTATCCTAAGGGGGGATCACTACCGCCAGATTTGCATGCTTTTTCTGACTCTGATTGGGCTGGTTGCTATGACACTCATGTGTCCACTAGTGGCTTTTGCTTCATGCTTGGTAGCTCATGTATATCTTGGTTGAGCAAGAAGCAGTCTACTATGGCCACTTCCAGCTGTGAGGCTGAGTATAGGGCAACTTTCACAGCGACTCTTGAGTGTGTGTGGCTCAGACGCGTTATGGCTGATTTGGGGTTGGTTAGTCTTCTGCCACCACCATCTTCACTGATAGTCAGAGAGCATTGGCAGTTGCAAGGAACCCTATGTTCCGCGCTCGCACTAAGCACATTGAGGTGCATTATCATTATGTTAGGGAGAGGTTCTCGGCTGGGAGATGAGCTTGGCATATATGCCCATGCAGGAGAACATTGCAGACCTTTTCAGGAAGGCTCTGCCTAGGGAGAAGTTTGAAGCTTTCCGCAAAGCTTTGGGCTTACTTCCTTTTGTGGAGTGATTTCCACATAGCTTGACACTTCCTTATACATAAGTGCGAGCTACTTGTTCACCGCATCACTCCCAATAGGTAGTGATGTGTGTGAACACTCTAGGACCATCGGGGCACTTTTTTCCCTCTTTAGGAGGTTTTTCCCCCTGGCTTGTATATATGCCTATTGCCCTAATGTGCTACTTATCTTTGTACATTCTCTTCTTCTTCCTTGTGTTGTTCGTGTGCTTCCAGAGATGTCTATCTCCAAGATTTAGAGGGTTCTAATGTTAGAAATAGTTAGAAAAGTAGTGGTTAGAATAAGGTTCATTGTAGATCGCAATTTTTGATATTGAAAGCAAAGGATTTCTACAAAATTTACCAAATTTTACTTTCACGCAAGCTTTTTGAAGCCGCTCTCATATAGCCACTATTTTTTACTTAATCAAAAATCCTATAAATACATGCACTCTATGGACTATCGAAACAGAGTGCATGGGAGGAGATTGCACCCAATACTTCATTTTGTCTCGTCTCCTGGTGTGTCTATTGTTTTGTGTGTTTTCTGCATCCATAACCTTTGTGTATGTGAGATAAGATCCTGATAACAGGCTTCCACTATAGCAAGGAATTCTCTATCCCTTATCCACATGGATCTCTATGGGCCTATGAATACCCCATTGCTAAGTGGGTAACTCTACCTCTTTCTCTTAGAAGAAGATCACACTAGATACATGTGGGTGTATTCTCTCAAATCTAAGGTAGGTTCTTTCTCCAAATTTGGAGGGTGGGTCTATCAAGTTGAGAAAGAGGCATCCACTTTAGTAAAGACCATTAGATTGGATGAAGGTGGTGATTTTATCAATCATGACTTTAATAACGTTATTAAGTAGAAATGCATCAAAAGAAAAGTCACGCAGCCTCATACTTCATTTAAAAATGGAGTTGCCAAATGGAAGATTTGTAGTGTCATGGAGATGGCACAAACCATGCTTCACAACAAAGCCCTACTGCTGAAATTCTGCGCTGAATTTGTACACGTTATTGTATACATCATCAACAGAGGCTTTACAAGTGCACTACATAATAAGATGTCATTCAAATCTCATTATGGACATAAGTCCAATGTTAACCATTTTAAGTTTTTGGAAGTGATGCATTTGTACATGTACCTAGGGAAGATTGGCACAAGTTATCTCTAAGTCTAAGAGGCATCTATTCATATAATATAGTGAACAATCTAAGGCATACATATTGCCGGACTTTGCACCACTGCAAAAAATGGTTCACTCCAGAGATCCTTGGCCACACCCTCACGTGATGGTCCTTCCAAGCATCAACACTCCTACTCCTACCATCTGGGTCACCAAGGACTCCTTCATAATGCACCTTCCATATGCAGAGTTGTTCCCTTGGATCAGAGACTAAAGTACCTTGAGAGTCACAAATTGGCTGGGAGGAAATCACCCTTCCCTTACCTACACATCCCTTGAGTAGAGTAAAGAACTTTTTATGCTATCCTTCACGAAGTAAGCCCTTAATTTTGTTGACTAGATGTTCCATCGTGCGACGACCACTGGCTTTGATCGCCCACTGTACCTCCTCTGCCTTAGATACATAGCGGTCGTATAGCTCCCTGCCAATGTCCGACAAAGGGTTGGAAGCCCGAAATTCCTTCCACAGACGTCTACGAGCATTGACAAGTCGCCGTACACGAGGTTCCAAATGGAACCTGGAACAAGGCCGGGGAAGTGGTTTGGGGCCCAGTACATTATTTTTGACAGCTAGTTCTTTAGCGATCTCAATAAATTTCTCAAACCTCTCCCCGGAATCCTCCTCCAAACCAACCAAAGCACTCCAACAGCTAGAGTGCAAGAAGGACGTTCTGGCCTCAGCCCACAATTCCCTCCTGAAAACCAATGGATGAGGATCCGAAGGCGGAGTTGCCCCCGCAACCGATGGATGCAAGCAGCACTCCACCGGCCAGTGATCTGATAAATCCACCAAGCGTCGCACCCACCCATGTGTGAGTTTCCGCACGCATGCCTCATTGACCACAAAGTGGTCTAGGTCGGACTTTCCTCGCCCAAACCGCGAATGATATGTGAGAGCCGATCCTCGAATCACCAGGACAAAAAGCCCCTCACAATTGTCATTCACCCACTTCTCCAGACGCTTTGGTTTCATATTAAAGTCCCCTCCAACAATCAAAGAGAGGCCGTGGGAAGCAAGCCTACCAAGGGTTATCTTTAGGTGGTTCAACACTCCAGATCGTGCCTTGGAAAGTTGGCTTTGCGGAATATAAACATTGCCATGGACCCAAGCCTGACCATTCACATGAAATTGCATGAAGATCTGGTTGGTTGTAGACAAGTTTAACTCGAACGGGCAAAGGTCACACGCAATCAAGGTACAAAGTCCCTGAGCCCCAGGCTCTGAGGATCCGAGTTGCGTAAAAACCGTAGAACCGGGCATTCGAATCGGCTAGCAGCCTTGAAATTGGAGGGTCTCCTGAAGACCAACCACCTTCCAGGCATGAGTGGTCATCAAGCTCGAAAGCTCTCCCCTCTTGAACCTTAACCCATTAATGTTCAAGGAAATCACCCTAGACAAATGAGTTGTGTGCCCTGTTCTAGAGGAATCACTACGAACTGGCCTATCCGAGAAACAACCACTGGTGCGAACGTGTCAACCACTAAACCTGGACTCCTCCTTGAGCTTCTGCAGCACTGAATTCTCCCCTGACCTGGTGGTAGTAAAGATATCAAACCTAACCGACATTCCATTCCACATCTTAGATATCTTAGCGACCAAGTCTCCTAAGCCTAACCTACGGAGCATGTGCCAAAAGAAGGGAACCGAAGCATGTTTGGCCCCCCAAACACAGATCCACCCAAACCGGCCGGTAATAGCCACCCTCCAAGCTACCCAAGCTCCATTGAAACCTAAAGAGATACTATGGCTGGCAATTTGAATCGAACCATTTGCGATGGAGCTCCCCCCACTTCCATCATTTCTAACTCAAGAAGGGACTAAATCAAAATTATTGGTAGTGTTGAAAAGGCTGAGATCTCGGCACCATCGCTGCCTTTGGCTAAGGGCCACAGGTCAGAAGCGCTAACCATGCTCCCTGTTTGAGCGGCAGGGCTGCTTCCAAGCAGTTGGGTCTCTAAACAGAGCTGCTTGATACACCTCAGAGATCGCGCACTCGGCGGCAGTGAGGTGCCCGTGACCTCCTGCTGAAATCACTAATAAAAATCCCCTGCCATGGGGCTCCGTTCATGAAACCGCAGAGAAAGCCCTTGATCCCTGAAAGGACCCAATGGACAAAGAGGTAGGATCCATGGGGTGTCTCTCCCAGGTGCAAACCGAAGTTCGGACTAATCCTACCCCCGACATGACACTCATCACCTACTGGGCCCCCGTGACCCCTGAGCAAGAGCAAGGTCCCTTGAGTCCTCACTCAATCAAGAATCGGGCCTTTCGACGGTAGAGGTTCTTAGCCGGATACAAAGATCCATTTCCAGGACACGCCACGGGGAGGCGACCTCTGAGTGTCCCTATACATCATCAACAGAGGCTTTACAAGTGCACTACAGAATAAGATGTCATTCAAAGGTCATGATGGACATAAGTCCAATGTTAACCATTTTAAGTTTTTGGAAGTGATGCATTTGTACATGTACCTAGGGAAGATTGGCACAAGTTATCTCTAAGTCTAAGAGGCATCTATTCATAAAATATATTGAACAATCTAAGGCATACATATTGTATGATTTAGAAAACAACTCCAATCACTAATTAAATATATGTAACCTTTGATGAATATTCAAAATACTCAAATACAAAGATCCAAATTCAAGTTCTAGTCAATCCATCTACATTTTCGAGGGTGGCAGAGTCATTACTAAGCATAGTTCAGAAGCAAGTACTTCCCAATAACCTAGGAGATCTCAAAGGCTCATGAAGAAGCAACAATGAGAACAAAGTCACTATGTAAATTATACAACTTCAACAAATTTGAGATCCTTCCAATTAAAAGAAGCTCAAGGCCAACCAAAGTGGGAAGAAGCTATGCATTTAGAGATAGATGCAATTTGAAAGAACAATACTTGGACACTTGTACCAAAGCCTTCCAGTCAGTCAAGTGGCCATATAAAGTGAACTAAAAATCAGATGGAACTTTTGACAAGTACAAAGCAAGCCTCATACCAAAGGGATATAAGCAAAAGCATGGCATCGACTATGAAGAAGTGTTTGCCCCTACTTCAAGGTTCACGACTAGTAGAGCTATTCTTGCCTTAAGTACACACTTTAAATGGCCCATTCACCAACTAGATGTAAAAAAAAATTCTTGAATAGCGATTTTCAAGAATAAGTATATGTGGAACAACCTGAAGGTTTCCAAATCAAAGGAATGGAAGATCATGTCTATAAACTTCATAAAGCACTTTATGGACTTAAGGAATCTCTCAAGGTGTGATATGAGACGATACACAAGTTCTTCAAAGACAAAGGGGTTCAAAGAAGTACTACCAATGCTAACCTCTTTGCAATTCATACTTACATTCTATCCTTCTATCCTATAATCACTTCTTCACGTGTGGATTTGATTGAAGAAACTATTTTAGTTCGAAATATGCTTTCTCTGACTCCCCTTCCCTCATCCACTCTATGTTTCTCTCTTGTTAATTTTCCCCTCTCTCCCTTCCTCTAATGATCTCTTATCAATTTGTCTCTAGTGAGAGATACTTCTATCCGTTGTCCATCTTTACTCAATAGCTTAACATTACTTTTCCCCTTGGGTTGAGTATAGATAGTCTCTTATCCTTCTCATATTCTTCTCACGATCCCCTTGTATTTAGTATGTGTATCTCAAATTCTCACCCCCAATTCAACATCTATTCTCTCCATATCGTTTAGTAAGATTCAAGATGATGAATCTTCCACTCTTTCCCTATTTTTCTATTTTTCTACAGCTCTTTATGAGCTCCTCATACAATGTGTTTATATGATCTCAAAGCTTATGATGATGCATTTTTGAAGGTTATAAACAATTTGAAATAAATTATTCACTAAATTAATGTTCAATGGCATCAAGTGGAAGTGATAAAACCACGGCTTCAAATGAAAATGATAAAAGTATGCGTTCAAATGGAAGTGGAAGCAGTAAAAGTAGGCTTTCTCATGCAGAAAAACTAATTTATAGAGAAGGTTTCACTTCACGGAAGATGGATTTCAATGTGGAACTAGGAAACAAAGAGACACTTTCTCACTCTCTCGAAATTATATGGTGCAAAGCTTACAAGTTGGTAAAAGAACTCTATGAAGCACTCCATTTTCACGGGTCCATTTCTCCTGAAGCAAAAAAATGATCTCATCTTTTCATCCATTCTCTTCTTTAGTCTCTCTAAATCTTCAGACTGATCTACAAAGTGTCCCCCTCCCTCACTCTCTCCTGTTGGTGTTATTCTTGGTGGTTGCATCTATCAAAAATCCGAGTTTTCACTAAGGCTCACCCTCTCTAAAACTCACCCTTCCTCTCATCTTCAACAACCTTACCTCAATCAAGTGTCTTTCGTGTATTCAACGTTCTCATTGGTATTGTCTTTCTCTCGGAGATGAAGAGCCCTCTAGTGGTGGGCATCTTTAGAACCCCCAAGTGTCATTTCATGTCGACTATGACTTTGAAGACCATATAAACCCTCTCTAACTACCTTAAGAAGGATTCATATGCCACTTTTGATTCTTCAAATGAAACCCCCTTTGTTTGGTATGACCCCCTGTTTTCACATTTAAATATGACTTGTAAAATGCCACTTGTAAAGGACGTGTGTAGTGGGTATGTGCCGGCGTTCTATGTGTTGGAATTTGGGGCCCCAGGATTGTTCCAATACTAAAACATCTTGAGCATACACAACTTAATTGACAAGATGATAAGTGAGATAGAGAAAGAAAGAGATCTTGAGACAAGGATAGGGAATGTAAGCTGGATGCTTACTTCACTAAAAATAATAGATGTCCAAATTACAACATGGGAGTACTACTCAACCATATAAAGTGGTGCACTCACTAATGGAAGAATAAGAAGATGATGATACAAAATTTAGATTATGTTGAAATAATCTAAGTGTGTGTGAAGAGAATGAAGCAACGAAGCTAACAAAATAGTGTAATGAAATTGTAAATCAACCACAAGGTTAACTCACAAAAGATAGTTAGCACCACCTCATAGAAGACTTCCTGCTGCAATGAGAGTAGCCTCTCCTTCACCACAACTTCACCTCCTTCAAGAGTGTGAGAACACTCTGTCTTCAAGAAGATCTCCAAGCTCTAGATCTTTGAGTGAGTGATTATACAAGGAGCCAAGGCCTTGTTTATATAGTTGTTCTCCTCCTTGAAAAGCACATCGAAAAGCACTAATAAAGCTACGTTCGCTAAAGCTATGTTCGCTAAATCCATCGGAATAGCGTAGCCGTTACTCCGTGTGCTTTTTATAAAGATTTGCTTTATCAAAATATCTATTCGCAATTTTAAGCCGCCCGCGGGATTTGAACCGTGGCCAATTGAGGATGCTTTTAGACACGTTGGGCTAGACCAAGTCGACCCGCTTTGACTTGTTGAAGTTATATAGAAGAGAATCTATATATGGAGACTGCGCCCGCCTGGAAGGATATGGAGAAAGCTTTTTATGAAGCTGTTTGTTGGACCAATGAGGACATTGACTTCCAACAATCCCTCCTTCAATGTCATATTGGTACAAGATTCAGTAACCTGCAAATCTTCTCATGACTATCTCTAGTCAATGCTTTGGTAAATATATCTGCAACATTCTCACTAGTAGGAACATAAACCAGCTCAATGTGCACCTCTATATGGTTTGTCCTTGCATAATGCACTGGATTTTTAGCTATAGCTATAGCACTTTGGCTATCTGAAAATATCTGAATGGGTTGATGTACTCTTACATCAAGATAACTAAAAATCTTCTGCAACCATACTGACTCTAGAGTAGTTGTAAATGCTGCACGATATTCAGCTTCACACGATGAAGTGGCAATAGTGGGTTGTCTTTTTGAAAACCATGAGATAAGACAATCTCCAAGATAAAAACAAAATCCACTAGTACTTCTTCTTGTGCCTCTATCACCTACCCAATCAGAATCTGAAAATCCTTTTAGTAACAAATGTGTAGATTTCGAAAATACCATAGCATAATTTGAAGTTCCCTTCAAATAACGAAAGATCTGCTTTACTGCTTTCCAATGTAACACTGTCGGATTCTGCATGAACCTTGATACTTGAGAAACTGCAAACTGTATATCAGGTCGTGTATTACAAAGATATATCAAGCAACCTACTGCTTGACTATATAGAGTAGCATCAAATGGCTCTGCATCTGCTACCATTTGTAAAGACGTGTTCTGATCCATAGGTGTTTGCATAGGTTTAGAATCACCCATCTGAAACCTTTCCAAAAGTTTCTCAATGTACTTCTGTTGTGTCATGTAGATACACTTATCTCGAAACAGAAACTGAATCCCAAGATAATAATGCAGAATGCCTAAATCATTCACATCAAATGTTTGCTTCAATTCTTCTTTGAACATCTGCAAATCTTCATCTCTGGGACCTGTGACTATAATATCATCCACATAAATGATTGCTATAATCATCATACCTGTTTCAGCTTTGACATAAAGATTTGGAGCTGCATCTGAGTTATGGAAACCAACGGATAAAAGATATGTATGTATCTTTTCATACCATGCTCTAGGTGCCTGTTTTAAACCATACAAAGCTTTTATAAGCTTACACACTAAGTGTTCTTTACCTGTCTCTTCAAAACCTTCTGGCTGCTGAATATACACATCTTCGTGTAAATCACCATTTAGAAAAGCAGTCTTGATGTCAAGTTGATATATATGCCAACCAAAATGTGCTGCTAGAGCAAGTACTGACCTAATAATAGTCATCCTAGACGTAGGAGCAAATGTCTCATCATAATCAATACCTTTTTGTTGTGCATATCCTTTGACAACCAACCTGGCCTTGTATCTATCAATAGTACCATCTGCTTTCCTTTTGATTTTAAAGATCCATTTTACACCTATAGCCTTCTTTCCTTCTGGTAACTCACATAGCTGCCAAGTTTGATTCTTATGAATAGAATCAATCTCTTCTTGCATAGCTTTTCTCCAAATAGGAATTTTAAGTGCATCTTTAACACACGCAAGTTCATCTTCAACAGTCGTAAGTGCCAAAATATCATGAATCTCGAAGTCTTCAGCAAAACTTACATGATCTTTTTGCTGTCTAGTTTGACTTCTTGTTCTTACATGATCTTGTTGTTGTTGTCTAGTCTGACTCCTTGTTCTTCCAGTAAAAGTCTTTATACCACTATCTTTCCAAGTCTGATATAACCACGTAGGTGTATCCTTGAATAGTGGTGAAACTCTTTCTGAACTTTCAACTTCCACAGGTTCTGGAACTTGTCCTGTCGAGGTACTAGGACTTTCTTGAACTTTAACTTCTTCCATTTCTGGAACCAAAGTTTCTTGTGGAACTGACTCTGTAGAAGGTTGTGAAATTCCTCTTTCTTCAATTTTTTCTTGAATACTAGGAATTTGAATTTTAACTCCCTCCTGATATGGCTGAACATCTACATCCAGAATCTTTTTAAAAATTCCATAGTCATTTTCACTAATGAACTCCGGAATTTCTGCTTCTTTATCATAAACCTTATCTTCAGCAATATAAGCATTACGTGAAAGAATAACTTCACCTGTCTCTGGAACATAAAACCTATATCCTTTGCTTTCAACAGGATATCCAATAAAAACAGCTTTCTTTGCCTTTACATCTAGTTTGCCTCGGTCCTTTTTCTCAACATGTACATAAGAAAGTGATCCAAACACTTTGAAGTAACTCACATTAGGTTTTCTACCATAATAAGCCTCATACGGTGTGATTACCTTTAAAGCTTTTGTAGATGACCTGTTCAAAATGTGATTAGCTGTATGTACTGCATCAAACCAGAATTTTGGTGAAAGCATCTTGGACGCCATCATGCTCCGCATCATTTCAACAAGCACTCTATTCTTTCTTTCTGCAACACCATTTTGCTGAGGAGTATAAGCAATAGTAAGGTGTCGAGTAATACCTTTCTCATCGAGAAATGTCTGGAACTCATTTGACAAGTATTCTCCACCTCTATCACTCTTGAGAATCTGGATAGTTTCCTGACTTCGATTTTCAACCATAGCTACAAACTTCTTGAACATAGGAAAGACTTCTGACTTCGACTTAAGACCATAGATCCATGAGTATCTTGTAAAATCATCCACAAATAGGACAAAATACCTGAAACCCTGAATAGAGTCTGCTCTCATAGGTCCATTCACATCTGAATGAATAATCTACAATTTCCTGGTAGCTGTAATATGACCATGTTTCTTGAAAGGTAGTTTATGCATCTTACCTTCAAGACAACCTTCACATATATCTGAATCATCAGGTAGCTTGAATGAGGGTAAACTCTCAACCATACCTCTATCTTTGATATTCTTGAGAGCTCCAAAACTGATATGTCCAAATCTTTCATGCCATAGCTTCATATCTTCCACCGGTGACGAAGATTTGACTGCATATGCTTGACTGATTTTTGACAAAACAAAGATCCCTCCTTTATGCTTACCTTGTAAAAGACACTTGTCTTCTTTATGTGATAAGACCTTACAAAGATCTTTCTCAAATACAACTTTAAAACCATCACTTAAAAATGCAGATATAGATAGCAGATTCTTCTTCATTTCACGTACATAAAGGACATCTGAAATTTGAAAAACACCACCTTCTCTTGACTTTAGGGTTACTGTACCTATTCCCACAACATCCAAATCATTGCCATCTGCAATAGTAACTCTTCTACCTGAAGAATAGGAAAGAGAAGAAAATACATCTTTGCAACCTGTCATATGCTTAGTAGCACCTGAGTCGAATATCCAAGGACTTGCTGAAAGAACTTGTAAAGCTGCTTGATCAAAAGCTACTTCCTCAATGGTGATACAAGCATAAGAATCACCTTGAGATTTCCCTTTTTTATCATCTTCTGCAACATTACCTGATGCCTTTTTCTTTTCTGCTGCAATCCTTCTATAACATTCTGACTGAATATGTCCACGTTTTGCAAAAAGAACATATTTTTACCTTCTTCTTAGAAGAATTCTCTCTAGATGTCGTAGATACAGAATCTGAAGTAGAAGGTGAGAGGGACCTACTTTCCTTCTTGGATTTTTGTTCCTTCTTCTTATCCTTCTTCTTCTTTTGACCCTTTGATGAAGATGAAAGTGCTTCTTCATTCTCTTCCATTCCCTTCAATTGATCTTCATCTTGAATCAGTAAGAACTCTAATTCTTCAAATGTAACCTCTCTATCTCTTGTGGTAAGGGTAAGAGTGGTTATGAAAGATCGATATGAAATAGGAAGTGAATTAATCAGTGTATTTACCATTTCTTCATCTGATATCTCAACTCCTACATTTAGAAGTTGATCTCTCAAGTCAACGAGTCTTGTAATGTGGGTTTGTATTGACTCACCAGCTTTCATCCTTGTATTTGCTAGTTGTCTCCTCAAGTGAGCTTTCCTAGCAGGATTTCTGCTCTGAAAAAGATTCTCGAGCTTTAACCAAGCTTGATTAGAACTTTTACAAGATCTGATCTGTGGTAGAACATGCTTTTTGACACTCATTGCTATGAATGAAAGTGCTAAAGCATCTCTAGCATCCCATCTTGCCTGATCTTCAGTAGGAGGAACTCTAGGTAAAGACCTAGCAGTGACTCTGGATGTCGAAGTGGTTACCTCTTCTTCTATTGGTTCTGTAATAGTAATTCCAGTACCTGTTGAAGCTTCTGTAGACCCTTCTTCGCCTTCTCGTCTTGGTCTTGTTAAGGATCCATTGACGATACTCCATAAATCCTTTGTCACTAACAAGTTCATCATCATGAAACTCCACATGGGATAATTAGAAGATCCATCCAACTTGTCTTCAATCTCAATTCTAATCTCACTCATCTTATCTTAAGTGTGTATGTCAATTATGTAGCTCTGATACCAAGTGTTGGAATTTGGGGCCCCAGGATCGTTCCAATACTAAAACCTCTTGAGCATACACAACTTAATTGACAAGATGATAAGTGAGATAGAGAAAGAAAGAGATCTTGAGACAAGGATAGGGAACGTAAGCTGGATGGTTACTTCACTAAAAATAATAGATGTCCAAATTACAACATGGGAGTACTACTCAACCATATAAAGTGGTGCACTCACTAATGGAAGAATAAGAAGATGATGATACAAAATTTAGATTATGTTGAAATAATCTAAGTGTGTGTGAAGAGAATGAAGCAACGAAGCTAACAAAATAGTGTAATGAAATTGTAAATCAACCACAAGGTTAACTCACAAAAGATAGTTACCACCACCTCGTAGAAGACTTCCTGCTGCAATGAGAGTAGCCTCTCCTTCACCACAACTTCACCTCCTTCAAGAGTGTGAGAACACTCTGTCTTCAAGAAGATCTCCAAGCTCTAGATCTTTGAGTGAGTGATTATACAAGGAGCCAAGGCCTTGTTTATATAGTTGTTCTCCTCCTTGAAAAGCACATCAAAAAGCACTAATAAAGCTACGTTTGCTAAAGCTATGTTCACTAAATCTATCGGAATAGCGTAGCCGTTACTCCGTGTGCTTTTTATAAAGATTTGCTTTATCAAAATATCTATTCGCAATTTTAAGCCGCCCGCGGGATTTGAACCGTGGCCAATTGAGGATGCTTTTAGACACGTTGGGCTAGACCAAGTCGACCCGCTTTGACTTGTTGAAGTTATACAGAAGAGAATCTATATATGGAGACTGCGCCCGCCTGGAAGGATATGGAGAAAGCTTTTTATGAAGCTGTTTGTTGGACCAATGAGGACATTGACTTCCAACACTATGTCCAAGATAACTAACATGAATGAAAATATATGGTGGATAAAACTACACAAAGAAATTCATAATGAAAATATAAAAGGACAATGAACAGAATAAAAGTACTTAATTAGATGAAATGGAGAAGCATACATGAAGAGCATGGAGCTAGAGCTCTTGGTGAGATGGAGCCTCTAAGCAAGGGATGTTAGAATTTTATTTGTGGTCAGCCATGGTGGGATGTTATAGTTGATTAAACATACATGCCATGTGCTCCATGAGGAGCTGCATAAACCAAATGGATTTACACCATCAATAGCTAGGCTTAGGTTTATGTTGATATATTTAGGTAGTAATGTGTGTGAACACACTCGGACCACCGAGGCACTTTTTTCCCTCTTTCGTAGGTTTGTTTCCCCCGGCATGTATATACACCTATAGCCCTAATGGGTTACTTATCTTTGTACATTCTAGTGGTAATACATTCAATATTGTCTGTTGTGATCCAAGCTTCTTCTTCTTCCTTGTGTTGTTCGTGTGCTTCCGCAGACATCTAACTCCAACAATTGGTATCAGAGCAGGTCGCTGCTTCATCTAGGATGTCATCTACACCTCTTCAGTTGCAATCTCAAAATCACATGAAATTTGGTGAGCATACTCACGATGTTTCAGAGATCAAAACAACTTCACTATGTGGTGCTGAAATCATGATCTAAACTCATTTTAGATCCACTCAAAGCAAAGTCCAAAGTGTTTATGTGCTTCAAACAGTTTTTGGTTTTGACTGAAAATTTGTCAGCATGTAAAATGGGCACCCTCCATTTTGATCAAGGGGGGAATATATGTCTTCTGATTTTAATGCATTTCTGGCTGAACATGGGATAAAACATCAATGTATAGTGCCATATACACCTCAACAGAATGGAGTTGGTGAATGGAAGAATAGGTCACTCATGGAGATGGCGAGGTGTATCGTCAAAAGTCAGGCTTTACCACATAGTTTCTTGCTTGAGGCTGTTATGTGTGCAGCATATGTACTTAATAGGTGTCCCACTAAATCGCTATAATCTATCGCTCCATATGAGGCTTGGCATGGTTGCAAGCCATCTGTTGCTCATCTATGTGTTTTTTGTTATTTGGCATATGCATTAGTGCTTGAACAACATGGCAAAAATTTGGATGATACAGTAGTGAAGTGTATTTTTGTTGGGTACAGTTCTGAAAGCAAAGGCTATCATCTATATCATCCACAGAATAAACACATTCTGGTTAGCGGTGATGTTGTCTTTGTGAAAGATGCTATTCAGCCCTTACTTTCATGTATGAAGGAGACATTTGTTAGCTCCAAAGACATGTATGATACTTTGCTGCCTCTTTTTACAGGTGGACTGTCTAGTGCTAGTCCTAATGATGAAACTTCTTAGCCATTATAGGTCTCATGTGATGATGCAGATCATTCCATTTCTGATGCAGATTTACATGACGCACTTGTTGATGAGAGACCTGATATTGAGGAGGCAAAAACTATGTGAAAATGGCTAGTTCAGACTTTGCATGATAGCAAATTAGATGCACCTATGTCATATTGTACTTGGTTAGTCTCTCATAGTGCCTCTTTCACATCAGATTGCTATGCTATGGCTACCTCTAGTCTTTGTGATAAGACTGAACCTGTTTTGTTTGATGAAGCATAAAATTTTTAACATTGGATGGTTGCAATGCAATCTGAATATGATGCTATCATGGAAAATGGTACCTAGTCTTTATGTGACTTGCCTCCTGGCAAGAAGGCGATCGGCACTAAGTGGGTATACAAGCTAAAGCATAAGCCTCATGGAACTGTTGACACGTATAAGGCTAGGCTTGTTGCAAAGGGTTATGCACAGGAAAGAGGCATTGATTTTGATGAGACCTTTGCACCTACATGCCGTATGACTACTGTTCAGAGCATATGTGCACTTGCAGGTCATCATGGTTGGAATGTACATCAGTTGGACATTAAAAATACATTTTTGAATGGTGACTTGCATGAAGAAGTGTATGTTTTTCAGCCCTGTGTCTTTGTGCAGAAAGATCGTGAAAACTAGCTATGTAGGTTAAAGAAGGCATTATATGGTTTAAAGCAAGCACAACATGCTTGGTATGAAAAGATACATGCCTATCTGATTGCACATGGTTTTGAGAATAGTCCAACTAAAAGCACCTTATATGTTAAGTGTGCTAATGATGTGCTTCTATTCATTGTGGTGTATGTTGATGACATGCTGCTTAATGGTCCTCATGAGAAGCATATTGCTGATTTCAAGGCTGATTTACCTGCCTCATTTGAGATGCCTGATTTGGGGCATTTGCATCATTATTTGGGCATTCATTTTATGCACATTAATGGTGGAATGGCTTTGTGTCAAAGGAAATATATTGACACATTATTGATGTGTTTTCGCCTTGAAGAGTGCAAACCTATTGCCACTCCTATGGAGATAGGTTTACGATTGAGTCTTCATGATGTTCGAGATGCATTTGATGCTATTCTCTATCACTAGGCTGTTGGATGCTTGATTTACTTATGCATTACTCGTCTAGATATTCAGTTTGTTACTCATAGATGAGCAGGTTTATGCATTGCCGAGCTGTGAAGCATTGGGAGGTGGTTATGCACATCTTTCACTGCTTGAGTGGTACACAACTACTTGGGTTGTTTTATCCCAAGCGGGGATCACTACCGCCAGATTTGCATGCTTTTTCTGACTCTGACTCCGCTGGTTGCTATGACACTCATGTGTCCACTAGTGGTTTTTGCTTCATGCTTGGTAGCTGATGCATATCTTGGTTGAGCAAGAAGCAGCCTACTGTGGCCACTTCCAATTGTGAGGTTGAGGATAGGGAGCTTTCATAGCGCCTATTGAGTGGTGTGACTAAGATGCCTTATGGCTGATTTAGGTGTTGGTTAGTCTTCTACTACCACCATCTTCATTGACAGTTAGAGCACATTGGAAGTTGCGAGGAACCCTTTGTTCTATGCTTGCACTAAGCACATTGAGGTTCATTATCATTATATCAAGGAGAGGTTCTCTGCTGGGGAGATCACCTTGGCATATGTGCCCACGCAAGAGAACATTGCAAACCTTTTCAAGAAGGCTCTGCCTAGGGAGAAGTTTAAAGCTTTCTGCAAAGCTTTGGGCTTACTTCCTTCTGTGGATTGATTCCACATAGCTTGGTGCTTCCTTATACATGAGTGCCAGCTCCTTGTTCACTGCATCACTCCTAGGGGGGATTTGTTGATATATTTAGGTGGTGATGTGTGTGAACACACTAGGACCGTCGGGACACTTTTTTCCCTCTTTAGGAGGTATTTTCCCCCCAGCTTGTATATACTCCTATAGCCCTAATGGGTTACTTATCTTTGTACATTCTAGTGGTAATACATTCAGTGTTGTGTGTTGTGCTCCAAGCTTCTTCTTCTTCCTTGTGATGTTCATGTGCTTCCGTAGATGTCTAACTCCAATAATGTATATTATGAGCCTTTTTAGCAAACAAAGGCCACTTACTTTCTATGTGTTTCCAAGCATCAAAATCAACAAGCACTCACATTACACCATTTGTAGATTTGCTCTTTGCATGCCATGGCATTAAGTGGGCTATGTATTTGTATTTGAACATGCTCTTGATTCTTGGGATAATAGGAAAGTGGTGAAGAACCTTTGCGGAGATTGCTTCATGCACAAGGTCTTTCCTAAACCTTTTTACTCCACACTTTGGACATAAGTGGAGGTGCTTGTACTCATTGAGAAAAAGAATGCAATCATTCAAACAAGCATGAATCTTTGTGTAGTCCATAACCATGGAATATAAAATCTTCTTTGCATCCCCATGTGTTGTAGGCATGCAATTACCATCTGGCAAAAATTGGTCTTTCAAAAGCTGCAAAGGATAAGCAATTACAATGATATTAGTAAATATACTTGTTTCAATGCAGCAATGAAAGTTTCAATTCCACTCAACCTGAACAATTCAAAGATACTACCATCCAACAATCCATAGATGGATTGAAGATTGAGTAGTGTGAGCAATGCACATAAAACATATATCTTTGTGCCATTATAGAGTGGTAAACAAGATATCTTTTGCATGTTTTGATGTTCTTTATTGGCTCTTGATCATGGAAATTCTATCATATTCATGGAACTCATGACATCATCTCCACCATCGTGGTCTTTGCCCATGCCATGAAATACCTTGAGCATTTCTTCCATGTGTTCATTCTCTATCATGCTACTGTAGCTTTTCCTTTTGCATCCCATTTCATTCTCTTCTACCCACGAGAAGTAGATGGTGCAAAGTCATGTGGGTCAATCTGTTGGTGCAAGTGCCAAGCCTACACACTTGGCAAGATGTGAGAAGATCTTATGAAGAATAATTGAAGTTCCATGGGAGCCATTACTATGAAGTCTTTACCTTTTACCATTTGTAGAAGTCTATTTGACTTGAAGGCATATTTGTAGCTACCACTAAACTCGTGGAGCTTGTTAGATGGAAAAGCCATGACTTTATTTGGAGAGAAGATCTCCTAGATTAGAGGATCACATTTTAGTGAGAGCCAATGGTAAATTCGAATTCAAAATTCAAATGAGCCATCTATAAAAGATGGGTGTAAAAAACCTGTGGTATGATCACTCCAATTCTGAGTTCTTGTTGATTACATTGTAGGAGAGTGAGGCTTACTTCATAGCCTACACTACGCATTTTCATTGAGCATTGATTATCATGCCAATGATCATGTACAACATTGTCTTATAATACAATGGATTAATTCTTTCATCTATGGTCTCTCTGTCATAGTTACTCAAAACAATCCTTTTGTATTGCTCATATCTCAGTCATTTCTCCACCATTTTCAATGTTCTATAGCTTCTTGAAATCAACTCCAAATCATCTACATGTTGAAAAATTTTGAAGACATTCTATTGAGAAAATTTGGAGAAAAGAACGTCGAAGTACTCACTGGTCAAACTCTACAAAGGTCTGAAAAGATCAAGGGTAAAGATTTGATTGCTAAATTGATTGCTCTGTGTATAGTGCATTATTTCAAGTGATTCCACTTGAAATCATTAGCTCATTAAGCTAATTTAATATCTCCAAAAGGAATTTTTCTAATTCTTTTTGTAGTGGAAGCACTGAGCCTAACAAGTAGTAGGTGTGTGAACAAAAATAGAAGGTTTTTATTGATTCTTGAAACTTGGAAGTAGTTTGTTTTCAATCAATCATTTCTCACATAATTTCCAAAGTACATAGGTACTTATTTAGTGTCATTGGAAAGCTAAGAGGGCCTACAAATCAACTTTGAAGCAAACGAGGGCTGGTACAAAGCAAGGATTAGCGGTACCTACTCATTTGTTGGAGTGTCCATCCATCTTTCCCAGTGGTGGTATCAGAGCAAAGCTAAGGTATAATGGGAGATGTTTTTCCTTCTTTCATTGATAAATTGGACAAGAACAACTATGAAGCATGGTCGTTGAGGATGAAGACATACTTGCAAGGAAGGAGTCTCTATGGGTACATCTCAGGAGATGAGGAGATGCCCATTTTCAAAAGAAACGAACAACCTACAAGAGAGGAGCATGAAAGACTCAATTCATGGTGTGCCAAGGATGCATTAGCAAGGTCATACTTACTTAACTCAATCTTTGATTTCTTCTTCCACATATTAGGAACTGTAAGACATCCCAAGAGACTTGGGAAACATGTTCTTCCTATTTCTCTTCCAACACAAGGGCTAGGAAGAACCAATTGTGGATTGATTTTACCACTCAAAGAACGCAACCCAAGCAAGGCATCTCAGAGTATTTGACCAAAATCAAGGATGTAGCAGATCAATTAGCAAGCATAGGAGAAGAGATTGAACAGGAGCAGATTGTAAGACAAGTAATCAATGGTATTAAAGAAGATGAAAAATGGGAGAGCTTCACAACTACCATGGACTTGTACATGGACATGCAGATTCCTGATCTTACCACACTCATGAGGCAACTCTTCACCCATAAAGCCAAGCTCAACAAGAACAAAGATTCATCAAGAGGTAATAGCTCTTCTGCCCTATATAGAGATAAAAGTAAGTCTAAATAGAAAGGAAAAAGCAATAAGATTGAGGATGAAGGAGCTAGCTCCCAAGCCAACTAGGCAGGGAGAGGTAGAAACTCAGAGGAAGGGGCAGAGGAGGTAGGCAAGGTAGGGGGATACCTTATAACTCCTCACCATGTAATATTTGTGGATTTTCAAATCATACTACAGATGAGTGTTAGAGGAACTTCAAGAATCAGAGAGGTAGAGGATTCCAAAGAGGTGGATATGCACAGCCAAGAGGAAGATTCAATCACCATCAAGGCTACAATAACAACTACACCAACAACTATAATAACAACTACCAAGGAGGCTACAAATCAAGGAAAGATTACAACAACTATATAGAGGAGCAAGAGGATTCTCTTATCATTATGAACATGACTTTAAAACCATCTCTTCTACATTGACCAAGGATGCTCAAACCATGTGGCAGGCAATGTAGCTCTTCTCTCTCACCTTGAGGAACCAAAGGGTAAGCATTAGGTACAAACAAGTGATCACACCAAGCACTCGGTGATCAAGGTAGGAAATGTTAAAACCTCTTATGGAAATAAGAATTTGTTGAGCAGAGTTCTATATGTACCTACAATTACCAAGAATTTGATGAGTGTTGGATAGATTGTGGAAAAGGGTTTGCAAGTCAGATTCAACAAATATGGAGCATTTGTGGAGGATCCCCAACAAGGATTCAAGAGAATTGCCAAAGGAGAAAAGATAGGTAGATTATTCACTTTTGAACTTGAGGATACAAGGAATATTGCACTTTATAGTTACAAATACCAAACACTATCAGAGCTTGAAATTTGGCATAAGAGATTAGGGCATATTGGTGAGAGAACCTTAAAGAAAATATGTAGAGATCAATGTGTGATTGGGATACCAAATGTATCCAAGCAACACATGATCTATAAATGTGGTGCTTGTCAGTTTGGAAAATCTCACAGGTTACCCTTCTCAAGGAAACGCTACATGCATGAGGACTAGCTAGAGCTTGTCCATACAGATGTATGGGGACCAAGTAAGGATCCCTCAATTTTTGGATCAAGGTATTATGTATCTTTCATTGATGATTTCAGTAGGTGGACTATGTTATATTTTATGAAGCACAAAGATGAAGTATTCAGTTGCTTTAAAAAAGTATATTGCACTTGTTGAGAAACAAACAAGAAGAAGACTAAAGAGACTAAGGTCAGATGGAGGAGGTGAGTACTTTTCAAATGATTTTGATGCATTCTTATAGGAAAGAGGAATCAAGAGAGAAATTACAACAAGGTATACCCCTGAGAAAAATGGGGTGGTAGAGAGGAGAAATAGACTAATTGTTGAAACAGCTAGGTCAATGTTAAATGAGAAAAAATTACCTAATTACTTGTGGGCAGAGGTGTATCTACTGCCACTTATCTTGTAAATAGGTTGCCATCAAAATCTCTTGATGGAATGACCCCATATGAAGCATGGCATGGTAGAAGACCTTCACTTGATCATTGCAAGATCTTTGGATGTGTTGCTTATGTGACTATCCTTTCTCCAATCAGAGGTAAGCTAGACCCTAAGGCAGAAAAGTGCATAAGTTCATAGGGTATGACTTGAATAAAAAAGGATACAGGTTCTACAACCCTTCTAACAAAGGATTTATGATCAGTAGAGATGTTGTCTTTGATGAGAATGACTCTTGGTTTGAAAGTGAATGCAGGAGAGTAAAGTTACCTTATGACTTGGAAGAGGAATTTCCAAGCCTCACTAAGGAGGAACCAAACCAGATTGAAGTCATCAAATTAGATGATGAGGACATCATCAACCTAGAAGAATTCAAGGCATGGAAATCCAAAGGCAAAATCAAGATGAAAAAGCTGGAGGATATACCTGAATCATCCAACCAAGCAATCATAAGATGACAAAGGGAAAGCAAGAAGCCAATCAGATATGGGTATGACACTTCTTTAGTTACTAAACACTCTGTTTATCTTGCAAAAGACTTGTCATTTGAAGAGCCATCATCATATGAAGAGGAAAAGACTAAGGTAGAATGGAAGGAAGCTATGGATGAGGAGATTGAAGCACTGAAGGAGAATGATACTTGGGAGCTAGTGCCAAAGAAAGATTCTATGAAGGTAATTGGTTCTAGATGGATCTATAAGATCAAGAGGAATTATGATGGATCAATAAGCAGGTACAAAGCTAGACTTGTGGCTAAGGGTTTTTCACAAACCCAAGGAGTTGATTATGAAGAAACCTTCTCACCTGTGGCCAAAATGCCAACCATCAGGGTATTGGTAAGTGTGGCTGCATCAAAGAATTGGAACATGTATCAATTGGATGTAAAAAATGCATTTCTAAATGGTTGGATTTTAGAGGAGGTGTACATGTCTCAACCTCCTGGCTATGAGGACCCAAGCAAGGTAACATATGTGTGTAAATTGAACAAAGCTCTTTATGGATTGAAGCAGGCACGTAGGGCATTGAACCATAGGTTGACTACATATCTTCAGGAACAAGGATTCATCATGAGTAAAGCATATACTTCTCTATTTGTTAAGAGGAGTAATTGAGAGGTAATATACCTATGTCTATATGTTGATGATATCATAATCACAGGTAATGATGCTAATGGCATCAAGCAGATTAAGAATCAAATGATGTAGGAGTTTAAAATCAGTGATCTAGGATCACTAAAGTGTTTTCTTGGACTTGAGTTATTCTATACTAACTCAAGAATTTACATTACTCAGAGAAAGTATATACAGGACATGTTAAAGAAGTTTCATTTGGAGGATGCCAAGGTAGCAACCACTCCAGTGGAGGTAAACCAAAATTTAAGTGCTCATGAAGGTGATGTGCTTGAGAATATTGTAGGTTACCAAAGCATAGTGGGAAGTTTGAACTATGCTACATTGACAAGGATTGATGTTGCTTATGGAGTAAGTGTTTTAAGTCAATTTATGCACAAACCTAGGGCACCTCACTTGGAAGCTGCCAAGAGGATTTTGAAGTATCTTAAGGGCACTCAAAATCAAGGATTATACTTTCCTTATACCTCAAATTTGGACATCAAGATATATTTAGATGCAGATTGGGTAGGTTGCAAAGATGACAGAAGGAGTACCTCAGGCTACCTATCTTTTGCAGGTAACAAACCTATATCATGGTCTTCAAAGAAGCAACCTACTGTTGCTTTATCTTCTTCAGAGGTAGAGTATAGAGGATTGGCGAATGCTACTCAAGAGGCCATATGGATCAAATTGTTATATACAGATTTGGGTTTGGATACTACATCTCCAAAGATTTTTGGAGATAATACAAGCTCATTACATCTTTTCAAGAAGATTGAAGAAGAAGACCAAGCCAAGATGTTTGGCTTGAGGGGGAGCTGTTGGTGCAAGTGTCGAGCCTACACACTTGGTAAGACATGAGAAGATCTTATGAAGAATAATTGAAGTTCCATGGGAACCATTACTATGAAGTCTTTACCTTTTACCATTTGTAAAAGTCTATTTGACTTGAAGGAATATTTGTCGCTACCACTAAACTCGTGGAGCTTGTTAGATGGAAAATCCATGACTTTATTTGGAGAGAATATCTCCTACATTAGAGGATCACTTTTTAGTGAAAGCCAATGGTAAATTCAAATTCAAAATTCAAATGAGCCATCTATAAAAGATGGGTGTAAAAAACTTGCAGTATGATCACTGCAATTCCAAGTTCTTGTTGATTACATTGTAGGAGAGTGAGGCTTACTTCATATCCTATACTACTCATTGTCATTGAGCATTGATTATCATGCCAATGATCATGTACAACATTGTCTTATAATACAATGGATCAAGTCTTTCATCTATGGTCTCTCTGTCATAGTTACTCAAAACAGTCATTTTGTATTGCTCATATCTCATTCATTTCTCCACCATTTTCAATGGTCTATAGCTTGGTGGAATCATCTCTAAGTCCTCTACATGTTGAAAACGTTTGAAGACATTATATTCATCAGATGTGGAGAAAATTGCATCAACGTATGCACTATTCAAACTCAACAGAGGTCCTAAAAAAACCGGGGTAAAGATTTGATTGCTAAATTGATTGCTCTGTGTATAGTGCATCATTTCAAGTGATTCCACTTGGAATCATTAGCTCATTAAGAAAATTTAATATCTCCAAAATGAAGTTTTCTAATTCCTTTTGTATTGAAAGCATTGAGCCTAACAAGCAACAGGTGTGTGAACAAAAATAGGAGGTTTTTATTGATTCTTGAAATTTGAAGTAGTCTATTTTGAATCAATCATTTCTCACATCATTTCCAAAGTACATAGGCACTTATTTAGTGTCATTGGAAAGCTAAGAGGGCCTAAAACTCAACTCTAAAGCAAATGAGGTATGGTACAAAGCAGGCATTAGTAGTACCTACTCATTTCTTGGAGTGTCCATCCATCTTTCCCAACACGATCTGCTCACCAATAGTACCATGCATCTGAAAGCATAGGTTTTGTATTCAATCCAAAGCAAAGGGTCCATATTCTTGAACGTGTGCAATACAAATCCATCCTTTACAAAATATTTGATACTTGTATTGGGTGCAAGGGCATGCCATTCTCTCCTTTGGATCCAAAGACGCCATCTGATACCATGCACAGGTGTTGGGACATATCCCTCTCTTTCTCTCTCTATCTATCTACCTATATTTCTCTCTCTCTCTCTCTCTCTCTCTCTCTCTCTCTCTTCTTTCTTTATGCTCTCTTTCTCTATACCTCTCTCTCTCTCTTCCCTCTCTCTCACTCTCTATGATCTCTCTCTCTATGTTCTCTCTCTCTCTCTCTCTCCCTCTCTGCCCTAAACACTAACCAAAATTTAATTACATTTGAATTTCTCTCTCTCTCTCTCTCTCTCTGCCTCCCTCTCTCCCTCCTCCCTCTCTCTCTCTCAAGTGCCAACCAAAATTTCATTACATGTTGATTTTTATCTCCCTCCCTCTCTCTCATTCTCTCTCTCTTTCCAAACATTAACCAATATTTTCTCTTTCGCTCTCTCTATCAATTATGGTTTTTTGTATGTTTTTATGTTTTTTTGTATCAATGTTTTGTTTTTAATATCTCTCTATCTTTTAGTATCTCTCTATCTCTTTCTTTCTCGCTCTCTCTCAATATCTCTCTCTCAAAGGTTAACCAACATTTCATTTCATGTCTCTCTCTCTCTCTATCTATCAATTAAAGTTTTTTGTATGATTTTTTGTTTTGTTTTTTGATTCAATGTTGTGTTTTTTGTATATCTTTCTCTCTCTCTTTCAGTCTCTCTCTCTCTTGCTCTCTCTCTTTCTCTCTCTCTCTAATAAAGAACAAAACAATACATGCATGGACATAGATCACTCACACTAATGTAATTGTGCAACACATCACACATGCACAATCGATGTTGCCTCCTATCAAACAAAAAAGCGCTACCAAAAAGCTCCTACAAAACAAAATGAAATTGAAATTAGAAAACCCTAAATAAAAAGAAAAATAGAGAGAGAGAGGGTGAGGGAGTGCATCCCTTACCAAGATGTAAGGGAGAGAGAGAGATGTGTGTTTGTGGAGATAGATGTGTGTGCGTGTGTGGAGAGAGGAGGGTGCATGTGTGTGAAGGAAGAGGAAAGAAGCAAAAGGGGGGGGGGGGGAGAGTGCACATGAGATAGAGGGGAGGTATGCATGGGTATTCAAGTAAAAAAATAGGGGATTTGACTTTTAGTTTAAAATCAAGTGATTCAGCTTTTGTCCATTTATCAAACGTGACATCAGAGTATGCATCGATATAATCATCGGTATAGACATCAGAATAAGTATCCATATCTACTTGTGCACTACTAGTGCCTATACTAATGATTATATCGATGATTTTGCTGGCGTGTATTCAGATGTTTGTTTTGGTGTTAGGTTTATAACATTTTTCCAAGCATCTTACAACTATCATACCAATGCTGCGAATGACTATCACTATGGCTAGTGTCGATATGACCCTAATCTATAGTTCTTGTGTGTCTCTCGCACTTCAACACACACCCAACAATGTTTGCATAAGAATCAAAATAAATCGCTACAAACTTTGCATAATAATATATGATGGATTTTTGGTGGATTATGAAACCTTGGTCTTGATCCTCACCTTTTATTTTTTGAGAATTTTGGATGATGCTATAAAAAGATGAGATATGGGTAAATGAACAACAAGTTAAAGATGAAATTACAAAAAATGATATTTAGACGTCTAAAAGAATAATATAAGGGAGAAGCAGTTCAAGTGTAGCTACTACTATGAAGTTCATGCATATGTTGCATTTATTGGGTCGAATAATAAAATTTTACAAAAGTATGCACAAAATCATATTTGTTCACATTTTGTAAATAGAGGTTCCACTTTTATCGAAAGGCAAATCTTTCCATCAAAATAGTTTCTCATAAAAAACGATTTTGATCGAGATATTTTTCAATCAAAAAGATTTCTATTGGAATTTTTTTTCATATTACAACATGCATCCTTATTATTCATTAAAACTTTATTTTAAATAGTATGAAATTAAGAAAAATTATTATATCATAAAACACATGAATTTTATGTATGTACAAGGAATTAAGAATGCTTCACGACTCATAAGTTGCACATCACTTAATACATTACATCAAAGGTTTGAAATCATACTATAAAACAATTATATAATATAAGTAACAAAAGCTTTTAAACATTATAACCAGGGTAAAAAATAAGACCACCCCTCTCTCTCAGAAGTATATAAATATGGGCGAATTTCTCTAAGTATCTCATATTATAAGTATAAATATTCTGGCGAATTTTGATAGTAATTTCCATTTGAAAAATAAAATAGTTGGCGAATTTTAGTGATAAATTATATTTGAAATATAAAATTTTAGGCAGAAATTTGCAATAATCATGTATATATTATCATTTTAGACACAATACTATTACAAAGGCTCACCAAGCTAACTCTAATCACAGAAAAATGGACTGCAAATATCAAATCTAAGATGAGCATGATGTCAGCATCTTGTAGAGAACTATATCTAGTCATCAACCAATCAAGGGTAAAAGTCAGATGTAAAATCAAAAACATCTGTATGTACATGCACCTGTACATTGTTTGTTTGCTTTATGCTCAGAAAATTGCACTTATGTATTAAATACAAGAAAATTCAAACAAAGATTAGAAGCTTGCAAAAAGCTTCATAATGTAAAATCTTGCGGCCTTATTTCCTTTCCTCCTTGTTTACGTATAAGAAACCATGTTCTTGTAGGTGAACATCCACTTGGACAATAAATACCTCATAGAATCAACAAATGTGTCTAGAAAAAAATCATTCATTTTAATCTGTACATAAAGAGGTATCTACACACGGTTCACTATATACTTTTCAAAAGCTTTCCCAACTTTTAATCACACTCATAAGATCCTACATCTATGACGAAAAACCAAATCATGATTTAACAGCATTCAATGTTGTTGCTTCCACTCAAACATCATGGCATTACTTATGCTAACACACTTCTCAGATTGGTCGTGGCTCATGATATTCTCAATGTGCAAACTGATGCTTCCAGCTCAAATGCATTTCAATTCTTCATCTCGAGAAACCCGCCTAGTAGATATTCTCAGTATCACAAAATCTTCAGCAGCACATGGATGTATCCCCACCTGCAATTATGGAAGAATTTATGCATAGTTTGAGACCGAAGAAAAATTGATAAGAAGCACTCAAACACTGTATCAGACCAATGATATACAAAAATCTTACAATAGCATCTAGTTGCACTCTTGTTGCATTGCACTTCAAAGCGACTACTATGCCCTGCTAGAAATTGCTCTCTTCAATACCTGCAAAATTATATGATGGAGAAATATATACATATAGCAACCAATAAATTATCCACCTCCTGTCTGTCATTGTAGATGACACATTCAAATAGATTCACACACTGATTCATGCACATTCCACATACACTGTACCTGGTAAAATTTCATCAGTCTGTCAGTAATCCCTGCTTCTGCATTTCATCAAAAAGACTGAGATCAAATGAGTTACATACCTGGTTGCTGCATTACTAAAAGCCAAACTGGTTGCCAATGGAGATGCTTGAAAGTGGATCATCAGGATCTAAGAAGATTTTGTTGGCTTGTTTCATCAACAGGAGTTACCTAGAAACACACACAGATAGAAACACACAAACATATATACATAAGCTCAGTACTGTTGTCCTGTCTGTCAGTAATCCCTGCTTCTACATTTCATCAAAAAGACTGAGAGCAAATGAGTTACATACCTGGTTGGCATAATGTTTATCAATGCTCCAAAAGACACTGCATCTCACAACTCAGAGCATGGATTAAAAGACCTTCTATGGCCACATTTATACTGCAGGCTTTCAGGACACACAAACTTGTAACAACACTTGGCTGTCACTCTTTTTCCCATGGCAGTCAACATATATATACACATGCACATATATTCCAGCATACATATACCTACAGATCCACATACCTGCCAGTCAACACACCCATACACATGGATTCATAAATGCATACACACATATATATTCAAGCATACATATACATAGAGATCCACATACATGCCAGTCAACACACCCATGCACATGGATACATATATGTGTAAATATCCCTTTGACAGTCTAATATGTGTAAATATCCCTTTGACAGTCTAATACATCATGAGTGAAATATCATGAAATAATGTTTTGAAGACTCTGAATTCTGACCAAAATATATGACCATGACCAAAATACATGACCTGACATATGCATAGCTAGCTCTTGCACACACCTGCACATACACACACGTGCATACATACTTCTTCACACATCTATTTGGAAACAACATTAGATTACCAAATTTCTGATCAGAGATAGGTCCCATAATTCCAAGAAGTTCAATGTGCAAGCCTTCAAATCCTCTAAAAGGAGTGTTCAGTGTACACACATACATACATACATATAAGCATGAATAAAAACATAATATATACATGCAAGCATCACATATACATAACACATACATATTACATGCATCACACATGCATCCATATGTACATACACACATACATATTACATGCATCACACATGCATCCATATGTACATACACACATACATATTACATGCATCACACATGCATCCATATGTACATACACACATACATACATGCATGAATACAAGAATACAAACATACATACATGCAAGAATACATGAATACAAACATACACACATACATGCATGCATGAATACAAGAATACAAACATACATACATGCAAGAATACATGAATACAAACATACACACATGCAAGCATGACACATGCATGAGTCATACATAAATAGATACATAAATAGGCATGAACATTGAACAATAGGAACCTTTGAATCTCATCATTTCAGATATTAAAAATAAAAATAAAAAAACAAAAATCGGCAAATATTGAAGTCCTCGATATATTCAAAACCTGTCAAAACAATAAGAAACATTAGTATAAATTATACTTCACCATAATATTAAAAAAGAAATCAAATAAAAAAGTTACCTTTTTATAATCAGTATCAGTCGATTTGAAAAATATTAGAAGGTTCAACATCCTCCATGTGTTTCCTCTCACCTGATACTACACATTCACTTCTTCGTTGACATTGACTTTTCCATATGGCATAAGCTTCTTCGAAAGGGAAAGTTTCAAGGTCACTCTTAGAAACAAACAATCTAAGACATGTATCCAAGTTTTTATTCAATCTATTTCTCGTTGCATTTCTTATGAAAGTTAAGCTACTCCATAGACGTTCATCTTCAACGGATCCAAGGATCATTGTTATACACAAATTTGCTACTTTAAAATACTCCGACATAGATTCCTTCAAGAATGGAGATATATCGAGCTTTTTCCATAGCTTTGTCATTGCACCAGGATTTGAAGGATCTTTGATGAAGTCAAATTGCTCCCACATTGTTTGTCCAAATATCCCAGATTGTTTTTTTAAAAGATTTGGATTTATAATTCCTTCTAGAATCCTATCTCCCAAATATGCATTCTTTCCAAAATGATCGGATAATACTTGGACCTTGCTTTTAAAGTCATTTGTTAGTAAGCTCTTGTCTTTTGCATGATTCCAATATAAAGGATGAACTATGGCCATTGCTTCTAAGAGCTCATCTCGAGGAAATCTCTCTCTGATCTCAGAAGTCAATTTATTACATATGGATCTTAAGCCTTGTTTTACACTATCCACTAGAATAGCAAAGAATGTTTGATTAACTTTTTTCTTGATGCATACTCCTTGACTTTTTCGTGATACATAAAGAGGAATCTGCTTATCTTTCACAAATATGCACAACCAACCTTTGTTATTGTATTGCAAAAAACTATCTTCTACACCAACTTGTATCAACGATTCCCACTCGATAAATTCTTGCGAATCAAAACCCGATGTCTCAGAATACAAAGTTTCCAAGCGCATACAAGTCATTCTTCTTGCTACTGCGTATTCCATTACATAAATATCTCTTGATTGAGAAACTTTTATCAAATTATTCATTTCTCTTAACAATGGTAACATTCCTCCAAGATAGAGAAGAGTTTCCACATCACTTAGCATTTGCAACAAAGTGTGAGCTTTTCCTTTTTGTATTCCTTTACTTAAAGACATAATATTGACCACACCGATGACTGATTTATATTCTTCAAAAAGACGTTCTACAGGTCCAATAAGTGAAATCCATCTGGTGTCAATATTTTTTTTCAATTTTCTTCCTTTACTTATCCCATCAGAGAAGCATTTAAACTCTTTAATACGCTTAGGACTTTTTGAAAAGAAAGCATATGCCTGGTGTACAAGATCTTCAACTTTTTGTACGAAAACAAATTCTGACACAATTTTAAATGCCAGATTTGTACGATGAGACATACAATGTATACCTAAAGCATATGGTGTATAGTTTTGTTGCAATTGAACACACAATCCATTTCTAAGCCCATGCATAACTGAGCATCCATCAACACCAATGCATACTATCTTTTGATTAATATCACTAATTGACATCCCTCCTATATTTGAAATGGAATCTAAAACAAGTTGCACCAACAAATTAGAAGTTGCACTTCCCTTTAGTTGAAAAGCACCAATAAATTTGGCTTTTCTTGCATAATTCTCCACAATATATGCATGGATACATACCCAAGAAGTGCAATCCCTTGCTGTCACTTCATCAAGGGAAATAGAAATAAAAGTAGCATCCGATAAACTTTTTTTCAAGTTTGATTTAATTACCTCTCCCATTGCTTTTGCAAATTCCCATCCTGAAGATTCTGTCCAATATTGTGTCGGAAAACTTTGAATTCGTAATCCAATGAAATTCAATGGAACTCTCCACTTAGGATAATCAGACATTGGTTTTCCAATGGACAAGATATGTAGCACAATTGAAAATTGCATTAATATGGCTTCATTATCTGATTTGAGCTTTCTCTCAAAAAGATGCATAAAGGATCTTTTATTCTCATTACTTTGCTCCAAAAGCCATAAATGAGAATTATAGGCGTCTACATTCTGTACATGCCTACATTCATCTTTTGTTTTCCATCTAACAATGTTTTCCATTTTCCCTTCTACTTCTACTTTCACATACATTTTACCCACATGTTTTTCAATGGTATCTAATTTCAATTGTAACTTGACTTGATTACCTAATTTCCAACTACATGGTATACAAGTGGCAAATTTTGGTTCTTCTTCACCCTCAATTATCAAAGGCTCAATAAAAGGAAACTTTGTTATCCAATCTATTTTAAAAGTCCTTCCTATATCCCATTGACCCTTCCCTCTCTTCATACGTTTAGACATAGAAGTGTCATTTGAGGTTTTCGACTCTGACACAGAGATATTAGAGCATGCAATTGGGGGTAAAATTGTAGGCTCAAGGGATGAGCTTGCTACACATGAAGAGCGCATGACATTCGAGCCACTAATCTCTCCTTTAAGTGAATAAAAATCAGAAATGGATTTTCTCTTAGGTCTCGAATCCATTACAACCTTTCCTTTTTCCTTTGATTGCATCTTAGCCATTCCTGGATATATAGAAGACACACACATGAACACACCCATGAGAGAAGCATTTGAAATCTTCCAACACTAATCCTATGTCTTTCTATAGATCCATTTTTATATATACATGCATATTACAAACCCTAACTCTACTACACATGCCCTAGACCTACCACATATATATAATTATTAAACCTATACACATGCCCTACATCTACCACATATATATAGTATATACAAATTATATATATTATATATTTAGTGAGAGAGAGGCTATTTGAAGGGAGTTGAGTACATACCTGATGGATGATTATTCCCATCAAGAACACTGACGACATATTGAGAGGACGGCGAACTCCCAGCCATTTGAAGCAAGATGATATCGATTGCCACAGCAACTGCAAGCTACACTCAAAAAGATAAAAATCACATGTCTTCAATTAAATACTCATCCCCATAAAGCTAAATCAACTCTGTCTCAATGTCAGGTATTTTTTTATGCAACCAGTATGTACCTTATGAAAACATAACAAAAAATTCAAAACAGTATGTACCTTTCTTAGGCCATTAGTTTTCCTCTAGCCTCAGGACATATACTTCTACATCCACAGAAAGAAAATCTATAATTTTATAAGGGGATTTCATCCTTTGACCTAAACTTTGAGAAAAAAGAAATTAAAAAAAGGGATGTGAACAACACAGAACAAGTGTGTGTGTGTGTGTATGTATGTATGTATGTATGTATGTTCCTTCTACCAAACAACATTAAAACTCTTTTCAAGTTCAATAGGAAAACATGATCCAACTCGACATCATATTTTGTAAATGATTGTAGAAAGGGGTTTGAAGTTTCCCAAAAAAAACGTAAGTATGACTTTTTTCTAGGTTCTCTAATGTGCTCTTCGAAACAAATAAATGGTCTCAAAAGATTGACCCATGTACAAAAAAAAAGAACGATTATAAATGTTATCAATTACACAACTGACATGGATTTCAGAACCAGTATATACTGTTCCTGCTCTTTATGTAACCTATATTGCGACTCTGATTGAACAGGTCAAGCATGCTACAGTAATATAACAAGGCTAAATACACATAAAGAGCTCATAAACTGACATTACATAATACAAGCACTCACTGCAAAGATAATCTAGCCCAATTACTCACTGATGATTACATGTAAGATGAATTTTTTCCACACTTCGTCTAGAAGAATCTGTTAGGTCAAGATTTAACTTTCACTATGATTGAGACATACCACAACCAACATGCTGCCAGAGATCACGACCATGCAAACAAACTTATCTTTTTAAATAAAATCTCCAACTCATTTGACTTTAAAATTGAAGATTTTTGAAACCAAGGCAAATTACATATCATTTATAAATGCAAGACTAGATTCTCAGTCTATCTAACCAAGCCTCGTAATTTTCCAGTCTCCTCTCTCCTTTCATCAACTGTTTCTGCTTCCAAAGCACAAAGCACTGCATGTAACATCCGTCAGATGTCTTCTAATAACAGGAAAACATGTCTTTATGGAAATCAACCAACATTCGATCTAGAGAAATTGCCAGCAGTTTATTGATTGAGCACTTAACCCCCTAAAAATATGTCATGTGTCTGCACAAGCCAAAAGTATTCTAGGGCATTGCATGGACAATCAAAGAACTAGTCCACAGATTATTGCCAGCAAATAAACCAAATCACATCTCTACTTGTAGTAAGGCAGGAGTACAAAAAGACAATTGTCACAAAAAACGTGTTAAGAACCCAAAGAAACCTCAGATTCGCTGTATGATAACTGAATTCATAAATTTGTGGTACCAACATAATATCAAAGCACAAGGTCTACACATCCCATAACTGTATGATAACTGAATTCATAAATTTGTGGTACCAACATAATATCAAAGCACAAGGTCTACACATCCCATAGCTCACTTATATATGGTTTTCACATTTTACATGCTTTTGGAGCAACTGCAGCAGTATAACTATCATACGCAGTTCTTCAATAGTCGACACAAGAACAACTAAAATATAGAATTTTCATCACGATGCAAATGTAAAGATACTGAAGCCAAAATTACTATTGACACATATAATCCTTCAACCATTCAAATATGGACACCATTTTACCACGGGTCAATGCATGATGGCAGACATCAACGTGAACGATTTGACTTCAGGCAAACGAGAGAACCTACACAGTTTTATTACGATATGGCTCAGCATTTCTTCCATCAAATCAAACAAAACTAACAATATCAAATCTCACTAAATCTGAAACATTGCACAGATGGGAGATATACTAGTTGTCACTCCGAGCAAATGCCTTCTTGCAAATAATGACACTAATTTCTTGCTGCCATCCTATCACCAAATGTCTAAAATATTAACGTTTGATTGCAGGCATCTTTAGGAAACTCCACTAGGTTATATGTCATTTCTACATTCGAATGCATATTTCTATATCCATGACGATGTTAATGTTCTGAGCCCTAACATGGTTACATGTATGATCTACCACGAATGATATGTTAGGCTATGCAATGTGCATCAACGCCACTTAAAAGAATAAAAAAATTGTATTCATATGAAAATCAAGGAAATAAAAAATGTTAACTAAAGAGCACGAAATCAAGAGATTTCCAAAAGTTTACTACATTAAGAAGGTGAATGTTTTCGAGATCATATACTCTCTCTCTCTCTCTCTATTTAGAAAAGGTAAACTTGTTAAGCTGACTCGCTAATCTTTGGAAATGCCAAAATATGTATATATGTATGTATTTACGCGCCTCTATTGTATGCAAGCATCCATGTACAATTTTATATCTCAACCGCAAACGGCTGCAAATAGTGCATTCCAATTTTTGGTCCAAGATTTTCGTTTAAAGGCCAGCGAAATGTAAAATGTTTGGGTCCCCTTTCAAAACTTCAACGACATCTGTGTGCGCGCGCGCCTGTGTATACACGTATGTGTATTTGAATGCATATCTCTGCAAAGAAAAATATGTATCCATGTATATGCATATTTAAATGAGCTGAGGATGTATATGTATTTATATTTGTACATGTGCATATGTATATGTATGCACATCTACATCTTCATCTTATTTAGATATGCATATACATGGATAGATATTTTTATGCACACATATATGATGGCACCAATCACGAAGATGATGAGACCGAAATATGTAACTATACACATGCAAGTACGTAAGTACGCACATTCGTGTATGTATGTATACATTACATGAATGCATATAGTACGCATGTACTACGTCTGCGTGTAAGTTACATGTATCTATGCATGTATGTATGTATCATATGGTAATCCGCTCCTGGAAAGTAACTAATGGTATGATCCTAAATACGCATTGCAAACATAATCACTCAATGCTTAATTACCGATCCTCACTGAATAAATTTGTGTATGACCTTCATGATTTGATCTTTTAACAATTATGAAGACAGGGCATCAAGTAATGTATCTCACGATAAGCAGGCTCAGATTTCCCTCGTAACTGGTAAAAGGAATTATCAGACAATAAAACTCATGACAGGAATATAGGAAGGATTTCACCTTGTACCTCACTGATACTGCTGTAAAACACATCCAAAAGAGACACATTTTCCTTAACTTCTACAATCAAAAGAACAATCTCTCTCTCTCTCTCTCTCTCTCTCTCTCTCTCTCTCTCTCTCTCTCTCTCTCTCTCGTACCTGGTCGGGTACCTGTAGCCAGAGCGTCCGACTCCTCACTCTCTCTCTCGCCTACGACGCATCGAATGCTTGATAATTCTGCAGATGACGTCGATGCGCGTATAGCACAAAGGGCGAAAGTGAAGACCACAGAGAGCTCGCGCGTATAGCACAAAAGGCGAATCTGAAACTACAGAGAAGTTAGGGTTTGTTGAGAATAAGGCTATTTTTTAAAGTTTCCAAATCACTAAATATAGCAAAAATTTACTAATTTCTTTAAATATTCGCCATTGGGCTAATATTCGCCCCTAATTATTTCACTGATTATAACATGCATATTTATCGTTAATTAAAACTCAATTCTGAATCATATGAATTCAAGCGACACATTTAACGGATCATAACATGCACATGAATTGTTTATATATACATAGAGATAAGAATGCTTCATGGACATTCATAACAATCATGACATAATGAAACTTCTTTTTTATGGGGGGTTGATCTTACAATCTATAATGAAAAAGCTCATTGTAGAAAGTAAGATCACTCACTCCCACAAACAAAAGAGAGAACTACACATTTTATAGGTTTTTTTTAATTGAATAGTTTTTTTTATCAAAACACATTTTAGCCAAAATAACACTCTAGTGGGGATCTAGGGGCACCACCCCTTGACCCAATTATAAAGGGAATATTCCATGGAATATTCCCTATTGGACTTAGAAATAATGTATATTTGTTATATTCTTTGAATCAAACTAAGCCGCATGTGGGGATTATGTAGGCTATGGAAGCCCACATTCAATCATCCATGTCAAGACATCCGTGGAAGGTCATACCTCTCCATCATCCTATGTATATACATGATTTCTCAACTAGTCAAGACATCCAAATGAGCATGCATACCTTTACCTTGTAATCCCCTATCTAGAGTTGTCTAGATCACCATTTGAGATCTACCTTGATAGTGCATACTTGGTACTAGTATCAAATATTTTGGAATTATACAATATTTTTTCTCTTCTCAGCTATTAATCGTGATCTTTCTTATGTAACTGCTTTCTTACATGGTATCACAATTTTTAGGTATCTATTACTAGATATGATTTCTTTTTGAGTCTACAATTATATTTCTCTTATCATCAAATTTTGTGAGTGATGACTTCATCTTCTAGTGTTGAGGTGTTTGCTAATGTTGTTACTACATCAATTCCCATTTTTCCACTCCATCATTGAAGAAAATCTTTATGGAACAAATAACAGACTTTGGATGTTCAAAATCTCTATAATTTTGGATTTCATGAGTTTTTGAATAATGTCATGGGGCTAGTAGGTCCTTATCCAGAGTTCATTCTGATGGAAGATCCATAGATCCTTAAGGGAAAATCTAGCTTGATCTAGATCTTCTTCAAATGTGGAAGAGGGAGACTGCAAACACATTACTATGAGTGCTTGATGAATTGAAGATTAATAGAAATTTGTGCTTGAAGTTGTTGAAGACTAGTCCAACTAACCAGCACAAGATCTTCCCTTTAGCTATTGGGGACTTTAACATACCTTCTAAGCTTCAAGATGATGGAATGAAACAACCTATGTTCTTTGAAAGATCATTGACAAACAATTGATCCAAAATAGATAACTTGCACACGAGCAACTACAAGAAGAACATACTATTTTGGTTAGAATATGCAACTTCTAAAGCTTAGTGATCTCACCCTAATTAGAATTGGCCAAATTCCTTTTAATGGATGGTGGCTCATAGGTTTGAATAGCTTTTATGGACAAGAATCAAATTTATAATCTACCTATTTTCTAATTATAAGCTGAGCATTGACTAGAAGTATCCTTGACGTTTTCACGGATGTGTAGAGAATGACCCTAAGAGCTAAGAAACTACATTCCAAATAATTTATGAGATCAAATGCTACAATTCTTTACATACATATCCTAGACACTAATTTTTTTTTAATGAACCATTACTCACAAGCATCGGACCTTTGAGGAGCGAGAACAAGCTTTTGCAAGTGAGTAGACTTTGTAGATGATCATGCAGGAAAGTGAGCAACAATCAGAATGAAGATGAAAGTAATTGTATATTCGTCTAAAATTAATGTACAAAACCTTTTTTAGTCTTTATATAGAATCTTTGTGGATTCCATGAATCGTCTACATCCAATTTCAATTCAAAATCACTTCCGGGATAATTTATTTTGATTGGGATTTTCCTATAATATAGCGGAGGAAGGAATCAAGCTAAGCTTGATTTTGGTAGTTAGTTGAACATCAACCTCATAACTCGTGGCCTTTTAGTTCTTCTAAATTCATCACTTAGTGAGATTAAAGATCTAAAATCATGAGTGATCATGAACCTTTACAAGAATAGAGAAACTAATGAAGTACCGTAACTCTAAGATTAACTCTAGGAATGAACTTGTTTCGAAACACATCGTTTTCTCAAGCATGAAAAGAGCTTGGTGTTCTAAAAATTATGTGCCATTGTTACGCATGCAAGTGGTTTGGTGTTTATTATAGTGGGAAAGGTTTGCATACGAGATTCTTGGGACTTGAGAAGAAAAGTCACGCATGATAATCATGGTGTTGCTTGTGTAGGGCATCATGGTGTTCACAAGTCCATTCAGCTTGTTAGAAAAACATTTTGGTGGCCTCAATTAGCCAGAGATGTCCATACATATGTTCAACAATGCCTTATGTGTCAGGTCAAGAAGGTAGAAAGGGTTAAGACATCTAGTCTTTTTACATCCTTTAAAGATTGCAGAGCACGAATGGATTCATATGGGGTTACCATGGACTCGTAGGAAGTGGGATACTATCCTACTAGTGGTGGATAGATTGAGCAAGATGGCTCATTGCATACCCATGCACAAAATGATAGAAGATCCACAGGTAGTGGAGCTATTTATCTAGCATGTGTTCAGATTGCATGGGTTACCAACATCCATAGTTTCAAATAGGGATGTTAGATTCATAGGACAGTTTTGGAAGTTTGTATTTGACAAACTGAAAGTGTCATTGAAAATGAGTAGTGGTAAACATCTATAGACAAATGGTCTGAGCTAGAGGGTCAACCTGATTCTAGAGGACATGTTGGGAGCATGTGTCTAAGAAGCAAACAAATTGGGATAGTTACTTGCCTTTAGTAGAGTTTTCTTATAATAATAGACCTCATAAGGTGATAAGAATGTCTCCTTTTGAGATGAATAATAGCATGAATCTCACTATTCTAAGTACCGTAGGAATGCCAAAGAAGTGTCCTAGTGCTTTGGAGTTCTTGGCAAACCTACAAGAAAATTTAGAAATAGCTAAAGCCAAGATGCAGCAAACAACTGATAGGGCAAAAGAATATGCTAATAGGAAGAGATATCCTATAGTCTTCGAGGAAGGAGATAGATCTTTTCTTGAAGTGCTAGCTAGATCTACATCGCTATCCACAGGAAAGTATACTAAGCTTTCACTGAGGTTTTGTGGACCTTGGAAGATAGTTAAAAAGCTTAGTGATGTTGCATGCCAATTAGAGCTTCCTCCAAATTGTAGAGTCCATCAAGTGTTTCATGTCAGTGAACTTAGAAAGTATTTCCATGGAGGAAAATTCAATAGACGATATTTTTGCTTTGCAGGAAAGTGATAACACAAACAATTCTTGACATAGGACACTAGATCAAAGATAGAAATGGTTGAGAAACCATGTCATCTAGGAGTATCTAGTAGCTTGGAGAGGATTACTACTTCAAGATTCTACTTGGGAATCAAAAGCTCCAGTTCGCAAGTACTTTCCCTCATTGATCATTGAGGACACTGATATTCCAAAAGAGGAGAGAGTGATAGGCATTTCTCTATAGAGACCATTTTGTGTGTGTGTGGAACAAGGTTGAGTCATAGCTAGGGTCCCTAGTTTGAGGGATATCCTAAGGTATTCAATGGTAATGGGGATGAGTGTTGCACGGTGGCCACATGTCAACACTAGAACATTCTACATTTAGCATTGACCTTGCAACCTCCACAATAGTACTATTTCTTCTCTTAGCCACTCCATTTTGTTCAAGAGTATATTTGGTGGTGATTTCTCTTTTGATCCCTCTCTTCTGGAGATAAGAATCAAATTCATGGGAGAAATATTCTCCCCCTCCATTTGACCTTAGTCTTTTTAGGGTTTTACCTGTTTGGTTATCCACAAGAGCTAAATACTTTTTGAAACATGAAAACAATTCATCTTTATGTTTCATAAAATACAAGATAGTTCATCTGCTACAATCATCTATGAATCATGCATAGAACCTTGATCCACATATTGAAGGATCCTTGCTTGGTCCCCATACATCTATGTGGACCATCTCCAATAGCTCTCAAAGTATGGAGCCTTTTTATGAAGGTTTGTCTGCATGACTTACCAAATCGACAAGCACTACATTTATATATCAATTGTTGTTTGGATATATTCGGTAGAGCAAGTGCACTCCGATCCCTATTGATTTGTTTGAGAGTTCTTTCTCCTATGTGAGCTAACCTCTTGTGTCAAATCTCTAACTCTGATAGAGTTTGGGTGCCATGATTGAACAATGCAATGTTCTTGGTGTCTTGGACTTCAAAGGAGAACAATCTACCTATTTTTTCTCCCATTTATATCTTCTTGGATCTCTTATGTGCGTCCTCAACAAATGATCCATGATTGGTAAATCTGACGTGCAATCCCTTCTTAGAAATTCGACCTACAAATGAGGTTCTTGGTAATAGTAGGAACATAGAGAACCCTACTTAGTAAGTTCATATTACCATATGGAGTTTTTACATTACATATCTTCTCAACTAGATGCCTTGTGTCATGTCTTGTTTGTACTTCATTTCTATTCCATGGTTATTATAAATCTGAGAGTAGAGATACATTACTATAATAAAGTAAGTCTATGGTCTAGGGAGCATGGGGAGAGAGTTTTGCCCAAGAAGCTCCAGAGCCTTCTAACTCAAGTTGACGTGAGTTAACTTGAGTCTAGAGAGACTTGACTCGAGTGGTTAGTACAACCACCACTAGTGGACTCTAGTGGAAGGTACTAAAGCAGTGGACATGATCACTCCAACCACTTGCAGACTCTAGTGGAAGGTATCAAAGGAGTGGAGGAGATTGCACATGCACTTGTGGACTTTAGTTACATTTGTGGTCCTCGTTGATTCAAGCAACTATATATAGAGAGGCATATGACTAGGAGATGAGTACACATTCATTCGTGAGCTGGTATTCTGGAAACTCTATTGCATTGGGATCAGAGCTTCCATGGTGACCTTGGAGTGAGCTTCATCATCATTATCGCTATTAGCATCACCATCATTCTCATGGATTTGGTTGCTTGTGAGTGGAGTCCCTTGCTCATGGGCATGCATCAATTCCTACCAAATTCATTCGGTGGGCTTAGCTCAAAGGTGGAGGTTACAAAAAGAAGAAGATAGCAATCAGGTGGCACGTGGGGATCAAACTTGCAAAGTACCAAAGACAGCTCTCTCGTCTATTCAGGAGACCGACGCTCATTCACGGTGAATTGATTTCTGCTTTTCTATTATTATCATAGCTATCCGGCATAGAAGCTTATCCATAATAAGAAAAAACGACAAGAGGGCCACCGTTTTTATAGATCTATTGCCGGTCTTGAACCCGTACCCTCGTGAGAAGGAGCGCATCATCTTATTCAAGAGAACGGTCCCGTTGGGTCAAATTTATTTGTCAAAGTTAACCCTATAGCAATCTCTGACGTGTAAGAGAGCAGACAACTCCCCTATCCGCAAGTGTACGTGCCTTCATGTCCGACTCTTCGGATTATTATTCCTGTTCCAGAAAAAGGAGTTTCCCAATGCCAAGCCGAGGGGTTCGCAACATTCAACCATTACGCTAGGAGGATTTCGGTGCATGAGTTCTCTGGAATTATTATTTGATCTTAGTTTCTACACATAATCCTTGCTTGATCCGAGCCCTTGAGCCATCTCAAACCAGAATTCTTCTCTTGAGAGCTGTCTTCGACCTGAACCTGAATCAGAACCTAGTCTTGCCTCCTTATTTAATCCTGAGAAGAACAAAGCAAGCCAAAGTGAAGCTATGAAGTCCATCCATTCCTGAAGGAGAAAGCACGTCGTTATTCTAGCACTCTCTACTAGAATCAAGTCACTTCAAAGCACAAACCAATCAAGGAAGTTTTCTTGTGAATTTTTTGCATCGTACTTTTGATTTTATCACACACACCACTTATGTTAGGGAATCTAAGTAAGTTTGTTAATGGATTGTGTGCGATGGAGGGGATTTTGAGCCATGCTGCATTAACGAGTAGTACTAGCATTTCGCTGTATGTTTCAGTTCCTATTTTAGCAGCATCTTCATTCATGATTAATCCACCAGTAGTATCAGGTGCATTGCATACATCTACATGAACAATTTCAATTCCTAGTCATGTGATTGATGCATCAAATATAGTTACGAAGGCATTAAATTTAGACGTTGAGGGAACCACATTGTGAGGGGACATCAACACCACCTTAAATGAGAGGAATGATTTTGAAGGTAGGATGTTGAGAGTAGAGCGGGGCCTTGGACATTTGTCCAATGTCCCGGTAGAAGTTGTAGAACTTCATCAATCTTTTGACGGAATTCAAAGTCACCTTAAGGCTATTTTGGACTTACTCTAGAAGTCTAAGGATATAGGTAGGGAAATTTGGTTAGCCATACAGAGATGATTGCAACTTCACCGATGTCTATTTTGCTAGAGAAGGATCCGGATACATCCATCTCCCAAGCAGATTTATTTCCCCTAACTGGTAGCCTGAGTCATCTTAGCTTGATGACTCCTGCCGCTCCACTATTTGCTAATACTTCGCGGCAAGCAATAGTTCAAATCCATCCAATAGATCTTTCCTTGGGAAAGGATATGCATCCTCCTTAATTCTCGGGAGAAGATAAGGATAGGAATAAAGACATTGTTTCGATGCTTTTAGAGAAGTGGCATGATGTCCACCAGTTTAAGAACAACCTTCACCATAGCTATGGGCCTCTACATGGACATGCAAGATCCTGACTTCAACACACTCATGAGACAATTGTTCACACATGAGGCAAAGCTTATGATGACTAGAGAGAACCAAAAAGGTAATCAATCCTCTGCTCTCTATACATATAAGAAGGATAACAAAGGCAAAGGCAAGATGTTTGATGATGAAGGTAGTACCTCTCAAGCCAACTTTGTAGGTAGAAGTAGATGCTCATGAGGAAGATTCAAAGGAGGTGGACAAGGCAAGGGAGAGCTCAATGCTCATCACCCTATGTCATATGTGGTATAACCAATCATATTACAGATAATTGTTTTAGGAACCCAAGGAGCCAAAGAGAAAGAGGATACAACAGAGGAGGCTATGAAGACTCTAGAGAAAGATTCAACAACTTGTATGTATAGAATAACAACTCATACAACAACAACTATCAACTTGGATACAAAGGAAGGAGAGACTACAACAATTATACAAATGATTAATCACAACAAGACACTTCTTCTCATGAACATGAAAATGAAGGAAGGTAGGGCAGATGAGCATGTGTTTTATATACAATCAAGATGCTAAAACAATGTGGTAGGAAATTGCAACGAAGTTTCCACAATACCAGCTCATGAATGAATGTGTACTCACCTCCTAGCCATATGCCTCTATATATAGCTGCTTGAATCAATGAGGACCACAAATGTAACTAAAGTCCACAAGTGCATGTGCAATCTCCTCCACTCCTTTGATACCTTCCACTTTGATACCTTCCACTAGAGTTTGCTAGTGGTTTTGAGTGATCGTATCCACTACTTTAGTACCTTTCCACTAGAGTCCACTAGTGGTGGTTGTACTCGCCACTGGAGTCAGGTCTCTCAAGTTAACTCACATCAACTTGGGTTAGAAGGCTCTAGAGCTTCTTGGGCAAAACTCTCTCCCCATGCTCCCCATGGGGGTTGAACCCAAGACCTCCTCCTTCACAACAATGAGACTTAACCACTATGCTAAGTGGATTACTTGAATATAAGAGCACATGAACTTATTCTTGATTCTATTCTTGAGATCTTTGGTCCTACAAATGAGTGACCAAATGGTGTTCGATTTCAAATCTATCTGAAGCTGTCGGACCCCTAGACACTAGAATTACTTTATTACATTCTTCCCCCCTTGGCAAAGATTTTCATCCTAAAAAATAAAGCTATATATAGTATCAATAGGCAACTCCCGAGCCTCATGTTCTAATACTGGAAAAACATGAGCATTCATTCGATCAGTTATCCACTTAGAACTTGAAAGTAGAGAACATTATCTTTTGTTGACCAACTTAAAACTGGAAAGTCAGAAAATGTCACTGGATTGTAGAAATGTTTTCCCATGTTGAATTTTCTTCAATTCCATCCTTCTATTTTATTAAGCACTCTTCTTACAAATGACTCCTTGTACGTTTATCTTGGGTGCGAAGTATCCTTTCAGGTTCATGAGAAACTGTTTCACTTACAGGAAATGGAAGAATAACTTGTTCTCCAACTAGATTATTTGAATTTGTTAGACTCTTCCTAAGTCAGCTAACATGGAATACTGGATGAATCCAACTATCTTCTGGAAGTTGTAATTCATAATCCCATAAACCAACTTTCTTGGTGATTGGAAAAGGACCGCAATATCTAGACAACAACTTGGCACATTGACCAGTGTTAAACTTTTCCAACCTTTCAAGAACATGAAGATAAACTTGATCGCCAACCTAAAAAGTAATATCTCTTCTCTTAGGATGAGCATAAGCTTTGCACGATCTTGAGCTTTCTTTAAGTTTTCACTAGCTATATTTAACTTAAAGTTCATGTCTTGAAGGAATTCTTGAGCTGCTTGAACTCGTTCATTTTGAAATCCCATTGCATATGGAGACCTAGGCTGGAAACCATACATCAACATGAATGGACTAAATTCAGTTGATGAATTCTTGGCATTGTTATAGGCAAATTCAGCTAAAGGAAGATATTCTTCCCAATCAGTCTATTTGGAAGTAACATAAGCTCTGAGTATGTCTTCCAAAATTTGATTGACTTTCTTAGTATGTCCATCTATCTGGGGATGTTTGGCCATACTTAAACTTAGTTTAGTTTCAATTCTACTAAAGACTGCTCACCAAAAATGACTTGTAAATTGAGCATCTTCATAAAAAACTATGTCTACTGGAAGACCATAGAGTCTGTAAAGATGATTTACAAATATCTTTGCAGGTTTTGGAGTCTTATATGTAGTCTTGACCAGAATAAACTGAGCAAGTTTATTCAATTGATCAACTATAACCTAGACTCAATCGAAGCCTTTCTGAGTGCACGGTAACCCTGAAATGAAATCCATGGAGATACTTTTCCATTTACCTTTGGGAATCTCCAAAGGATGCAACAATCCTCCATTTTTAATTCATTCAAACTTATTGACTTGACATATATGGCACTTGGATACATAGTTTTGCACATCTCGATGTAAACTAGGCCAATAAAAATGCCATTTAATTAATTCATAGGTTTGGTTAATACCAGGATGTCCAATACTTGGAGCATCATGGCATGTGAAAAGTACATTGAACTTTCCTTTCCTGTACCCTAGTTCATAATCGAACTCTTGCAATTGTTCGGCCCATCTAGCTTTTCTACCTCTTGAATCCGGCTGGTTTGCATACCACTTGATGCTCTCTTAATCAAAGAATATGGTTAACTTTGATCCATACAGGTAATGGTGCCATTTCTTCATAGCATTTATTATAGCAAACATCTCTCGCTCATAGGTAGAATAGTTTTGCTGAGCATGACTTAGCTTTCTACTTTTGAAAGCTATTGTTCAGCCTTCTTGGCTTAGTACTACTCCTAGTATAGATGAACTTGCATATGTTTCTAATTGGAAAGGCTTATTCGAATCTACTATTTGTAGAATCGGGGCCAAAGCTAAAGCAAGTATAAGCTCTTGAAAACTTCTTGCTTGCTCCTCTTTCCAAGTAATCTTTTGAGCTTCCCTTTGAGCTGATTTGTCAAAGGTACTGCTATCTTGGCATACCCAGGCACAAACTTCCGATACTATCCTGCCAATCCGAGAAAACTTTGTAATCCTCAAACTATCTTGGGCTCACGCCATTCAAGAATCACGTTGACCTTATCTGGGTCTACTTTGATTACTTCTGCATAAATAATATGGCCTAAATACTTTAATTCTTGGGTAAAGAAATCACATTTTGACTCTTTACCATAAAGTTGATTATCACAAAAAAGTTTAACAACTTTTTCCAAATGTTTTAGATGACTTTCATGATCTGTATTGTAGATCAATATGTCATCTAAAAAATCTACTACAAACTTTCCTAAGTATGGTTGCAAGACTTGATTCATCAAGCTCATAAATGTTACGGGTGGATTTGTTAACCCGAACGGCATTACCAAAAGCTCATAGTGACCATACTTAGTTCGAAAGGCTGTCTTAGGAGTATCATCATCTTTAATTCTAACTTGATGATATCCTTGACGTAAGTCAATCTTTCAAAAGATTTTAGCTCCCTTTAAGCTATCGAAGAGATCTTCAACCAGTGGCATGGGATACTTATTCTTTATTTTCAGATTGTTCAATGCCCTATACTCCACGCACAACCTCATAGAACCATCTTTCTCTTTTACAAGAAGGATGGGTGTGGCCCAAGGGGACTGTCTTGGCCTAATAAACCCTTTTTCCAGATATTCCTTGATCTATTTCTCAACTTCGAGATTCTAGAAATAAGGGAGTCGGTAGGGATTTAGGGATTTCGGCTTGGTTCTCGGAATCAGATCTATTATATGATCAATGCTTCCATGAGAGGGTGGGAAGCCCTGGGGGAGTTCCTTAGGGAACACATGCTTAAATTCCTTCATGAATTCATTGGGTTTAATATAGACTTCACATGGAGTGAGTGACGAGACATAAGAAACTTGTTTTGTATTATTTGAATCAATTGCATCGGTGCTAAGAACAAAAAACGCATGGGTCCTAGCTTCACTACTTACAAGTTTCTTTAATTCTGTGTGTGAAATCAAAAGGGTGCTTGGAATGTTGTCTTCACCCTTGACCTTATACAACTCCATCATACTGGAATTCCAAAATGTTTGTATAATAGCATCGGGACAATGAAGCTCCAAGACTCCAAAGCCACTCTCTCCCTAGAACCAAATCTACCCGATCCATGTTCATAATTTGGAAGTCCAATTTGTCTTTATAATCTTGGATTTCCTATTCCAAATTTGAAATCATGGTATCCCAAACATGAGTATCCTGCCCGTGCATCATAGAGACAACATATCTATGAGGAGATGGACTCTAAGGAAGAGCTAGTTTTTTCATAAGTGCATAATTTATAAAATTATGTGTTGCCGAATTGTCCACCATAATCTAGATAGTGTGACCTTTGACTGACCCGTGCAATTTTATCAAATCCTGTGGACCAAATTCTTGAGGTTGCCACATGTGTTTGGAAACTTGGCACTTATGGGTACTATCACAATGCATGATCTGAACCTTCTTTGCACTTGAATTTTCATCCAAGTTCAAAGTTTGGATCAGATGAATCTGTTGTTTCCCCTTAGCTTTGTCAGTTAAAGAGGCCTTACTATCTCTTCCAACTAGATAGGTCCTACTACAATGCCCTGGCTTAAGGCATTTAAAACACAAATTTTCCTTTTGTGCTCTAACAAGATCTTCTTGAGAAAGCACATGTCTACACATACAAGGCTTTTTTAGACGTGCGTTGAGATGATCTTGGCCCTTCGCCCTAGTGTTTAGTGTTAGTTACGGGACATCTAAACGGGAGTTATCCTCATAAATTTGTGATACCTTAATCGCTTCATCAAGCAATTCAGACGCACGTCTCCTAACCTCATTCCGGATTCATTGTTTAAGTCCTCGGACAAAACCACAAAGCCAACGAACGTCATCAAGGTTTTTCAATTTCAGAATAATGTCTCGGTACTCTGAAATGTAAACCGATAATGGCCTTTCTTTTTTGCTGAATTCTATCCCATGCCTCCGAGTTACGTTCCTGCTCATTCTCGGGGAGAAACTCTTTCTTAAAGAGACGATGAAGGTTTTTTATGAGTCTTACAGAGACTCATCCACCACGTATAAGCCTTAGGACCCAGCGATAGACTAGCCTCTACCACTCTCACATGCTCTTCTCCAATGCTTCCAAGCTGGTCTGCAATGTGCTTCATCTTGGTGATAGAATCAGTCACACTTTTCTTGGGTATCTTCTTGAGTATTGTAAACTCCATCCATAATTGATTCTTCTTTGCCTTCATGCTTGATGAGAAGAATGCTTCAAGAACATTCCATGTCCCTTGTGATGTCTTTCAATTCCTAATTTGAGGAAGTAAAAAAACAGAGATAGAATTGAGAGTTTATGACCTTGCCAAAGCATCCTTTGGGCACCATGTATTCAACCTTTTGTGCTCCTCTTGTGTTGGTTGGCCCTTACTTCTAAGTATTGGCATCATCTCATCTCTAGGTATGTAACCAACTAGATTTCTTCCTTGTAGATAGGTGTAATAAAGTGATAGCTTGGAGATGGTTGAACCACACCCTAAGAGAGAGGATTAGGAAGTAATCCTCAACCATGGCTTTTGGGGCAAGTGGTTAGCCCATCACATTCCTAACTAAGAGGTTGTGAGTTCAATTCCTTACATTGGTATCAGAGCCTAGGAAGTAGGCTTGGGCAAGGTGGAATGATCCAATGGCCTCTAAAAAAGGCGCTTGGGCATCCTCTATGTGAAAGGGTAGGAATTGTGGAAGGCGCGCGCGTCGGTTTCAAGGATGGACCTTACAATGATTAGGGTGTATCTCTCAATCTGTAGGTCGGATTGAGGCATGTAATATACCGTTGGAAAGCTCTCGGAACGAAATTTCCAATGAGCTAGCTTGGAAGTGTGAATTCCTTGGGAATACTTGGGTGGCACTTGATTGAGTGTTCAAGATACTAATCATGGGTGAGAACAAGGTTCAAGACTGAGGTTGACACCAAGGTTGCGAACAAGAAGGTTCAAGACACCAAGGTTGAGAGAAAGGGTTCAAGAGACCAAGGTTGCAAACAAGGTTCAAGAAACTATGCGAGGTTGAGGGACATCAATTCAAGGGCACCTAGGGAGTTCAAGGGGCAGATCACCAAGGCTAGAGGGATACAAGAGCAGATCATTGAGGACAATGATTGACCAAGAGGGGAAGAATCTAATAAAGTGATAGGTTGGAGATGGTTGAACCACACCCTAAGAGAGAGGATTAGGAAGTAATCCTCAACCATGGCTTTTGAGGCAAGTGGTTAGCCCATCACATTCCTAACCAAGAGGTTGTGAGTTCAATTCCTTACAATAGGCCTCCATCTTGTGTGATCATGTTGAGTAATTACCTCAATCTAGTTTTTCAATTGATGATATAAATCCATCACCCATGATCCTTAGTTTCTTTGATACCATTGTGAAGAGGTGATGAGATATAAATAGAGATTAGTGGGTGTTTGCCAAAATCGACTCTATACCAGAAAATATAGCTTTATGAATGCCTTATCTACCTCCTTTGCTTCCAAATATGCCTAAAGAATCACTAAGTCCTTTGGAATGTCATTACCAAATGTTTGCATTAAAACATATAATTTTGCACTTCACAAGATTTGAAGAAACCTTCTATTTTAGGAAGTGAAGATCACAACAAAATGCTCACACCTCACAACCTAATTTGAATTTTCCAGAGAGCTTTTGCACACATCTAATTGATCTACCTAATGAAATGAAGTTATCTAATGAATTAGCTTGACTATATAGGAAAAAAAGAGTTTTACAAGTTTTGGGGGTCACTAAACTTTTTAGGATCAAGATGAACTACGGACACAATCATCTTTGATACTTCATAGCTTGAAATATAGTCATCCAAAGTTGATTAGACTTTGTAAATAGATGTAGAAAACTTCTATCTAATTGAAATGATTGAAAATGAATACTCACACAAAGACAAGTGAACCACACAAGTTGATTGTGTACCTCAAGCCTACAAAGAATGAATACTCAAGATATATGAATTATAATGTGCTTGATATTGCACATATGATGCAAAGGACATATGTGGGACTACTCACTTGAAGTGATTCATAGACACAACTCAAATCTCTCAAAAAGATCTCTTTTTCCATGACTAGAAGGGGATGTATTTATACATAAATTTGAATATGGTGACTCATCCAGTTAAAAGTGGTCGTATACTTTAGGAATTATTTGAACTTGAATCCCAACTACCAAAGTCGTGGATTTTGGATCTCTCGTCTCCTGTACATGCAAGAGCGCAATCAAAACAATCTAAAATGAGCTTGCCCTATTTGTAAGACAACTCATGAAGTTGGAATCTAAGGATCAAGATGCTCAAATGTTAAGTGTGGAGGTCACATGAATGAAGGAATAGGAAACAAAGTGATAATGGGAAGAAAGGAAAAGCTATACATAGTCTACAATATCACATGCAAGAGGAATGGAAAGAAGCATAAAGAGATTACATGTGATTATCCAACACACATAGCTGTAGACACATGAAATCCACCTCCAAAAATGCTCATGGATATTAAAAAATACAATCCTTTCAATTCCAACTTTATTTTCAATGTGTTATATGAAAAACGATATAGAGATCTAGAAAAGAAAATATAAATGGACCAAATGGAAATCCAAAAGACCACATCTAAATTGAGTTACATATCCTCAAAGGCCACCCACTTAATTGTACAAAATACTACTTTCAAGAAAAAGAAATAGGATGTTAGTCGTTTCTTTGTACATTGTAATCTTCCAATACTCCTCATATTCTTGTTATGTATTTCTCTCTTTGTGTTTGGATACCTTATGAATTTGGTGTGCATATGTATTCCATCTCTCATCCTAATCTTGAGTGATAATTGATGTCCTTTCATCTTTGAGGTACAGGTTTTGTGTGATTTGATCCCAAAATGCTCCTCACAATCTTCGTCTATCTTCCTCTCTTCCATCCCATGCCAGCTAATGCATTACTATTTCTTTTGAAGGAGTTGGATGAATATTTTACCACATTCATTAGACTAAGTATTCTTCTAATTCACATTATTAATATTAGAATGATCCATTTGATTCACAAGAAAGGGCCAAAGGATGATCTTAGAAATCAAAGACCTATTGCTATAGAGATCCAATATTAGATAGGGATTCTGCCTGAACTTGTTCTTGTTTCCATCACAAGTGAGTCCTTTGGGTGTTCCCTCCCCTCTTGGTCTACATATCTCTAGTAATGACATCACCCTTTTGAGGAATGATGATTGAAACTCTATCAACAGTGTTCTATGGGATTTTTCATTGCTCTTATTCAAAGATAGGGCTACTTCATGGCTACCATGAGAAATAAGATTTTTACATGGTGTATTTACCAACCCAATCTTTGTTCTTGAGTTTCTGTTCTTGATTATTATGTCATGAAAAGTACCTTTTATGTCTGATCTTGCTAGAATTACTCCTCTAAAGAAATGAACAAAGTGATCTTTTTTTTCAAGTCGATTGATTTTTGGAGGTGTAGTTGTATTCTTTGCCCCATTAGATTTTATAAATGCTTACTACCAAGTGAATTGCAAAGAGAGTATTGGTAGCAATGAGCTTTGAGCATTTCTTATAAAGGAGAAAATCAATAAGTTTTATTTAAGGTTTCATATGTCTTAGAAGAATCTCATTCTATAGCTAGTAGTTCTATCTCCTCAAACCTCTCAACGTATTGGTCCTAACCTTGTTTGCAGACAGTTGAATTCCTTCTCTAGTTTTAAAGAAACTTACATCTTTTGCAAGTCCATGGATCACAACCTTCAAATTCCACAAGGACATTGCTCGAGCTTTGGGTGTATCTAAAACAATGGAGAATTCATGTCTTTCCTATAGATGATGAATACTTAATGTATATATAATGGCTAGATAAGTGATATCTCTATTAGGGTTGGTGTAGTTCATAACATATTCTGCTATATCATGTGGGGGACTAGATTAATATGCCTAGTTCATCTATAAGTCCTAGGGATATTTTTCAAGCTTAGTTTGGGATAGAAGCTTACCTAGAATGAGAAAAATGGGTCCTATAGTTTTGTTTGTACCTAGTTCTTCTCTTTTTATATGAAGCATACCTTTCCGCAATGTCCTATAGTATACAACTGATATGGACTAGTGCAAGAACTAATAAAGAACGTCTAGACAATGGTAATTGTCTTGATAACGGACAAGTTTCCTTTGGTTTTCCTATAGTTTCTCCTCTTAGAAATACCATTCACAAAGGTTGTCAACTGCTTCATCCTAAAATGTTCTATGCTAAAGAGGTGCTAATTTGTGAATTTGTATAAATGGATCTCCCCCTTTCGCAACTTTGTAGTCCTGAATACTTATGATGTTGATGGAATTAGAGTACATAAGCTCTTCCTTATACTTGAGTAACCATATAGGATGGGAAATAATGCACAGAAGTGGCTTATTTTTATGTTTGCAATGTGTACATCCATAGAGAGAATTTGAGTGCATTGCTCCTAAAATACCAAGGTATTGCGTGTTAATTCTCTATTATATTTGTCACTATATGAAATATAATTCACACAGAATTACAACTCATTGTTACAATCAAGTACAACTCATAGTATTGAGACAATGAATTTGTTTAGGCACATAAAGAAAGTACTATTACTTTCTAGAGTATTTGCAGCTTCAAAGTTAGGGAATTGATCAAGAATAACAAGTACTTTTGTTTCTCATTAAAAATTTTCAACAAAAAATACCTCACACAGCTTGAAATCTCTCATGAACAATAAACAAAAATAACTTATTATTTCAATAAATAAATAAGCAATTAACTTCAAATATGTTCATGCACCATAGGCGAGTTGTTTTGGCACTCCCCTCTTGAGGTGGAGGTTGTGTGTTCAATCCTTGCTGGCTATTGAATGTGTCTAGGCCATTGTGGCTAGTCTACCCCTGTTATGCTTTTGGATCATTGAAACTAGATGCCTTTGAGCAGCCCTTTCCTTATGATGCTTTGACAGTCCTACTCGTGCTTTGTGGGATGCAATGGGTTCGATGGGTACTATGCTCCTCACTTGTAGAGTTGTGTGTGTGTGTGTATACGTATCTATGTACGTGTGTGTATGTGTGTGCTATTATCAATAATTAAGTCCTTTGAGCCTTTCAAAAAAGAGTACTTATGAGCTGCTACGAGATATGCACATTCCCCTCACAACTACCCTTTGTTTGATGGAAGAAACTCACTTCATAATAAGCCACGTTAGATGGTTTTTATATGCCACACAATAATCTATGAAGAGTTGACTTGTGTAAGCTGACGAACCCAAGGAAAAAACAAACAGAACCAAAACCTTTTCAGACGATGGATATGTGTACACAATTATAAAGAGATAGCATGAAAAAAATTTTTTGCACACAATTATATGTGTACAATGGACGATATGCGTGCAGCCTTGTACTCATGGAAAAAAAAACATTTAAGAGATTTAGTTATTGACATTGTGTCTTCTCTGGTGGCGATATAGGGTCACCATCTTTAACCCAATTGCAAAAGGAATATTCAATGGAATATTCTTTATTTGAATAAAAAATCATTCATATTTGTTATATTTTTTGAACCAAATTCAGCCATATGTGGGGATTATGCAGGCTATGCTAACCCATATTCAATCATCCATGTCTAAACATCCATTGAGGGACATACCTCTCCAGTATCCTATATATACACATGATGTCTCAACTAGTCAAGACATCGAATTGAGCATGCATACATCTACCTTGTAATCGCCTATTTAGAGTTTCCTAGATCACCATTTAAGCTCTACCTTGAGAGTGCACAAGTGGACAATGCCATCTTGTATTAATTTTAAAATTCTATTAATTTGTTCTCTTCTCTGCTACTACTACTCTTTCCTGTGTAAGTGCTTTCTTACATGGTATTAGAGCTGTTAGGTATCCATTAGGACAGAGGATTTCTTTGTGAGATTGCAAGTATATTTTGTTATCATCATATCTTGTGCATGATGGCTTCATCTTCTAGCGTTGGTGCATCTACTAATGTTATTGTTGCACTAATTCCCATTTGTCCACTCCAACACTGAAGAAAAGCTTGATGGAACAAATATTACACTTTGTTCAAAGTTTTTGTAATTTTGGACTCATGAATTTTTCGATAATGTCATGGATAGTAGGACCTCATCTAGTGTTGATTTTGATGGAAGATCCATAAATCCTTAAGTGAAAATCTATCTTAGATATTCTTCAAACATGGAATACATAGACTGCAAACACATTATGTGCCATTGTCATGAGTGCAAGTTTTTGTGTTTATTCTAGTGCAACACACCACCAAAGCAAAAGAAGCTTGGGCATTTTAGCTTGCCAATATGAGACCAAATATCACACTCAGATTCAAAATCTTTAGAATCAATTAGCAAATGAAAAACACTCTAAGTCAGAGAAGGCTAAATGTTTCATCAAGAGAGCAAGCATTTACAAGATCAACTAGTTGTTGTTGGTGTTCTAATAACAAATTAAGAATGGGCTTGTAGGCTTCTTTGATTTCTTCCTAGGAAATATGATGGACGATCGACTTCCCTCAACACTCAAGTTAGACCATCTTCTCTTATCTTTGATTTTTTTTTTGCAATGCTTCTAGAAGAAGAAATGCATTTGAAGATTAGTAAATGAAAAGAGAAAAATCTCTTTTGATCATTCAAAGAAGAACCCAAAGAAGAAGAAGTTCATCTAAAGCTATTGCTATTACAAAAATAAGGGTCATACCATTAAGGATGATTGCATTACAAAGGGGCATGCCGAAGAAGCTTCAGGTTGACTTGGACAAGGTAAATGGTACAACACATGCTCAAATGAAAGGAAATGAGAGATCCCCACATATGCATTGCATATGCTACACTTCGGCGACAACATTGACTTGAGCAACCTCCTCAACATTGATAGGAAGAAAGCGAATGACATCTTCTCTCAAATGATGAAATAATTCAATGATACTTTTGACAAAATGCAACCCATTCTCAATTATATATGAAGAATTCTTGGCACTTCAATAAAGACTTGTTCAGCAAACATTTATTTGGGGAGGACACATATCCTTTCAAGGCATATGAGGACAATCAAAATGAGCTTGCCCTATTTATTACACAATTGTTCAAGTGGGAATCTGAGGATCAAGATGTTGAAATGTTAAGAGTGGAGCTTGCACAAATCAAGGAATTGGAAACAAAGTGACAATGGAAAGCAAGGAAAAGCTATACATAGTCTACAACATCACATGCAAGAGGAATGGAAATAACTATATAGAGATTACATGTGACTATCCAACACACATAACTACACCCACACAAAATCCATCTCCAAAAGTGCTCATGGATATTAAATAATACAATCCTTTCAATTCTAACTTTATTTTCAATGTGTTATATGAAACAAGATAGAGATCTAGCTAGTCCAATATAAAGGCATCAACTAGAAATCCAAAATACCACATCTAAATGGGTTACAACATCCTCAAAGGACACCCAAGTAATTGTACACAATATTGCTTTCTAAAAAGAAGAAATAGGATGTTAGTCATTTCTTTGTACATTGTAATCTTCCAATACTCCTCATATTCTTGGTATGTATTTTTCTCTTTGTGTTTGAATACCATATAAATTTTGTGTGCATGTGTATTCCATCTCTCAAGCTAATCTGGAGTGATAGTTGATGTCTAAGGTACATATTTTGTGTGATGTAATCTTCAAACGCTCCTCACAATCTTGCTCTATCTTCCTCTCTTTCATCCCATGCCAACTAATGCATTACTAGTTCTTTTGAAGGATTTGGAGGAATATATTATCACATTCATAATTAGGGTTTGAAGAGAAGCAATTAGACTAAGTATTCGTCCATCTCATATCAATACTAGAATCATCAAGTTCATTCACAAGAAAGTGCCCAAAGATGATCTTAGCAATGAGAGACTTTTAGATCTTTGCCTTTAATCTTTGATATTTTTGTCTCTCTTTCTAGAAGAAAAAGTTGCATCATGGATTATAGAAGAAAAAGTTGCATCATGGAGCCAAAAGTTTTCAGAGAAGGTACACTAATTTTTTGTACCATCATTTGTATTTGTGAGGTTATCGAACATGCTAGAGATAATTATCACCATTTCTATTTCCTTATTGTTTATTTTTATAAAGCTTACGTGTTTGGTAGGATTTCATTTTGTATTCTTTGTAAGATATTGGATTGGGTAGGCATTTTGTTTGTATTTTTTCATGATCTATTTAGCAATGTTATTGCTAAAAGTTTCATGAAATGTATGCTTTTTAACCCTCCCCTCTTGGTCTACATTTGTTTGGTAATGACATCACCCTATTGAGGAATGATGATTGAAACTCTATCAACACTCGTCTAAATGGTTCGGATACCCTTTTCCTTGCTAATGTGTCCGAAGTAAATCATGCTAAAATTTAGTTCAATGCTTCTCACCATCTTGTTCCCAAGTTTTTCAAAGATGTTATATGTGAAATCATCATGGAAGTTAAAGCCTTTAGGATACTTGGCAGGCCTATGGGAGTTGTTTGGGCACTCACATCTTGAGGCAGAGGTTGTGTGTTTTATCTTTGCTTACTGTTGGACATGCTTGGGTCAGTATGGTCTACCCTCATCATGCCTTTGGGTTGTTGAAACTAGATGCCTTTGAGCAACCCTTTCCTTGTGATGCTTTGATAGTCTAACCCCTTCTTTGTGGAAAACAAGGGTTCCCATGGACACTATGCTCTTCACTTGTACTATTGTTCTTTTGATATATTGAAGCCCATGGAGATTAAGCTTCCGCCAAACTTCCTCTTAAAAAAAAAAAGATTTGCACACAATACAATATCCCAAGACTGTGGATCACAGCTAGTGTGTGTATCTATGTATGTAGGTGTATGTGTGTGCCATTCTCAATAATAAAATACTCTGCCTCTCAAAAAACAGTATTTATGAGCTGCTACGAGATATGCACGTCCCCCTCACAACTACCCTTGTTTGATGGAAGAAACCCACTTCATAATAAGCCACGTTGAATGGTTTTATATGCCACACAATAATCGATGAAGATTTGACTTGTGTAAACAATAGACAAATGAAGCTTACGAACCCAAGAAAAAAAACAAATAGAACCAAACCTCTTTGGGATTTTTGGTCCACATGTCACAATTTACTCACACTCTCCCATCAAGCTTTGCTTGTAAATTCTTTCAATCTAATCAAGCTCTTGAAGTTTGAACGATCAAGAGTTTTTCTCACAATGCTTGCAAGTTCCTTCAAGCTAATCAAGCTCTTGAAAACTTGAAGCATCAAGAGTCCTTCTCACTATACTTGCAACTTGATCTTCCAAGGGCACAAATACTATTTCATTTTTTATACAAAAAGTTGTTCATGAACAAAATGGTAAAAGGCTTGATGTGTTTAGTGCATGCACAGATATAGGGTTTGATGCCAAGTGACTATTATAATGTGTAGTGCCTCCTTTGCATCAGATTGCTATGCTATGGCGTCTAGTCTCTGTGATGAGAATGAGCTTGTTTCTTTTGATGAAGCACAGAATTCAAAAAATTGGATGGCTGCTATGCAATCTGAATATGATGCTATAATGAAGAATGGCACATGGTCTTTATGTGACTTGCCTCCTGGCAAGAAGGCCATTGGCACTAAGTGGGTATACAAGCTGAAGCATAAACCTGATGGTACAGTTGACAGGTATAAGGCTAGGCTTGTTGCAAAGGGTTATGCGTAGGAAAGAGGCATTGATTTTGATGAGACCTTTGCACCTACATGCCGTATGACTACTGTTCGGAGTATTTGTGCACTTGCAGCCCATCATGGTTGGAATGTACATCAGTTGGACATTAAAACAACATTTCTGAATGGTGACTTGCATGAAGAAGTGTATGTTTTTCAGCCCCGTGGCTTTGTGCAGAAAGGGCATGAAAACCAGGTGTGCAGGTTAAAGAAGGCATTATATGGTTTAAAGCAAGCACCACGTGCTTGGTGTGAGAAGATATATTGCCTATTTGATTGCACATGGTTTTGAGAATAGTCCAACTGAAAGCACCTTATATGTTAAGCGTGCTAATGATGTGCTTCTGATCATTGTTTTCTATGTTGACGACATGCTACTCACTGGTCCTATTGAGAAGCATATTGCTGATTTTAAGGCTGATTTGCATGCCTTATTTGAGATGTCTGATTTGGGGCATTTGCATCACTATTTGAGCATTCAATTTATGCAAGTTGATGGTGGAATGGCTTTGTGTCAAATGAAATATATTGACACATTATTGCAGCGTTTTGGCCTTGAAGACTGTAAGCCTATTGCCACTCCTATGGAGACAGGTTTACGATTGAGTCTTCATGATGTTGGAGATGCATTTGATACTGTTCTCTATCAGGAGGCTGTAGGATGCTTGATTTATTTATGCATTACTCGGCCAAATATTCAATTTGCTGTCTCACAGATGAGCAGGTTTATGCATTGCCCAGGAGTCACGCATTGGAAGGCGGTTAAGTGAATCTTTCGCTAGTTGAGTGGTACTCGGCTACTTGGGTTGTTTTATCCCAAGGGGGGATCACTACCGCCAGATTTGCATGCTTTTTCTGACTCAGATTGGGCTGGTTGCTATGACAATCGTGTGTCCACCAGTGGTTTTCGCTTCATGCTTGGTAGCTCATGTATATCTTGGTTGAGCAAGAAGCAGCCTACTGTGGCCACTTCCAGTTGTGAGGCTGAGTATAGGGCAGCTTTCACAGCGACTGTTGAGTGTGTAAGGCTCAGACGCCGTATGGCTGATTTGGGTGTTGGCCAGTCTTCTACCACCACCATCTTCACTGACAATCAGAGCGCATTAGCAGTTGCGAGGAACCCTGTGTTCCATGCTTGCACTAAGCACATTGAGGTGCATTATCACTATGTCAGGGAGAGGTTCTCTGCTGGGGAGATCAGCTTGGCATATGTGCCCACGCAGGAGAACATTGCAGACCTTTTCACGAAGGCTCTACCTAGGGAGAAGTTTGAAGCTTTCCGCAAAGCTTTGGGCTTACTTCCTTTTGTGGAGTGATTTCCACATAGCTTGGCACTTCCTTATACATGAGTGCCAGCTCCTTGTTCACTGCATCACTCCCAGGGGGGATTTGTTGATATATTTAGGTAGTGATGTGTGTGAACACACTAGGAACCGTCGGGGCACTTTTTTCCCTCTTTAGGAGGTTTTTTTCCCCCGGCTTGTATATACGCCTATTGCCCTAATGGGCTGCTAATCTTTGTACATTCTCTAGTAATACATTCAGTATTATGTGTTGTGCTCCAAGCTTCTTCTTCTTCTTCCTTGTGTTGTTCGCGCTCTTTCGAAGAAGTCTAACTCCAACAAAAATCATGGGGCTGAGATACATATAGTACTTCATGCAAAACACCATTCAATGTAGTTTTGATGTCTTACTAATATGCATTCCAACCATTATGAGCTAAGTGTGGAAAGATACTATGAGCTGTTTTCATGAGACATGTAGGGGCAAAGGTCTCATCAAAATCAATGCCCTTCTCTTAAGCGTAACCTTTCGCTACAAGCCTTGCCTTATGGCAATCAATACTACCATCAAGCTTGTGTTTCAAATTATAGACACATTTAGTTCCAATCTCCTTTTTGTCATGCAATTCACATAAATACCAATTACTATTCTTCATAATAGCATCATATTCTAATTGCATAACAACCATCTAATTTTTTGAATTATGTGCTTCATCAAAAGAGACAGGCTCATTTGCATTACATGTACTACGAACAACTGTTGCATAACAATTTGATGCAAAACAAGTACTCTGAAAGCCCGAATGTCACAATATGTCAAAGTTGCATCTAACTTGTTATCTCTCAAAGTGTGCACCAACCATTCTAGCATAGTATTAGCATCTTCCTGTTAATTGTCTCATCAATAAATGCATAATGTATATCAACAATAGAAATAGAATGTCTGTATGCTCATTGGAAACCTGCATAGGCTGAGAAATTACCTACTAGAAGATACATTTGATTGCCCATTAGTGAAGGAAGAAAAAAGAGTCTCATGTAAATCTTTTGCAATAGTTGAGGCCTCTTTTGTCCATGAAAGTAGGGGTTGAGCTACATCCTTCACAAATACTACCTCTCAACTAATAAGAATCCTTTTGGTCGATGGACGATACAAACAATAACCCTTACTATGAGGACTATACCCAATAGAAATACATTTCACAATCATATCATCCAATTTCTTGTGTTGTTGCAAAGGCACTAATGTACATGCCAAACAACCAAAAACATGCACATGATAAACACATGTCTTCCAACCATGCCAAGTATCATAAGGAGTGAGTGCAATGCTTTAGTGGGACATTTGTTAATTACATGTTGTACACATGCTATGTGTTAAAGCCTAACTTTTAAACATACACCTTTCCATTTCCATGGGAAATCTATCTTTCCTCTCAAGGAAATTGTTTTTTTTCACCTATATGGTGTTATACAATGATGATCCCCATGCTCGACCACAAGTTCATTAAACTCAAAAGACATATACACCCCCCCTACAAACAAAATATAAGGTGACCATATTACATGCTAACAAATTTTCAACTATAACTAGGAATTTTTTGAAGAACATAAATTTTCATTCAATGGATACACCCATGCAATTCGTCTAAGAAATTCGTGATGTAAAGGTGATTTCCAAAGGAATGTTTCTGCATGGGATCATAAACATCACTTTGGAAAAGATGATGTTTTCGTTCAGCTCATATTTTACCATCTTTAGAAAATGAAGGACACTATATTTTACCCAAATTATAGCCCTCACAAACATGCTTAGAACGTGCCTCATGTCTGCATAAAATGCACACCCAATTCATATTTATGTGGGTGGAGCAAACACAAAAAAAAATCAGATGATTGAAACATGGATGGAAAAGTTTTGCATCTTAAATAGCTTGAGACTATGCAATTGCATATGCAATATCATTTATAGATTTGCCATAATTGGTGAGCTTATACAACCCACAACATTTTCCGCATGAAGTACATGGCAATATCATAAACAATTACTTAATGAGATTTACAAAGAGTAGACTTCTACCTATTTGCAATCAGAGATAGTAAAAAGATGGGATCGATAGATGCCTTGCCAAGCTCCCTTGTATACAACAACCAACTTCCATAAGAAAATCCACCATAGTAAAATCTTGGAAAAAAGTTAGAAGAACATGATAAAAGTATGGCAATCATGATAAAATAACGGGGAATAAAATCCACACAATAAACTCAACGTAATCACAATAAAAATCTATGGTGACCAAATTTCACATGATCACGATCAAAGCCACCATGATCATAATCAAGTGCACTATGATCTCGATCAAAGCCAGCATGATCAAGATAGAAAAACCAGGGTCCAATCTATGGTGATCGATGATCAAATCTTCATCTTCATCATCAAGTCCGGGGTCACATTAGCGATGCGAAAAAGAAAGCTAATCCCAAAAGTGACCATATCTCCCTCATTACTCGTCCAATTTGAAGTTATGATGGATCGTTTCAAAGACCATGAGAAATCTTCCAATAGGTGAAATGCAAAAAAAAAAGAGACCATCTAGGCTTTGTATAGAGCAAAAAACAGATATGGCCTATCAATAGACATAAAAGATAAGCATAAAACAACTTAAAATCACAAGATAATACCAAAAAAAAAAATCCTCAAAGTATCAGACACATATCAGAGAAATTATAACATCAAGAAATATGCAAGAAAAAGTCACAAAAGAAGCTGTGAAAGATTGTGCATAAATTTATAAGAAGAAGAGGTATCTTACTCACACTAACGAAAAGTCCTTACAAATGAGGATTTTGGCCTTTTTATAGTGATTTCCTCAAGAAAACTCCTTTTTTTAATCTTCGAAACACAAAAAATATAAAATAACCTACTTAAAATTGCTCTTCTTTTGTAGATTTTTATAGAAGACTCTTCCCTACTCTAGAAAGTCTACAAAATACAAATTCTAGTCCTATCTACAACTCCTCTATTTAAAACGTTTGCAAAAAAAATTAAGAAAAGACTATGTGGATGCCACACAGTGTAAGATTCACCCTCTTAGTTCTTGTTGTCTTTGAAAGGACTTTTTGGGAAGGTTGTCTTGCAAGATCTTGAATTCAAATCTTTTTTGTTTTCTTGGTAGTTGAGGTATATGTTGAGATATCAAGCTCAACATGTGATGATCCAAGATGACACGTATCAGTTTTTTGTTTCTCTGACATGTATAGTGGTCACACCAATATATGTCAGGATACTTCATTGAGCTTTATTAGATTTATCTACCGAGAGTGATGGAACATTTGTTTCTTGTAGCTCACTCATTCGCGGACATTAGGTTTTTCCTTATGTACTAGCCTTTATATATTGCACTTGTTGTATTCTTGTTTTAGGTCATTCTTGAACATTCATTTTTATGTAATAGAAGGAGAAGAAGAAGATCATTCGCTTCCTTGCCTCAATTTGAGTGTGTGCTTCTCTTTGATTGTGAGAGTGTGTGTTTGAGCTCTCTTCCTTATCTCCTTCTTCGTGACATGGTATCAGAGCCAGCGTCACTATAGAGAGCTCGTGGAGAAGGCGACAGTGAAGAGTACGCAGCAAGGCATGGAGAAAACACGATTCACAAACGACCTCCATTTGCTATGAAAATCAGCGTGAAGGTAGAAGACCTCAACATAATTTTGAGAGTTATCCTTTTAGGGTCACTTGTTTTTGTCAGATCAAAGTTTTGGATATCTCGACCTCCGTTTTGAGCCCGCAAGGTGGGGCCCACAAGAAAACCAGGTCACTTTCAGAAACTGTAACTTGTGTTGTGTTTGGCAACACTCATATATTCTAGATCTAGAATTTCAAGCGATTCTTTGTACTGTTGATATACAAAAACTGTGTTTTTCTGAGATCGAACTATCACATCATAGTGCGAAAGTGTTCAAGCAGAAGTGCTGCTTGTAGTGTTTTGCAGTGTTGTGAATTGTTGCAAAAATGGCAAACGTAGATGGAATGAGTCAGCTTATGAGCGATAAGCTGGACAAGTAAAACTTCCATGCTGATTCAAAATGATGAATTTCCTGATGGGAAAAGGCTACTAGAAGTACATCGAAGGAGAGAACGAAAATGCTCCGCAGTTAACAGAGAGGAATCAGACTGCAGAATAGTTAAGAGCATATGAGGAATGGAATCAAGGAGCATGAAAGGTAATGTATCGGCCATCTTTTAGCATACAAGGTAGCATGACTGGGCACATATAGGATGCCAAGACTCCAAAAGAGGCTTGGAACAGTTTGGTCACATTGTATGAGACCAATACAAAGGCACGGAAATTGCAACTCAAGAACAAGCTACATACATTGGAAAAGAAGAGCATGTCGATAAGAGATTACACCCTGAAAATCAAAAGCATATGTGAGTCACTTGCATCTATTGGCGTGAATGTAGATGATGATGATGATGATAAGGTGAAAGTGTGCTTTCATGGTTTAGGAGCTGCGTATAAGCAGTTCAAAACTTCTATACAAACAAGGGAAAATATTCCGAATTTTGCTTATCTGGTATCTATGCTGATTATTCAAGAAAAGAATCTTGGTGAGGATTCAAACTCCCAAGGAAAATCTAGTTTTGAGCAGGTATTCTACTCTGGCAAAGGAAGAGGCAGAAATAGAGGTTTCAAAAGAAGAAGAGGAAACAATAACCAAGACCAAAGTCAACAACAAAATCATGCAGGAGGAAGAGGATAGTTTCGAGGTAGGGGGAGCCAAAGAGGTCACAAAAATTTCCAAAGAAATGACTCAAGTAATGACAATAAAGGATGTTGGAATTGTGGTAAACTTGGACATTTTGAACGTGATTGCACGTTGAAGAATCAAAATAACAGAAGGTAGCAGAATAACTATCCATCCACAAGTGCAGATGACTCTACGAAGCTGTTCATGGTTCAACATCATATGATGAACACGATGTCTACTGATGTTTCAAAATCGAATAGTAATGTTTGGTATGTTGATTCAAGTGCTCCAAATCACATGATCAGTCATGCAGAACGGTTTAGTAGTTTGTAGAAATTGCGAGTTCCTGGATATGTTGAAACAGGTGATGATACATCGCATCCTATCGAGCATACAAGAAACATAGCATTGTCTATGGAGGAAGGGAAGGTAAAACATCTTGTTGATGAGTTGCATGTTCCAAACATAACAAAGAATCTGGTTTCTGTTGGACAAATGGTTGACCATGGATTACAAGTCATGTTCAATGCTAATGGGTTATATGTAGAAGAGTACAAACAGGCTGGATAATTGATTTCCAAAGGAAACAAAGTGGGTAGGATGTTCACCTTAAATGTGAAAATTCCTCAAATGAATGCAGCCATGTTTGCAAAAGGTGCTAGAGTTATTGCTAATATAGAGATGTGGCACAAAAAAAATTGGACATGCAAATCTACAAAGACTAAAGTTGATGCAATCAAAGGAGATTGTCCATGGACTACCAAATTTCAAGGTTGCAAAAATGAAAAAGGTATGTGCAGCATGTCAATTTGGTAAACAGTCAAGATCATCATTTCCGCATGACAAGCATGTTAGTGAGAATGTACTAGAAATAGTACATATAGATGTTTGGGGTCCTGGAAAGACCACATCTATGGGCGGTTGCAGGTTTTATGTTACTTTCATTGATGACCATACACAGAAAGTGTGGGTATATTTCATGAAAGAGAAGAGTGAGGTGTTCACTCACTTCCAAAATTTTAAAGCTATGGTGGAAAAGCAAATAGGGAAGTATATTCAAACATCAAGATCTGATGGAGAAGGTGAATACATATCAAATGAGTTCAACAATTTTCTAAAAAGTCATGGAATTCGATGTCAATTTTCATGTAGGTACACACCACAACAGAATGGCATTGCTGAACTCAAAAATAGACATATTGTAGAAATAGCAAGAGCCTTGATGGCTGAGAAGAATATGCCTCATTGTTATTGGGCAGAAGTTGTGCATATGGCTGTATACATCAGGAACAGAACTCCAACTGCTGTTGTACATCAAGTTACACCTGAAGAGAAGTTCACAAGTAAAAAGCCAAACTTATCACATATGAAAGTTTTTGGCTGTATTGCATATGTACATGTTCCAGATGAGTTGAGGATGAAGCTTGATCCAAAAGCAGAAAAATGTGTCTTCATTGGATACTCCCTTGAGCAAAAGGGATATAAATGTTATAATCCACTCACAAGACACGTGAAGGTGAGCAGAGATATGGTATTTGATGAAATGTCAAGATTCTATGCAGATGCAAAAGAAGGACTGAATCTTGAACCAACTGACAAAGAAGATGTTGAAAAATCAAGTGCAAAATCTCAAGTTTTGAGTGGACCGTATGCATCACCAAGTAATAGTTCCAATTCAAATCCATGGAGTGGAAGATTGCATGGAAATTTTAGTCCAGCGAATTCATCAAATATATCCAAGAAAGGTAAAGAAAAGCTTTCTGCTGGTAGTAAAACATGCACAGGTTTTGAAGAAATTGATGGAGATTCAAGCAGTTGAGAAAAGAGTCTTGATGAGGAACTTGGATTGCCCTCTTTAAAGACTCCAGGAGTAAGAAAAGCACATGCCGATGATAAAAGGAGAAGTGACCCAGGGCCAAGAAGATTTGGGAGGATGCAGAGTTCAGTACAACAATTGGCGTATGACTGTTATATGGCTCGCCATTGTGCCTACATGACAAAGGTAATACAAGATGTTGAACCCTCTTGTTTTGAAGATGCAATTGGAAATGCAGATTGGGAAAAAGCTATGGATGATGGTTGTGCTTTATGGAAATGATACATGGAAGCTAGTTCCATTGCCGCAAAGGAAGAAAGCCATAGGTTGTAAGTGGGTTTACAAGGTAAAGCACAACACTGATGGTAGCATAAGCAAGTACAAAGCACGATTGGTAGCAAAAGGATATGCAAAGACACATGGCATTGATTATGAGGAAACATTCAGCCCTGTAGCTAAAATTTCAACTGTCAGAACACTTGTTGCATTACCTACAACAAAAGGATGGACCTTGCATCAGATGGATGTGAAGAATGCTTTCTTACATGGTGAGTTACATGAAGAAGTATACATGGACTAGCCACAAGGATTTGAAGATTCAAAGCATCCAGAATATGTTTGTAGGTTGCAAAAGGCATTGTATGGGCTAAAGCAAGCTCCTCATGCATGGCATGCAAGGATTGTTGATTACTTAACCACCATTGGGTTTTCTATCTGTGATGCAGATCATTCACTATATGCAAGGAAGCTGGGTGATGATGGCATCACGATTGTGGCTATTGATGTTGATGACTTGATTATAGGCGGCGATAATGAAGAAAGCATCAAAAAGGTAAAGCAACTTCTTATGTAGGAATTTGACATGAAAGAACTTTGTGTGTTTCTTTATTTCCTGGGCATTGAGTTTATACATACAAAAACAGGTATATGGATGTCACAAAGCCAATATGCCTTGAATATGCTATAAAAGTATGGTATGGCTGATTGTAAGCCAATTTCTATGCCATTAGATCAGAATTTGAAGTTGGATACTACATCAGGTGAAGCATTGGAAAATGCTACTATGTACAAGAAAATTGTGGGGAGTCTTATATATCTCACAATTACAAGGCCTAATTTAAGCTATACTATTGGACTTGAAAGTCAGTTTATGCAGGTTTCGAGGAAGCCACATTTGGATGCTCTGAGGTGCAGTCTACATTATGTGAGTGCTAATTTGGATTATGCATTGTTTTATGAAGCTAGTGTAGATTTGCAAGTTCATGGATACATTGATGCAGATTGGGCTAGTAGGATTCCAGATAGAAGATCTATTAGTGGCTTTCTATTCTCACTTGGGAATGCAACTATTACATGGAGAAGCAAGAAGCAACCCACTATTGCTTTTTCAAGTAGAGAGGCTGAGTATAGAGGTGCTGCAATGGTAGCATGTGAGGCATCATGGCTAGAGATGCTACTTGCAGATTTAGGTGTGGAAGTGCAAAAGCCTATCACTATCTGTTATGATAATTTTAGCAGCATATAGTTAGCACGGAACCCTGTTTTTCATGCTAGAAAAAATCATATCAAGGTACATTATCACTTCATCAGAGAGAAGGTAATAGCCGATGATATTGATCTTGTTTATGTGAGAATAGATGAGCACGTTGCAGATATATTCACCAAAGGTCTTGGAGCTGAGAAGTTGAAGTTTCAAGAGATGCTTGGATTACAGGATATGACGTTGAGATTGAGGGGGAGTGTTGAGATATCAAGCTCAACATGTGATGATCAAAGATGACAAGTATCAGTTTTTTGTTTCTTTGACATGTATAGTGGTCACCCTGATATATGTCAGGGATCCTTCATTGAGCTTTATTATATTTATCTACAGAGACTAATGTCACATTTGTTTCTTGCCAGCTCACTCATTCGTGGACATTAGGTTTTTCCTTATGTACTGGTTTTTATATATTGCATTTGTTGTATTCTTGTTGTAGGTCATTCTTGTACATTCCTTTTTATGTAATAGAAGAAGAAGAAGAAGAAGAAGAAGAAGAAGAAGAATATGATTCTCTTCCTTGCCTCAATCTGAGTGTCTTCGTCTCTTTGATTGTGAGAGTGTGTGTGAGCTCTCTTCCTTATCTCCTTCCTTGTGACAGTATATTGTGTGGACAATTATTTGCAGTGCACTTTGTGGTTCTCCCCCTCCTAGAGTGTGCCATAAAGTTGTACTTTTTCCTAACTGAGATAGGATGGGGTTGTCTTGTTCTTTCTTTGTTTAGAAGCACTGTAGTTTCTTAGTCCAAGTTGAGCATACTATTGTCCTTAGTGATTCTAGATCCTTATATGCGTTGATTATTTTTCTTCAAGCATCCAAAGCTTGTCAGTCAGTGCAAGATGCTCCAAAAACTTTATCATTGTTGATCTTGAAAACTTGATGTTTTTCCTTTAGTTTGTTGGAGCTAATGTGGTAACATGGATTTGCTTGTGTTGTTCAAAAGAGAAAAACAATAAAAATAAAATGACCATTTTTTTAAATCCAAATTTTAATGTAAAAAGTGTGGGCATGGTCTTGTAATGTAGCCCTATGCATGCATACATTGGAATGCATTGAAAAAATTATGGTGCAATAAGTGGGTCTTAAGTGAGGTGCTGATGGGCATGATGACAACAAGGTTTCCTAGTCTAAAGATAGAAATTTTTTATCAGATGTTGATGGCACCTATGATTGTTGAAGTGAATAAGTATGTAATGCTAAACAAGATTTTTAGAATAAAGTCATATCAATAGAGATGGAATGCAATCTTTCCAGCTTCAATTTTTAGATGTCTTATGAAATTTTGAATGTATGCTTTAAGACATGATAAATCTCCATGCAGATAGAATGAGATTAATATACATCTATGTCTTTCAATATGAATTCAATTCGATAGAGATGGAGTGCAATCTTTCCAGCTTCAGTTTTTAGATGTCCTATGAAATTTTGAATGTATGCTTTAAGACATGATAAATCTCCATGCAGATAGAATGAGATTAATATACATCTATGTCTTTCAATATGAATTCAATTCGATAGAGATGGAATGCAATCTTTCCAGCTTCAGTTTTTAGATTTCCTATGAAATTTTGAATGTATGCTTTAAGACATGATAAATCTCCATGCAAATAGAATGAGATTAATATACATCTATGTCTTTCAATATGAATTCAATTCGATAGAGATGGAATGCAATCTTTCCAGCTTCAGTTTTTAGATGTCCTATGAAATTTTGAATGTATGCTTTAAGACATGATAAATCTCCATGCAGATAGAATGAGATTAATATACATCTATGTCTTTCAATATGAATTCAATTCGATTCAATCATCCATATGAGAATTGTGGTTGCAAATCCCTTTTTTATGATTGACGGATCACATTGCTTATCTATGGGGAACTTCTGCTTATCTAGTTGAGCTTGAAGCTTTGTGGCGATGAGAAACTTCTAGTGCACAGAGACCTGCATTAGCATTGAGCTTTTTGTAGTTATAAGAAAAGAAGTTAGTATACATTAAACATGATACACATGTGAAATTGTGCTTCATGTGCACAAGATTCACAAATGTGTCTATGCACAGCCACTTAATGTTACCCTAGAACTTATGCATACCTTGGAAATGCATGACTCGAAATGATACAAAAGACATATTTGTGTGATGAGCACAAGGTGCTTGCACATCGAGGCTTTTATTCCTATTCATATCACTTGAAGAAACAAAAGTAGACTATATATTGAAGTCTTAATTCGACCTTGAAATGGCTCAATCATTGGTTGATGAAGCGATCGCTCATTTTTCTTCTTCAAGAAGATCCATTTTTTGATAATTTTTTGCTTCATATGGGTTGTATTGTTCTTCTTTGTTTCTTGGAAATGCCGTTGTTTGGGCATCCACACTTGCATGCCCTTCACTTTTGCTAGAACCACTGATGTCGTTGGCTTCCACTCCCACTTGTTCTTCTTTGTTGATAGTCTTAAGTTGCTTGCTGCTACATGTGAAGTGTTGGACTTTTACCTAATGGTTATGTGTACTTCTTGGTTCCCACTAGCATTGCTTTATCATGTCACTTGGGTACCCAAATATATGATTTCCTTTTTTGTGCTTCCATTAAATCTTGTGGTATCCAGGCTTTATGGATTTTTGGATTTGAATGATGAGATGGAAGGGCCTACCTTAATTTTATTCTTGCCTATGGCTGAGAAGTTGAAATGACCATCTCATTTTTTTCAATGGGTCTATCTCTACAATGTCCATTGATAGTTGTTGGATTTTTATTGGTGTTTCTTCTCTTTGTGATCAAGATTGGTTCTACATTCACTCTTACTAGAGGTTTCAACAATTGATCTTTCCAATTTGGGTGATGAAATGTATCTCATGAAATGTCATGAAGTGGTCAGGTATATATGCATCAAAAAGTGATAATGTTCCATGCATATGTTCATTATCCACAATCACACATCCTAATGCATAGTCTAACAATTTTGAATACTTGCACAACCAGTCTTTCCCTAAGATGATTTGGTCTTACATTTCCTCTTCATCAATCATAGAGAATTCCTCTAAAGAGACTAGCCATTCCACATTTAAGAGTATAGTCGATCCCCCTATTCCAGCTAGCTCTTTTCCATCAATTCCAGCTACAAAAATGCCCATTTGGTATATGGCTTCTTGCATAGACCATGCTAAACCAATAATTATCATGGTTTTAGGTGCAATATTGTCCATGAGGACCATCCTTTTAGTTAAAAAGTTGGGTCCTAACATGGTATGTAACCATGGATTTTCATCCCCTTGCCCATTATCAATAACACTCATTGTGAAAACTTGTAGATTAGAGATTGATGGAATAGAAAATCCCTTACATCAATTACTTATGATGAAGGATCCTCTACCTAGATTTGAGGGGTAAATATGGGAAATGGATAACTATCTCTAATGGTCACAAAATTGATCTTTTTCAAGTTGATGAATACTCTTAGATTACTATTCTTTTTAGGCATGCCAATGATGGGGGGGCACCCATTAAATGTTCACAATGTCATATATAAAATGAACTACTAAGATTTTATCTATTTCCTCTTTAATTTTAGCGAAATCTACATCATTATGTGTATGGCCTTTGTTGAAAGGGTTTAGCATAAGGTGATCTTTAAGACCATGTGCATCACTTGTTGTCATAGTATTTGCAAGTGTAGGAGGACATAGACAACTGATCCACGATGCTCTAAGTCATAAGACCCCCATTATGAGGAGAAGCCATTATGAGTGCTGAGAATTTATGGAACCTGACTTTCAATTTAGATGAGCCCTATGTGTGAATGTTGATGGTAATAGATGATCTTTGTGAACCTAGCCATTAATTAAGTAGGCCATAAACTTTCGAGCCATTGGGTTTCCATTCAAGCAAAATAAAGGCCTTGTGGTCTTACATAGTTTCCCCATAGAACATTAATGGGGGATGGGGAGGGGGTTTGCCCCCTTCTACAAGTGTTCAAGGCAAAGGATCCAGCACAAGATCTCATCATAGATGTAGAGGAAGCACATAGATTATTTTATAACCCCAACAATGATTTTTATCACTAAAACAATGTAATATATGTACATACATCCAACTACCACATGTGTGACTCCATTTTGCGCAAGTCGAGGAGTCCTTAAGCTTGAGGAGTCTAAGTTGAAAGGTCATACCAATTTTTGTCATTTTTGGAAGCCATTAGGTACCTCAAATTAGATGTAGAACCTATTTTTTAACTATGCCGATCACTAGATGTGAAACCGGTCAAAACTAAGAAAAAACTATAAATAGAGCTAGAGAGCTCATTTTGTGGTGGTTGTTGAACTTATGAGCTAGTAATTAGAAGAGCTATTGTAATTAGTTGATGATGAATGTGAGTATGAGTTCTTTTCTTGCCTTCTATTGATCTCCATCGTCACTTTCCTTGTGTATGTGTGTGCACGTGTGTGTATGCAATCACATTTCTCACCATCACCTTCATGCACTTCACTCGCTCTTGATCTTCATCTCGGCCTAACCTCTTTGTGGATTGACAATTATGAGGTGGAGCTCCTTGCATTGGTATTCACAATTGTACTAGAGTGATACCAAATTTGGCATCGTTGCGAGGGAAGAGCTCTAGGTTGAGCATGTGATGGTAAGTGTGTTGGAGAAAATCTTTGGAAGGTAAAATTTCCTTGTTGTTTTGTTGTTTGTAGTTAGTTTTTACCCACTTTACTCCACTTTCCTCTAGTTTCGTTCCCCATTATCATCTCAAACTCCAAAAAACCACAAAAAATCTATCATATTCCCTCTTTCTCTTCTCTTTTCCTCATTTGTGTGTGTGCGAGAGTGAGAGAGAGATTATGCAGGTGTTTTTTCATGTTTTCTGCTGCAGTAACTTTGCATGGCAGCCTCTGGACATCATGGATTTCTGGAAACACGGGTAAAAACTCCATTTTTCCCTCAAAAATTGCCATACAAGCTGACCATCGCGACTATCAGACCACGGTATATATTTGGGTGAAATTTCTGCATGAAAGAGGAGCCTAGCTAAGCACTTGCACAGATCTACAATTAGTCTTTTGAGATCACATGTTTTTCTGACCATCGCGATGATGACACATCATCGCAACTATATCTAACCATCGCGACAGTCACTGACGGTGGTGGCGATTGACTCATGCCATCGCGATCGCATCACATCATCGTGACAGTGACACACCATCATGATGATGTTTGAAAATCACGATCCTAGTGACCATCATGGTCATTATTGTCATCTTTTGACCATCGTGACTTAACAATCACGACAATCATTGATTATCATAGTTTGAGCGTCGTGACTTGATCGTCACAACTATGACTCATCATCATAGTCTGACCATCGTATCATGTTCATCGTGATCCTGGTTGACTGTGGTGACTTCACCGTCGCGACATTGACTCATCATCGGAGTCTGACCATCGTATCCTGATCATCGCAATCCTAACTAACTGTCGTGAATTGGCCATCATGACTATGACTCGTCATCAAAGTCTAACTGTCATATCCTGATCGTCGCGATCCTGACTGATCGTCGGTGCTTGACCATCGTGATCTCTGACCATTAGTGGGTGTTCACACCATCGTGAGGGTGACACACCATCGCGATTGTCTCTGACCATCACGACTGTCAAGCAGAATGCCAAAATTAGGGTTTTTCCAAATAATTTCAAATTTTTGGGATATTTTTGGCCATTAATTTTGAACTCTTGTGTGTGTGACATAGGGCAAGGGAGAAGTAGACAATACCTAGAACTCTTGGGAAAACGAGAAAAACTGCTTCAAAAAGTTCAGGAGAACGTTGTAAGTGGAATTTATGTTCTAAGTTGGTGATTTCTTTGAGTAAATATACTTTGTGATAAACGGAGTCTTTTAGGAATCCTAGAATTGCAAGGATTTGCTCTAGCATACTAAGTGACAAGTGGTTGATGAGAGAGAGAGAGCAAGTGGGTATAGGGATCAATCCCAAAGGAATTGTGTGATTTGATTACACATCGCTCAAATGAATCGAAATTGAACATATTAAAATGATTCCTTGCGATAAGAAAAGACAAGAAACTCTAAAGAAAACTCGCAAAGAACTAAGTGATTGACCTAATCATAAGGGTGAGCACGATAAGGTGAAATAAGGATTAATGAACCTTAGATATGGGAAATACTTAGGGAAAAGTGATACACGGAGTGTTCGATCTTCTGAGGCTAGTGTGAGAACTACAGCACCATCATGGGCTCAATAGTTAAGCAGTTGTCCATATGAGGTTAGTTCAGACACGAGCGACTTAGATATATCTTTCAACACAGGAAGACCATGGGTTTCTTTTAATGTAGCCCATCTAGAGAGGACAAAGGGACCCTACAAGACTTAGTTGGAGTACATCCGCACGAATAGATTGGGTGCCTGGGTATATGAAGATGGCCTTTGTAGGTCTGTAATTCAATTGCATAACCCTGATCAACCTATGGGATTAGAACATCCAATCGTGAAGTTTGAAAATGAGCCTTACATAGATAAAGAAGGGACCATGTACATAGTCGCGAGTAAGGCCGACTCAATGAATGAACTAGCTGAGATGGTAGAAACTACATACCTAAGTGTGGAAGGACAAGGGAAACAGATCAAAGAACCTAGTACACCTAGAGGAAAATATGTACTAATGAGAGTGCTAATTCCTAAATGGATGCCCCAGGACAATAGGAGCATAGAATTGTTTTGGAATAAAGAAACCAATGAAGCTTTTTGGAGATATAGGCCACAACATCCTACTGTTGTAGGAGCAACCATGATTTACAAGTTGAAGGACCCAGAGGTCCCAGGGAGAATAGTATACTTAGATGAAACTTTAGAACGAGTGTATAAGGTCACAAAGCATGGTTGTCGTTCATACACATGGGGAGGAGAATTAGCTTTTCCATTGATGAGATCACAAGTATCTAAGGAGAGTTTGGGTATTTACACATCTCAAGGACATAGAGAGAAGCACAAGGAAGTACTGGAGAGTAGTTTCATTCATCGTGTAGGAGGGGAAGCCCAGAACCTCAAAACAACATCTTTATTCCTATCCTTATCTTCTCCTAAGAAGTAAGGAGGATGGAGATCCTTTCCCAAGGAAAGATCTACTAGACAGCTTTGACCTACTACTTGCTCCGAAGTATTAGCAAATAGTGGAGCAGAAGGAGTCATCAAGCTAAGATGACTCAGGCTACCAGTTAGGGGAAATAATTCTGCTTGGGAGATGGATGTATCCGGATCCTTCTCTAGCAAAATAGACATCTGTGAAGTTGCAATCGTATCTGTATGGCTACCCAAAGTAACCCTACCTACATCCTTAGGCTTCTAGAGTAAGTCCAAAATAGCCTTAAGGTGACTTTGAATTCCATCAAAAGATTGATGAAGTTCCAACTTCTACCGGGACATTGGACAAATGTCCAAGGCCCCGTTCTACTCTCAATAGCCTACCTTCAAAATCATTCCTCTCGTTTAAGGTGGTGTTGATGTTCCCTCACAACGTGGTTCTCTCACCGTCTAAATTTATTGCCATCGTAACTATATTCAATGCATCAATCACATGACTAGGATTTTTTTTTTTAATGGAGGTTCGGCCGAAGCCTACTCCCCTGGACTTTAACTTTGAAATTGTAATTGTACAAGGAAGGGCATAGTACCCATGGGACCCCCCTTATCCCACAAGAACAGGGGTTTACAAGACTGGTTTAAATGGCGGTCAACACTACCGCAGGGATAGACAAACGGTGGCACTCAGCCATAATCCAAGATCTTTCCAGATTACATGTCCCTTACATGTTGCTGCCAGGGATTGAACCCTCGCTCCCACCTCAAGAGGCGAGAGGCCCAACCACTAGGAATTGAAATCGTTCATGCAGTTGTATTTAATGCACGTGATACTACTGGTGGACTAGTCATGAATGAATATGCTACTAAAATAGGAAATGAAACATACATCAAAATGCCAGCACTACTCGTCAATGCAGCGTGGCTCGAAGTCCCCTCCATTGCACACAATCCATTAACAAACTTACTTAGATTCCCTAACATAAGTGGTGTGTGGGATAAAATCAAAAGTACGATGCAAAAAATTCACAAGAAAACTTCCTTGATTGGTTTGTGATTTGAAGTGAACTTGATTATAGTAGAGAGTGCTAGAATAACGACATGGCTTCTCCTTCAGGAATGGATGGACTTCACAGCTTCACTTTGGCTTGCTTCTTCTTCTCAAGGTTAAATAATGAGGCAAGATCAGGTTCTGATTCAGGTTCAGGTTGAAGATAGCTCACAAGAGAAGAATTCGGGTTTGATATGGCTCCAAGGCTCGGATCAAGGAGGGATTATGTGTAGAAACTAAGATCAAATAATAATTCCAGAGAACTCATGCACCGAAATCCTCCTAGCGTAATGCTTGAATGTTGCGGTACTGGAGTAGAGGATCTAGTTTTGAACCCCGTCAGCTTCGCTTTGGAAAACTCCTTTTTCTCTATTCTTAAAGTTCTACAACATAAATTATAATGATTCCGAACAATCGGAGGCGAAGGCACGTAGCACTTGCGTATGGGGGGTTGTCTGCCCTCCTATACGTCACGGGTTTGAATCCCACCTATGAACTATTGTAGAAGTTATCTTTCCTTTTTGCTTATGGTTTGAACTTCTGCTGTGCCACAAATCAAGGTAGAAAATAAATTTTGACCAAAATATTGACCGAACGGGACTGCTCTCTGGAACAAGACGATGTGCTCCTTTTTACGACGGTACGGGTTCAAGACCGGCATGGATCGATCTGCAGAAACGTTGGCCCTCTTATCTTTTTTGCTATGATAATAATAGAAGAGCAGAAATCACCGTTACATCACGAATTTCTTAGACGATTTGCATGGGTGTATCCATTGAAAGAAAATTCCAAAGAGTTTATGTTCTTCAGAACATTCCTAGTTATAGTTGAAAATTTGTTAGCATGTATGGTCACCTTATATTTTGTTTGCGGGGGGGAAGGGGGGGGGGGGGTGTATATGTCTTTTGAGTTTAATGAGCTTGTGGTCGAGCATGGGGATCATCATTGTATAACGCCATATACACCTAAAAAATAGACTTGACAATTCACTTGGCGGTAAGCATTTAGAAAGTCTAATGGGGCAAAGAATACCAATGCACCTTTGGTAGATTAGAGATTCTTGAGTCCACTCTATTTATTTTGGGAGTCGTCTTGAAATAGAAATCATTTTATTAGTTTTCTTGGAGGAGGAATTCTAGTAAGGTAAGACATGAAAGGTACTTTTCATGACATAATGATCAAGAACAAAAACTAAAACAAAAGGATTGGGTTGGTAAATACACCATGTAAGAAAGATTGGGTTGGTAAATACACAATGTCAAGATCTTATTTATGGTTGTAACCATGAAGTAGTCCCATCTTTGAATGAGAGCAATGTAAAATCCCATAGGCATGCCAAGTAGCCTAAAGGATTTAACTTCCATGATGATTTCACATATAACGTCTTTGATAAACTTGGGAACAAGATTGTGAGAAGCATTGAATCAAATTTTAACATGATTTACTTCGGACACATTAGCAAGGAAAAGGGTATCCGACCCATTTAGAAGAGTGTTGATAGAGTTTCAATCATCATTCCTCAATAGGGTGATGTCATTACCAAACATATGTAAACCAAGAGGGGAGGGAACACCCAAAGGATTCACTTGTGATTGAGACAAGAATAAGTTCGGGGAGAATCCCTATCTAATGGATCTCTAAGACAATAGGGTTAAAAAGCATATAATTCATGAAACTTTTAGCAAAAGCATTGCTAAATAGATCATGAAAAGATACAAACAAAATGCCTACCCAATCCAATATCTTACAAAGAATACAAAATAAAATCCTACTCAACACAACGTTAAGCTTTATAAAAATAAAAATAAGGAAATAGAGATGGTGATAATTATCTTTAGCATGTTCGATAACCTCACAAATACAAATGATGGTACAGAAAATTAGTGTACCTTCTGTGAAACCTTTTTGCTTCCCAAGCATGTTATAATCTGTGATGCAATTTACTCTTCTAGAAAGAGAGACAACATTATCAAAGATTAAAGCTAGAGATGTGAAAGTCTTTGATTGCTAAGATCATCCTTGGGCCCTTTCTTGTGAATGAACTTGCTGATTCTAGTATTGATGTGCACTTAATTTGATTTCTTCTCTTCAAACTAGTAATGCATTAGTTGGCATGGGATGGAAGAGAGGAAGATAGAGCAAGATTATGAGGAGCTTTTGAAGATTACATCACATAGAATATGTACCTTAGACATCAAATCCTTCAAAAGAACTAGTAATGCATTAGTTGGCATGGGATGGAAGAGAGGAAGATAGAGCAAGATTGTGAGGAGCTTTTGAAGATTACATCACATAGAATATGTACCTTAGACATCAACTATCACTCTAGATTAACTTGAGAGATGGAATACACATGCACACCAAATTTATATGGTATCCAAACACAAAGAAAGAAATACATACCAAGAATATGAGGAGTATTGGAAGATTATAATGTACAAAGAAACGACTAACATCCTATTTCTTCTTTTTAGAAAGCAATATTGTGTACAATTACTTGGGAGTCCTTTGAGGATGTTCTAACCAATTTAGATGTGGTATTTTGGATTTCCAGTTGATGCCTTTATATTGGACTAGCTAGATCTCTATCTTGTTTCATATAACACATTGAAAATAAAGTTAGAATTGAAAGGATTGTATTCTTTAATATCCATGAGCACTTTTGGAGATGGATTTTGTGTGGGTGCAGTTTTGTATGTTGGATAGTCACATGTAATCTCTATATAGTTCTTTCCATTCCTCTTGCATGTGATGTTGTGGACTTTGTATAGCTTTTCCTTCCTTTCCATTGTCACTTTGTTTCCAATTCCTTGATTTGTGCAAGCTCCACTCTTAACATTTGAGCATCTTGATCTTCAGATTCACACTTGAACAATTGTGTAATAAATAGGGCAAGCTCATTTTAGATTGGATTGATTGCACTCTTGCATGTACATGGGAAGAGAGAGAAATACCTACCTTCATTGTCCTCATATACCTTGAAAGGATATGTGTCCTCCCCAAATTAATGTTTGTTGAACAAGTCTTTATTGAAGTGCCAAGCATTCTTCATATATAATTGAGAATGGGTTGCATTTTGTCAAAAGTATCATTGAATTATTTCGTCATTTGAGAGAATATGTCATTCGCTTTCTTCCTATCAATGTTGAGGAGATTGCTCAAGTCAATGTTGTAGCCGACGTGTAGCATATGCAATGCACATGTGGTGATCTCCCATTTCCTTTCATTTGAGCATGTGTTGTACCATTCACCTTGTCCAAGTCAACTTGAAGCTTCTTCCGCATGCCCCTTTGTAATGTAGTCATTAGCTTGATGTTGTTCTCTTGTGCATATTTCATTTCCAGGCTACACTACATCAAGCATATTACACCCTGTTTGATTCAATGACAATTTCCCCTTCATAATTTAATATATCAATAAACCATGAACTCAAGTTTATATGCAATGTTAGGGCCTCAATTTTTTATTGAGCAGTACCATGATGGAAGGAATTTTTCTTAAACAATCAGAATCAATCGAGTGATTGCATCATTGGATTAAATTTCTTGTTTGTAGAAAAAAAGAGCCAAAAAGTCATAGCTGCTATTCATGTGGCAAGATGATCCACTATCTAATATCGAAGGTTTACCCACAAGAGTGGGTAGATATATATACCTCCTCTATGGCAATCCATAGTTCCAATTTTGGTTATTTGTGGATTCCTTGTTCATCCATGTGGATTTGAGAGTGTCATTCTCTTTTTATCTTGCTTCTTTATGCAATCCCTTAATGGTATGCCCTTAGTTTTGGAATAGCAATAGCTTTCGATGAACTTCTTTTTCTTTGGGTTCTTCTTTGAATTATCAGAAGAGCTTTTGCTCTTTTCATTTACTAAAATGAAGAATCATTTAAATTTTTCCTACTCTTCAAATGCATTTCTTCTTCTAGAAGCATTACAAAAAAAAATCAAATATAAGAGGACAAGTTCTAACTTGAGTGTTGAGCGAAGTCTATAGCCCATCATATTTCACAGGAAGAAATCAAACAAGCCTACAAGCCCATTCTTAATTTGTTATTATCACCAAAACAACTAGTTGATCTTGTAAATGCGTTCTCTCTTGATGAAACCTTTAGCCTTCTTAGAATGATTTTCATTTGCTAACTGACTCTAAAGATTTTGAATCTGAGTGTGATATTTGGTCTCATATTGGCGAGCTAAAATGCCCAAGCTTCTTTTGCTTTGGTGGTGTGTTGCATTAGTATAAGTGCAAAAACTTGCACTCATGACAATGGCACATAATGTGTTTGCAGTCTATCTATTCCACATTTGAAGAAGATCTAGATCAATCTAGATTTTCACTTAAGGATTTATGGATCCTCCATCAGAATCAACACTAGATCAGGTCCTACTATCCATGACATTATCTGAAAACTCATGAGTCAAAAATTACAAAACTTTGAACAAAGTGTGTTATTTGTTCCATCAAGCTTTTCTTCAGTGATGGAGTGGACAAATGGGAAATAGTGCAACAATAACATTAGTAGATGCACCAAAGCTAGAAGATGAAGCCATCATGCACAAGATATGATGATAACAAAATATACTTGCAATCTCATAAAGAAATCCTCTATCCTAATGGATACCTAACAACTCTAATACCATGTAAGAAAGCACTTACACAAGGAAGAGCAGTAGTAGCAGAGAAGAGAACAAATTAATAGAATTTCAAAATGTTTGCTACTAATAGCATGTACAAAGATGATGGCATTGTCCACTTGTGCACTCTCAAGGTAGAGTTTAAATGGTGATCTAAACAACTCTAAATAGGGGATTACAAGGTAGATGTATGCATGTTCAATTCGATGTCTTGACTAGTTCAGACATCATGTATATATATAGGATGATGGAGAGGTATGGCCTTCCATGGATGTTTAGACATGGATGATTGAATGTGAATTGAATGTGGGCTACCATAGCCTGCATAATCCCCATATGCGGCTTAATTTGATTCGAAAAATATAACAAATATGAATGATTTTTTATTCAGATAGAGAATACTCCATTGAATATTTCTTTTGCAATTGGGTCAAAGATGGTGACCCTATATCGCCACCAGAGAAGACACAATGTCAATAACTAAATCTCTTATATGTTTTTTTTTTAATGAGTACAAGGCTGCACACATATCTTCCATTGTACACATATAATTGTGTGCATTTTTTTTTCTTTCCATCTCTTTATTTTTGTAAAAACTTTGAGCTCCATCGTTGAAAAGGTTTTGGTTCTGCTTGTTTCTTTCTTAGGTTCGTCAGCTTCATAGAGCTTCATTTGTCTATTGTTTACACAAGTCAACTCTTCATAGATTATTGTGTAACATGTAAGAACCATCTAACGTGTGCATATCTCGTAGCAGCTCATAAGTATTCTTTTTTGAAAGGCTCAACGGACTTAATTATTGAGAATAGCACACACATATACACACGTACATAGATACGTAGACACACACACTAGCTGTGATTTACAGTTTTGAGAAATGCATATATGCAGAAAAAAAGATTGCATTGTGTGCAAACTTGAAGTTGATTTTTTTTAAGAGGAAGTTTGGGAGAAGCGTAATCTCCTTGGGTTTTAGGGTTTCAATATATTGAAAGAACAACTCTACAAGTGAAGAGCATAGTACTCATTGAACCCCTTGCATCCCACAAAGCAGGGCTAAGACTGTCAAAGCATCACAAGGAAAAGGCTGCTCAAAGGCATCTACTTTGAATGATCCAAAAGCATAACAAGGGTAGACTAGCCACAATGGCCCACACACGTCCAATAACCAGCAAGGATTGAACACACAACCTCCACCTCAAGAGGTGAGTGCCAAAACAACTCGCCTTTGGTGCATGAACATATTTGAAGTTAATTGCTTATTTATTTGAAGTTAATTGCTTATTTATTTATTGAAATAATAAGTTCTTTTTGTTTATTGTTAATGAGAGGTTTTGAAGCTATGTGAGGTATTTTTTGTTGAAAAGTTTTAATGAGAAACAAAAGTACTTATTATTCTTAATGAATTCCCTAACCTTGAAGTTGCAAATACTCAGGAAAGTCACAGTACTTGCTTTATGTGCCTAAACAAATTCATTGTCTCAATACTATGAGTTGTACTCTATTGTAACAATGAGTTGTAATTCTGTTTGAATTATATTTCATATAGTGAAAAATATTGATAGAGAATTAACACGCAATACCTTGGTATTTTAGGAGCAATGCACTCAAATTCTCTCTGTGGATGTACACATTGCAAGCATAAGAATAAACCTCTTGTGTGCATTGTTTCTCATTGTAGCTCAGTGATGAGTAGCACCTCCTTTAATGTCAATCCGGGAAGACATGAGGATGGTATGAAGACCTCGAGCAAGTGAAGGCACAAATGTGTGAGTGAGAAGCACACTAACATATGCACACATACACACACACGCGCACACACGGCAAGAACAAAGAGAGTAAGACAATGGAATCACTTCTATTGCAACCAATTTCTCATACAAGCTCAAAACTACAAGAAGCTAGCCCAAAAATGAGCTCTCTAGCTCTATTTATAGTTTTTGACTAGCTTTGGCCCTGTCCAGACCTAGTGTCCGGCCTAGTTAAAAATTAGGTTCCAGGGTTTATTTGAGGGCTCAAACGAGATCTAAAAAATATGAAAATTGGCAGGCAACTACTTCTAAGGCTCCCCAAGGTCGAGGACTCCTCGGCTTGTGCAAAATGGAGCTACAAAAAGGTGAAATGTTATTTACAAGGGTTTTTAGTGATAAGAATCACTTTTAAATGGTGTAGGGGTTTGGAAAAAAATAAAGGGTTGCCTTAGTGCTAGATCTGCATGTATGCCCGTATTTGCTTCTTCCCGTATACTGCCAACACTCTCCCCCCCCTAGCGTTTGTCGCCTCTGACAGACCTCTACTCCATTGTTTGATCAATGTACCTCTGCAGGAGGTCGGTTGCCACTTCTTGTTCCTTGATGCATAGTCCCCGGACCAAATCTCTCTGAAGGGCATCCCAATTGACTGCTCCTGGCAGATCAGGGTGTGGTGTGGTGTAGAGTTCCGAGTGCATGGTTTGTTCACACGCAAATAGTTGTAGCAGGTGGGTTGGGCGTGGTGCGAATACTTCTGAGTGTGACTCCCAAAACCCCGTGGTCAACATATCATCAAAGGTTTGCTTGTAGCAGGCAGGGAGATATCTTATTCGTGCATGCCATGCGTAAGCTACTCGAATGCTCGGGGTCGTGCTCATGTCATACGGCAAATCATAATTACCATTGATGAAGCCCGGAATTGAAGGCTGGATGTTACGTACATTTCGAAAGGTCTTTAGCACCACTTGCATCATGTGCAAAATTTTGAGCATCATTTGAGCGGCGACATCCGGCATGGGGTGGAGGCGTGGCATCCAATGTCTGATGGTGGCTATCATGTATGATATTGTAGGTGTGTCGGTTGGGGGTGCGATTGCGGGGTAATTGAGCCATTCTTTACAATTTGCGTTGTTCTGAACCTTGATGGCAAATGCTTTCCATGATCTTCTTCTTTGTACTGGACCAAAGCAATGGTTATACTTCAAATGCATGGGAGCGTGATCCCATGTTCGTAACATCTCCGGATAGGTCTCCAGTAACTTTTGCCTCCATATGGGTTGGAATATGGCCCCCTTTCTGGCTGCCTCTGGAATGTCCTCGGGTTCGAACTGTGTTGCGAACGTAGGGTACTGGTTGGTTATGCGTTTGATCTCAGCATTATAGTCAGCCAGCAGTACAAAATAGGGCTTATATTGTAACTCTGAATTGGTGATCAACCGCCTAGGAGCCAAGTTCGAGAAATATTTAGACTTGAGTATAGACTCCTCAATGGTTTTCATGGCCAGCATCTGAGTTGCTACGCGCTCTTCGTGAGTGTGGCCCATCTCCTCTACCTGCTTCATCCATGCCGATAGGGGCTCCTCATATGTGTGTTGGCCTTCCTCCGTAATTCTGCCTCCTGGAAGGGGTTGAGGCTCATAATTTTCTTCAAATGTCTCCTCCACTGGAATGACTACTGTTTCCTCTTCTATGGTTTGATCAGGTGGAGAGGGAGGTCGTTCATACTGTAACAACTTGATTTTCAGTTCTGCAACCTGTTGTCGTAGCTCAATTACCTCACTGTTGGTTGAAGGTTCAGATCTGGAGAAGTAGCGGCATCGACCGTCTCTTTAGGTGTGGGTGGGTGTGTTGTCGGTACTTTGGATCCTTGTAGTTCCTTTATCTGGTCTGCCAACTGATCATGGGCTTCCAAGAGGGTCGCATAACCTTCTAAAACCTGTTGAATATGCTCTGAGGGGACAGCCTGGAATTTTGCAGGGTCTATAGGTGCTCCCGGGGTGTTTTCCATGGCCGCTTCTAGGTTCTCCTGGTTTTGTTGTTGTAGCCTTCGGTTCTCTTCTTGAGCCACTGCTAGATGGCGACGTAGTAGGGCCATGTTGCGTTGAAGTCTCGCATTGCGGCCCATTTGTTCTCTGAGTTGTTCCTCCATAGCTTCGCCTGTCTCTGCATACTTAGCTTCGAGTTCTGTCTTCGAGTGTTGGAGGGCAGTCACCTGGTGTTGTAGTGTTGTATTACCTAGTTCCAAGGCATCGACTCGTGCTTGGAGTTGAGCCGAGAGATTGCACAGCTCTGTGTTATTTTCTTCTAATAGCTTATACTCTTGCTTAAGCTGAGTGGCCGCTTCAACCATGGTGTCTAGTGCATTACTAAATGATGTGGATGCATGGGTAGAGGTGGAACATGCAAAGGGTCGGGAGGTGGGAAAGGGAAAAGTGGATGATGTGCCTATGAGTGAAGTGAGATGTGCTGATGGTGGAACAGACGTGGTGGTGGGTGCTCCTGTGGATGGTGAAATATCCATGGGATCGGATGTGAGAGTGTTGAGTGTGAATTGTTAATACGGGAACGGTAGGTGGTGTGTTAGTGGTGGCAGTGAATGTGGGGGAGTGGGGTTGGGAAAGGGACTTTTTATTATAGTTCTCGACATGTTGGAGTATATTTACAAGGTTTGTCCAGAATGACGGTTGTGTGACTTGGGTTGAGTATGAGGCAGTTACTAGGGAAGTGGTGGATAGGGTTTGGGTGTGGGTGAATGGAAAAGGATGGGATAAGGTCTGGCTAGTGGCAAGTGGTTGTCCAAGGGCGGGGATATAGGAAGGGTGACCTATTATGGTTTGATCGGTGGCAGGATGACCGGTGTGAGGTTCAAAAATTTGGGTGGAAGTGATGGATGTGGGTAAAGGGAAGGATGTAAAATCAGAGGTGTGTACAATGGTTTCATGATGGGTGGATATTGGTTGTTCAGAAAGACTAGTGGAGAAGGGTTCTGAGGGTTGAATGGAAGGTGATGGTGGAGATGGTACCTGTGTATTTATATCTTGTTCGTCAGTGGGACTTGGGCTCGTCATGTGAACATCCTCTGAAATTGTGGTAGGCAAGGCAGTAGAGACTTCCATTTGAATCATTTTTCCTCGTCGTGGCCGTGTATCAATCCTTTGTTGATCATAGGTAGGGTTCTCCTGATAGACCATTGTCCTCAATGCTTCCCCGATCCCACATGTCTCCGCCAATAGATTCAATGATTCAACAAAATGTGAGTCGACATTCTCGGCTTGAAGCATTTGGTTCACTAGAGCTCTATTCACCTCTTCTGTCATCTTATGTCTTCTGTGTACCTGCTTGATTGTCTTGTATAGCCGTTTGAGTTGTGCCGTGTAGGCAGGGGCCTCCTCTTCACTCTCCTCTAGTTCATTTCCCTGTTCTTCTTCCTGATTTTGTGTGCTTGTATCATGAGGATGTTGTGCCTCATCTCCCCAATGTACCCTGCTTGTCTCGCCCTGTGGCTGTTCTCTTCGGAATGGTGATCCCGGATCGGTATTGTCAGGAAAACTTTCACTATCAGATAAGTGGGCCGTCTGCAGGAATCTTTCAAAATCAAAATTGGGATCCTCAGTTAAGGTGGCCATAGATGCAATCTCGGCATCGGTAGGCAGTTGAGGGGCGGATGGAGTGGGCTGTACCATGCCCCCTGATTGAGTTCCTTGGAGATGTACCGTGAAAGGTGCTACTTGGGCTTCTTCTCTAGGGGGAGCGTCGGCTGTGGCCTCGTGAGGGATCATGACCTGGGAGAGTGATCCACACATTCGTTTCGCAGGTTGGTTCCCTGACTTTCGCCCCTTGAAAAACTCCATTTGAGAGTATTTAAGGGCCCTAGCTATTGGCACGTCATATGCAAGACATCTATAAATAATTCTGGTGATCGCACAACAGCCGTGTAACGTATGCTTCCTCACACCCCGCTTGCCTGCTTTATACAATTGGTCCAGAATCCATACATGCATCTTAATTGGCAAGCTTCCAGTCTCTGCTAGATATAAGCCATACCATATCTTCTTGTGAGGTTGGGTAAAGCGGTCTTGAGCTGGAAATGCGAAGTGTTGAAGGCACATTCGCAGGGGTATGGTGATGTTAGGGGTGAGGGCACACATTTCCTTCAACTTCTTGATTCTGTTGCTCTTCATTGACTCTGGTATCAAGGGATCGCGATCGGAAGGCACATGGGTGCCATACATCTGAAGGGCTTCCCTGATTACAGTAGTATTTAACTCAAATTTCTTCATTTCCTCCTGGTTCGATAGGGAGGGTACCCAGAATGTGCTTGAATGATCTTTATCTCCTGTCGGCTTCAGTGTGGCAATCAAGTAGTAGCACCTAAGAAAATCCGTTCTTGGCAAAGCTGCACTAAAGTAACATTGCAATCTCGCTTTCTGCCAGATATCCTGAAGAGGAGCTGCATTTTGCAATGCTTCAAATTCTCGTGAGAAGAACTGAAAGGTCCACCACACACCTCCACATTCCATCTTGGATTCCCAGATATGATCTGCGTCTCCCAAATCTCCTGGCATCTCATTGAACCAATGAGAATGCCCCTTTACTCTTTCTGTTAGGCCACTTGGTGGATCCGGAATGGGAATTCTTCTTACGTTCAAAAGCTCCTCCGGCCTAGCTGTCAGTGGAACCTCCACAGGCATGGTATCCCAATTGATTTGAGTGTTGGTGCCTGCCTGAGAACTCGTGCCTGCTATTGCTGCCATGGGAATCGGGTGCTTATCTGCTAGAAGAAGAAAGGCACATTAGTGTTGCATAGGAAACTGGATGTAATGGTGTTCCCTTCACAATACTAACATGAGAATCCCGAAGGTTAGTGGTCAGAGATGAAGTGCTTGTGATAGGTGTGAGTGGTGATTAGAGGTCAGTATCATTCTAGATGCCTACTTTGGTTATGCAGTGGACTCGGAATGCACCTATGTCAGAGTGGATGGATTTACAAAAATTGGGTCAGGGGGTTCGATACATGGTTTAAGTCTCCAAACTTTGATAGGGGATTTGTAGCTCTTAGAGCTAAAGACAGGTAGAGATTTATGAACTAGAGTGTGATGGCTTTGGGACCTTTTGGGCACCCATTTCTAGACATTCCTCGGTTCGACTAAGTGTGGTTCAGGATGGTATTTAGGTAGAGTTCCTTCGTTGTTAGCCGAGGGGACTCGTGAGTGTTGAATTATGCCAGTAACTAGAGTTGGAGCTATTTGGGCTCGTAAACAGGCCTTGGGCACCCATATGTGTCTAGCATTGGGGCTAGCCGTCATTAACCATTTAGGGACCCAAATAGACGTGGTGCTCCTAGGAGGTTGCCTAGGGTACTCCTTCACTTGTGTCCGTGATGGTGTGGCTTGTTTGTTGCCTCCTCGAGAGTCTGCTATTAGAGTTGTGGGTTTTCCATCCTTGCGTATCCAGATCTGCTTCGCGCCACGAGGTACTCCCTGTTGCACTGGTTGGCGCTCCTACCTCTTGATCAACAGCCTCCTTCGTGTTGTATGATGTTTGGTCTGCATGTTTAGAATCTCCTTTGGCTCAGCTGCGACCTCCTCATTGAATCCTGTACCTTTGGTAAGATTGATAATCCTCTGCACCATAGAACTTTGGACAAGAACAGCATCATTATCTTTATGTGGATTCCTGGAGGGACCAGGAGTTGGTGCCTGTTCTATTGGTTTGAGTGCTTGATTTTCTAATTCAATTGTAAGACGGCTTTGGCCTACCCAATCCTGAAGAAGTCCACTTCTTAGGTTGAGGTTGACTGAGTGATCATAGATCCATTCTTGGTCCAAGACCAAAGATTCGGTAAGATCCTCGTCTTCACATACTAGCACTTTTGCTGGCATGAGAACCTCTTGTATGTAGAGGGGAAGTTCCACCTCTCCCATGCAAGGGGTTTCAACACCTCCTAATCCTATTAGATATGCTTCCATGGGTTTTATCTCCAATAGCAGTTGTTGGCAGTAAGAAAGCCGGACTGCACTAGTGGTGGCACCTGAATCAATTAAAGCTCTCACGCTCGTTGGACTGTCTCCTTGTCCTATTTCTAGGGTCACAAAAGGTCTTCGATCGATTATCTTATGGGAACGTTCACCGGAAGCCTCACACATGGCCATGTGATAACCTGGAGACTCTTGGGGTTCAGGCATAGGCTGATCCCTCCCTTGTCTCCTCAACTTCATTCGTCTGATGCGCTCTAAGGCCTCTGCCTCTGCTTCTTCTCGAATTCGTTTTTCCTCCTCCTTACGTTGCTTAGCCGTATTGAGTTGACGTAGCATTTCCTCTGTGAGGGGTTCTTGATACAACTTGACTCTGCATCCACTAATATAGTTTGGGAGAACATCACCCTCTAACGTTGCTAGTTGTACAGCTCCACTTGTGGAGATCCTATTTATGATCATAGGTCCATAGCCTCTTTTCTCTAATTTTTGTGCATGCTGCTTCAATGTGTAGACTAGGACTAGGTCTCCCGCTTTCAAGCCTTTATCCTTGACGTGTGCATCAAAATATGCCTTCTGTCTCTTCTTAGCTCCATATATCCCTGCAGCTGCTCTTAGTCTTGTTTCTCCTAATCGTTCAAGGTCAAAAATTCTAGAGGAGAGTTCATGACCCGTCCATTCGTGCTCTTGTGCTACTTTCAATGTAGGTATTAAGAAGTCCAACGGTAGCATGACATTTTGGCCAAATACCATCTGAAAGGGGGTGGCTTGGAGTACCATTTTGTAGGCGACTCGGTATGCCCAAACAGCATGGTGCAGCTGTTTGTCCCAATCAGAGCGTTTATTGTTCACTAATTTTGTCAATACATTGCATAGGATTTTATTGGTGTTTTCGGCTTGCCCATTGGCTTGAGGGTGATAGGGGGCAGAATTCTTATGCACTACCAAGAATTCTTGGATCACATTTTCAATAACTTCATTCAAGAAGTGAGTGCCCCTGTCACTTACTAACTCTATAGGTAGCCCGTATCTAGTGAATACATTCTCAAACAAGAATTTAGCAGCTGTCTGAGCATCGTTCTTCGTTGTGGCTTTTACCTCTACCCACTTGGTTAGATAGTCCGTGGCAACGATGATATACTTAGCATGGGAACCCTTAGCTAGGGGATTAATAGGACCTACAAAGTCTATTCCCCACTTAGAGAATGCACGTCCGCCCATCATGGGCTTCAGTGGCATCTCATCTTTGCGTATAGGATACTGGGTTCGCTGACAAATCTCACACCTCTTCACATAGGTATGTGCATCCATGTGAAGGGTGGGCCACCAAAATCCTGCAAATAGGATTGCTTTGATCACCCTATCTGGACCAAAGTGTCCTCCTGCTACACCCTGGTGAGAAGTTTCCAAGATCTTTAGATATTCACTCTCATGAACACATAGTCTCAGATAACCATCTTTTCCGCGCTTGTATAGATTATCACCAATGAGTGAGTAATCTAGGGCCTCTTGTTCTAGATTTCTTGGTCTCGTCAGGGTCATATCTTGAGGGTCTTTCAACTCATAGATTGTGAGAGCACTTACTTCCTGAGGGTGAGCAGGTATATATCTCCAAAAGGCCTCATTCGTTTCTCGGTTTAAAAGCAAGTCTATGCTTTTATTATCCTATGGGATCCACTCTGGAGTCATGATTCCGGTCAAGACAGATTTACCCCGGGGAGTTCTCGGCTCTTTCTCTAAATTTCCTTGCTCTATATCACCCATGTCGGTCTCTGCAATCACATTTCCAAACTCGTCTGTTCTATCAGGAAGAGTGGTGACTACATAAATAGTCCCCTCTTTATCTAGGTATGCTCCATTCTCGAACTTGACTACCGGGTGTTCTAGTCCATGGGGTTGATCGGGGTTCTTAATCTGGACCACAGATCTTCTCAGTCCGTCTTCGTAGATGCGAGCACCTAGACGATTCGTCCTGATGTATTCCAATTGAGTCTTGTAAGGTCCCTCTGGCTTTTCTAGATAAGCCACCCCTGAACTACCTACTGGTCTCTCCATGTGATAGGACATCTCAGAATCACTTGTTTCTGATCTGGGAGTGTATGGGTAATCACTCAACTGCTGGGCCCAAGACCTGGCAGTGTGATTGACACTAGCTTCAGAAGATCTGAGGCTTTGTCTGTCTCGGCCTAAGTGTCTGCCTGATCTAAGGTTCATATGCCTGATTTATCTACCCCCTTGGACCCAAGCACACTCTCGTTGCAGGTTAATTTGCACCAATCACTTTGTTCTTTTGAGTTGAATATTATGTTTATGATCTTGTCTGAAATCGCGTCGTCAGGAGTACTTAAGTGAATTTCGCACTTGATAAGTGATCGACTCCAGTTTACCTTTTGTCCCTTAGGGTTTTCGCACTTAAGACCTACTTAATTCTTGCACTTGGTTGATTAATTCTCTTGGACTTGATTCGTGCCTAACGTTACCCTAATTAATTACCACACCTAATTCGTACTTAGCCTAGGCTAGGAATTGAAAAAGGAGGGCTGAGAGAACTTCCAACCTTAATCCTCTGGTTGCTCAGATTGCTGCACAAGCCCAGGAAGCCTTCTCCCTAGCTTGGTACTCACCCTTGCTAGCTTGCTTTGGATTGCCTTGAGTGCACACAATGTTCCTTAATCCTCTGGTTGCTCAGATTGCTGCACAAGCCCAGGAAGCCTTCTCCCAAGCTTGGTACTCACCCTTGCTAGCTTGCTTGGGATTGCCTTGAGTGCACAAAATGTTCCTGAAAAAGCTCACCAGTCAGTATAGCTCTATTACCACAAGTAATTGAAAGACACACCTCAATATTTGCAGTCCCCCTTGGAGTAACTCACTGAACCCCCTCAATCTTAGGACCACCTAGTCTCACCTAAAGGCCAACTTGAAAATACATGTTATAAAACTCCACGTATGATTCTACAAAAAACTAGTCAAGGTCCACGTAGGATTTTCAACAAGCTTTCCAACGAGACCAAAATCTCATCAATCGGAGTTCGTATGGTGAAGTTATGACCATTCAGGCACTTAGGGGTCCAAACAGGCTCTCAAGGTTCAGGAAATTCCTCCCTGGTTTCTAGGTCTTTTGCCCACTCCTAAGGCTCTTATATCCTCCCAATGTGTCCAAGATTAAGCCCCAAAAAGTACCCCAATTTTAATCAATCAAGTTATCCTAAAAATTTATGCGTTAAGCCTGTGTATCGCGATAGTTCGGGTCGAGGTGTCACGATAGGTGGGAGTGTCGCGATACTTCGAGGTGTCGCGATAGGTCGTGGGGTCGGTGTGTCGTGATAGGTCGAGGTGTCGCGATACTCCGAGGTGTCACGCCACTCCGAGGTGTCGCGATACTCCGAGGTGTCGCGATAGGTCATGGGGTCGGTGTGTCGCGATAGGTCGAGGTGTCCCGATACTCCGAGGTGTCGCGATACCTGGGAGTGTCACGATAGTTCGGGGTGTCGCGATAGTTCGAGATGTCGTGATACTCCGAGGTGTCGCGATAGGTTGTGGGGTCGGGGTGTCGTGATAGTTCGGTGTGTCGCGATACCTCGAGGTGTCACGATACCTCGAGGTGTCACGATACCTCGAGGTGTCGCGATAGCTCGGGATATGGTGAATTATTCAGATCTGTCTAGTGATCCTAGGAGCTCTCAGCCTGCGCAGTGTCGTGGTTCACTAAGAATTGTGATTGGGTGAAGTTTTCAAGGTGTCGTGATAGCTCGAGCTTGACGCCTCGGGACCTGTGTAGAGGAAATCCATACCTGCTGAGCTTGCTGGAGATGATGATGAAGCTGAAGCCTGCAAGAAACATGCAAAAACACACAAAAACAAGCACACACACTTGCTCTCTCTCAAACTCACCCACAACAAATGAGGGGAATGACAAGGAAGAGGGAATATGTAGTGGAGAAGGAGGTGGAGGTGGAGATGGAGAAGGAGGTGAAGATGGAGATGGAGATGGAGAAAAATCAGAAATTTACCGACTACTTACCATTCCAACGCGTCCTCTCTACGTCTTACCATCACACGCTTGTCCTCAAAGCTCGAATCCCCGGCAACGTCGCCAAAATTTGGTGTAGCTCAGTGATGAGTAGCACCTCCTTTAATGTCAATCCGGGAAGACATGAGGATGGTATGAAGACCTCGAGCAAGTGAAGGCACAAATGTGTGAGTGAGAAGCACACTAACATGCACACACATACACACACATGCGCACACACGGCAAGAACAAAGAGAGTAAGACAATGGAATCCATTAGGGGAAAAAATGAGCCCTGCATGGGCCTTGTAAGGATCCCTAATTTTTAGGGATTAAATCTAAGAATTTGGGATTAAGGGGGTCCTTACAAAACCACTAGTGGTTTTTTCCATTTAAAAATCATTTAAATTGAATATGAAGTGAAGGGTACACGCCAAGATTTTGATGCCGTCGGATGTAGATGATGAATGGATGCGATTTGTTTGAGTGGAGATGGAGATCCGTTTGATATTCCCACGTGGGAGGTTGAGGAGCACAGTAGTGAGAGAGTGTGTGGGAGAGCACAGTAGAGAGAGGGGTGACTGAGACCAATTCGGACCTTTAGATTCATTTTGATCCAAGCATCGGCCGCGAATCCCGCTGATTTGTTCTTGATGAGAATCGAATGCCGTTCGATCTTTGGATGATCCAACGCAAGCCATAGCATGGCCGAGTCCTTTCTTATGCGCTTTATTTATAGCCATTGGATTGTGATGCATCCTAAGGCCCATAGAACATCTACAGTTTGCACATGCGAAATGATTGAGGGTCTCTCTGTCAAAAGAGGACAAAATAGGAAACATTAAATGAGGTATGGGTTGAGTGGGGACTGGCAGAAAACGACAACGAACTGAGCACGATTCCGTGGCGGGTATGATTCTGCGCCGTTCGATTGATTATAGATCTAATGGTTCAAAAAGGATATGATTTATCAACCATTCGATCAAGAAAGGATCCAAGGGATGGCAATGAAAGTGGACCAAAATTCAAAACAATCAATCTCAACCATTGATTTCTAGCTCTATCCAAGGGGATATATTTGAAGACGCATTTCATCATGACTTTGAATTTAAACCATTAGATTTTTGGCAAATCCAATGGATCAAATTGTATGTCGAATTTTTTCTGACATGTAATACAAGCCATTAGATCTTTGAGTTCATCAAGGGCTAGGATTGAAACTTTTGCACTATCAAACCACTTTTGGAAAAGAACTCCTGGTTTTGAGTCATCCATACCACCTTTGACCACCAGAAAACTAGAGAAGCCTATGCCTAGCCTAGGACTAGACTGTGTCCACCACCCTCCTCTCATTGGTCCATCACTAATCACTCCTTAATCTAAAGGGCCCATGCAGGGTTCATTTTTTCCCCTAATGCACTTCTATTGCAACCAAGTTCTCATACAAGCTCAAAACTACAAGAAGCTAGCCCAAAAATGAGCTCTCTAGCTCTATTTATAGTTTTTGACTAGCTTTGGCCCTATCCAGACCTAGTGTCCGGCCTAGTTAAAAATTAGGTTCCAGGGTTTATTTGAGGGCTCAAACGAGATCTAAAAAATATGAAAATTGGCAGGCAATTACTTCTAAGGCTCCTCAAGCTCGAGGACTCCTCGGCTTGTACAAAATGGAGCTACAAAAAGGTGAAATGATATTTACAAGGGTTTTTAGTGATAAGAATCACTTTTAAATGGTGTAGGGGTTTGGAAAAAAATAAAGGGTTGCCTTAGTGCTAGATCTGCATGTATGCCCGTATTTGCTTCTTCCCGTATACTGCCAACACTCATCCTATATGGTTACTCAAGTATAAGGAAGATCTTATGTACTCTAATTCCATCAACATCATAAGTATTCAAGACTACAAAGTTGAAAAAGGGGGAGAACCATTTATACAAATTCACAAATTAGCACCTCTTTAGCATAGAACATTTTAGGATGAAGCAGTTGACAACCTTTGCGAATGGTATTCCTAAGAGGAGAAACTATAGGAAAACCCAAGAAAGTTTGTTCTTTATCAGGACAATTACCATTGTCGGGACGTTCTTTATTAGCTCTTGCACTAGTCCATACACGATTGTGTAGTATAGGACAGTGCAAAAAGCTATGGTTCATATAAAAAGAGAAGAACTAGGTATAAACAAAACTATAGGACCATTGTTGCTCATTTTAGGTAAGATTCTATCCCAAAGTAAGCTAGGCATATTAAGCTAGTCCCCCACATGATATAGCAGAATATGTGATGAACTACACCAACCCTCATAGAGATATCACTTATCTAGCCATTATATATACATTAAGTAGTCATCATCTAAAGGGGAGACATGAATTCTCCATTGTTTTAGATACAACCAAAGGTCGATCAATGTCCTTGTGGAATTTGAAGGTTGTGATCCATGAACTTGCAAAAGATGTAAATTTCTTTAAAAGTAGACAAGGAATTCAAATGCCTGCAAACAAGGTTAGGACCAATACGTTGAGAGGTTTGAGGAGATAGAACTACTAGCTATAGAATGAGATTCTTCTAAGACTTATGAAACCTTAAATAAAACTTATTGATTTTCTCCTTTATAAGAAATGCCCAAAGTTCATTGCTACCAATACTCTCTTCACAATTCACTTGTTAGTAAGCATTTCTAAAATCTAATGGGGCAAAGAATACTAGTACACCTCCAAAAATGAATCGTCTTGAAAAAAAAAAAGCACTTTGTTCATTCCATTAGAGGAGTAATTCCAGCAAGATCAGACATAAAAGTTACTTTTCATGACATAATAATCAAGAACAGAAACTCAAGCAGAAAAGATTGGGTTGGTAAATACATGTAAAAATCTTATTTCTTATGGTAACCATGAAGTAGTCCTATCTTTGAATAAGAGCAATGAAAAATCCCATAGAACACTATTGATAGAGCTTCAATTATCATTCTTCAAAAGGGTGATGTCATTACCAGATATGTGTAGACCAAGAGGGGAGGGAACACCAAAAGGACTCACTTGTGATGGAAACAAGAACAAGTTCAGGTAGAATCCTTTGGACCTTTCTTGTGAATCAAATGAATCATTCTAATATTAATAATTTGAATTAGAAGAATAATTAGTATAATGAATGTGGTAAAATATTTATCCAACTCCTTCAAAAGAAACAATAATGCATTAGCTGGCATGGGATGAAAGAGAGGAAGATAGACCAAGATTGTGAGGAGCATTTGGGGATTATCACAGAAAACCTATACCTCGAAGATGAATGGACATCAATTATCACTCAAGATTAGGATGAGAGATGGAATACATATGCACACCAAATTCATAAGGTATCCAAACACAAAGAGAGAAATACATAACAAGAATATGAGGAGTATTGGAAGATTACAATGTACAAAGAAACGACTAACATCCTATTTCTTTTTCTTGAAAGTAGTATTTTGTACAATTAAGTGGGTGGCCTTTGAGGATATGTAACTCAATTTAGATGTGGTCTTTTGGATTTCCATTTGGTCCATTTATATTTTCTTTTCTAGATCTCTATATATTTTTTCATATAACACATTGAAAATAAAGTTGGAATTGAAAGGATTGTATTTTTTAATATCCATGAGCATTTTTGGAGGTGGTTTTCGTGTGTCTGCAGCTATGTGTGTTGGATAATCACATGTAATCTCTTGATAGTTCTTTCCATTATCACTTTGTTTCCTATTCCTCCACCCACACTAACATTTGAGCATCTTGATCCTTAGATTCCAACTTCATGAGTTGTTTTACAAATAGGGCAAGCTCATTTTAGATTGTTTTGATTGCACTCTTGCATGTGCATGAGACGAGAGAGCCAAAATCCGTGACTTTGGTAGTTGGGATTCAAGTTCAAATAATTCCTAAAGTATAGGACCACTTTTAAGTGGATGAGTCACCATATTCAAATTTACGTATAAATACATCCGCTTCTAGTCATGGAAAAAGAGAGCTTTTTGAGAGCTTTGAGTTGTTTCTATGAGTCTAGATTGTACTCACTTCAAGTGAGTAGTCCCACATATGTCCTTTGCATCATATGTGCAACATCATACACATTATAATTCATATATCTTGAGTATGCATTCTTTGTATGCTTGAGGTACACAGTCAACTTGTGTGGTTCACTTGTCTTTGTGTGAGTATTCATTTTCAATCATTTCAATTGGATCAATTAGATAGAAGTTTTGTACATCTATTTACAAAGTCTAATCAACTTTGGATGATTATATTTCAAGCTATGAAGTATCAAAGGTGATTGTGTCTGCAGTTCATCTTGATCCTAAAAAGTCCGATGACCCCCGAAACTTGTTAAACTCTTTTTTACCTATATAGTCAAGCTAAATTCATTAGATAACTTGATTTCATTAGGTAGATCAATTAGATGTGTGCAAAAGCTCTCTGAAAAATTCAAACTAAGTTGTGATGTGTGAGCATTTTGTTGTGACCTCCACTTCCTAAAATAGAAGGTTTCTTCAAATCTTGTGAAGTGCAAAATTATCTGTTTTAATGCAAACATTTGGTAATTAAATTCCAAAGGACTTAGTGATTCTTTATGCATATTTTGGACGTAAAGGAGGTAGATAAGGCTTGGGATTAAGCTAAACAAAAATTATCCTACTTTATAGAAAAAAAAACTGCCATCAAAAAAGCATAATATAGCATTCCTGAAGCTATATTTTCTGGTGTAGAGTAGGTTTTGGCAAACACCCACTAATCTCTATCTATATCCCATCACCTCTTCATAATGGTATCAAAGAAACTAAGCATCATGGGTGATGGATTTCTATCATCTATTGAAAAACTAGATTGAGGTAATTACTCAACATGATCACACCAAATGGAGGCTTATCAACAAGGAAGAAATCTAATTGGTTACATACCTAGAGATGAGATGATGCCAATACTTAGAAGTAAGGGCCAACCAACACAAGAGGAGCACGAAAGGTTGAATGCATGGTGCTGAAAGGATGCTTTGGCAAGGTCATAAACTCTCAATTCTATCTCTGTTTTTTTACTTCCTCAAATGGAATTGCAAGACATCACAAGAGACATGGAATGTTCTTGAAGCATTCTTCTCATCAATCATGAAGGCAAGGAAGAATCAATTATGGATGGAGTTTACAATACTCAAGAAGATACCCAAGAAATGTGTGGCTGATTCTATCACCAAGATGAAGCACATTGCAGACCAGCTTGGAAGCATTGGAGAAGTCATTGATGAAGAACAAATAGTAAGTTAAGTCATCAATGGGATCAAATCGGATGAAAAATGGGAAGCCTTCACCATAGCTATGGGCCTCTACATGGACATGCAAGATCCTCACTTCAACACACTCATGGGAGAATTGTTCACACAGGAGGCAAAGCTTATGAAGACTGGAGAGAACCAAAAAGGTAATCAATCCAATGCTCTCTATACATATAAGAAGGATAACAAAGGCAAAGGCAAGATGTCTGATGATGAAGGTAATACCTCTCAAGCCAACTTTGTAGGTAGAGGTAGATGCTCATAAGGAAGATTCAAAGGAGGTGGACAAGGCAAGGGAAAGCTCAATGCTCATCACCCTATGTCATATGCAGTCTAACCAATCATATTACAGATAATTGTTTTAGGAACCCAAGGATTCAAAGAGAAAGAGGATACAATAGAGGAGGCTATGAAGACTCTAGAGAAAGATTCAACAGCTTGTATGGATAGAATAACAACTCATACAACAACAACTATGAACTTGGATACAAAGGAAGGAGAGACTGCAAAAATTATACAAATGATTAATAACAACAAGACACTTCTTCTCATGAACATGACAATGAAGGAAGGTAAGGCAGATGAGCATGTGTTTTACATAGAATGAAGATGCTCAAACAATGTGGTAGGCAATTGCAACAGAGTTTCCACAATACCAGCTCACGGATGAATGTGTACTCACCTCCTAGCCATATGCCTCTATATATAGCTGCTTGAATCAATGAGGACCAAAAATGTAACAAAAGTCCACAAGTGCATGTGCAATCTCTTCCAATCCTTTGATACCTTCCACTAGAGTCTGCTAGTGGTTGGAGTGATCGTATCCACTGCTTTAGTACCTTCCACTAGAGTCCACTAGTGGTGGTTGTACTTGTCACTCGAGTCAAGTCTTTCTAGACTCAAGTTAACTCACGTCAACTTGGGTTAGAAGGCTCTAGAGCTTCTTGGGAAAAACTCTCTCCCCATGCTCCCCATGGGGGTTAAACCCAAGACCTCCTCCTTCACAACAATGAGACTTAACCACTAGGCTAAGTGGATTACTTGAATATGAGACCACATGATCTTATGCTTCAGTCTATTCTCGAGATCTTTGATCGTACAAACGAGTGACCAAATGGTGTCCGATTTCATATCTGTCTGAAGTTGTTGGACCCCTAGATCATAAACTTACTTTATTACATTCTTCCCCCCTTGGGAAAGATTTTTGTCCTCGAAAATAAAGCTATATATAGTATCCATAGGCAACCCCTGACCCTCATGTTCTAATACAGGAAGAACATGAGCATTCATTCGATCAGTTATCCACTTAGAACTTGAAAGTATAAAACTTTATCTTTTGTTGACCAACTTAAAATTGGAAAGTCAAAAAACGTCACTAGATTGTAGAAACTTTTTCCCATGTTGAATTTTCTTCAGTTCCATCCTTACATTTTACTAAGCATTCTTCTTACAAATGACTCCTCATACGTTTATCTCGGGTGCAAAGTATCCTTTCAGGTTCATGAGGAGCTGTTTCACTTACGAGAAGAAGAAGAATAATTTGTTGTCCAACTAGATTATTTGAATCTGTTAGACTCTTCCTAAGTCGGCTAACATGGAACCCTCGAGGAATCCAACTATCGTTTGGAAGTTGTAATTCATAATCCCATAAACCAACTTTCTTGGTGATTGGAAAAGGACCCCAATATCTAGGCAACAACTTGACGCATTGACCAGTGTTAAACTTTTCCCACCTTTCAGGAACACAAAGATAAACTTGATCGCCAACCTAAAAAGTAATATCTCTTTGCTTACGATCAGCATAAGCTTTTGCACAATCTTGAGCTTTCTTTAACTTAAAGTTCATGTCTTGAAGGAATTCTTGAGCTGCTTGAACTCGTTCATTTTGAAGTCCCATTGCATATGGAGAACTAGGCTCGAAACTATACATCAACATGAATGGCCTAAATTCAATTGATGAATTCTTGGCACTATTATAGGTAAATTTAGCAAAAGGAAGATATTCTTCCCAATTAGTCTGTTTGGAAGTAACATAAGCTCTGAGTATGTCTTCCAAAATTTGATTGAATTTCTTGGTCTATCCATCAATCTGGGGATCTTCGGCCATACTTAAACTTAGTTTAGTTTCAAGTCTACTTAAGACTGCTCGCCAAAAATGACTTGTAAATTGAGCATCCCGATCAAAAACTATGTCTACTAGAAGTCCATAGAGTTTGTAAAGCTAATTTACAAATATCTTTGCAAGTTTTGAAGTCTTATATGTAGTCTTGACTAGAATAAACTGAGCAAGTTTAGTCAATTGATCAACTATAACCCAGACTGAATCAAAGCTTTTCTGAGCATGTGGTAACCCTGAAATGAAATCCATGGAGATACTTTCCCATTTACCTTTGGGAATCTCCAAAGGATGCAACAATCCTACAACTTTAAATCGTTCAAACTTATTTACTTGACATGTATGGAACTTGGACACATAGTTTTGCATATCTCAATGTATAATAGGCCAATTAAAATGCCGTTTAATTAATTCATAGGTTTGGTTAATACCAGGATGTCCAACACTTAGAGCATCGTGGCATTCGAAAAGTACTTGATTTTCTATGTCCGAAAGACTTGGGACACAAACCTTACCTTTATAAAGCAAATATTCATCTTGGAGAGAATAGTGTTTAAACATTCCCTCTAAAGTACTTGCTTCATTTGTTTGAGCTTGTTCAACTTCCTTACATGCTTGACTCTAGCTTGGATCTTCTTTACAACTTCCTTTCAAAGTTGAAATAAATTCACTTTGAATTTGTACAAAAGCTAGGTTGTTTAGCATAGGCATCCATCTTAAGGCGTCTACCACTACATTGAACTTTCCTTTCCTGTACCTTAGTTCATAGTTGAATTCTTACAATTGCTACCCATCTAGCTTTTCTACCTCTTAAATCCGACTAGTTTGCAAACCACTTGATACTCTCTTCATCAAAGACTATGGTTAACTTTGATCCATATAGGTAATGGAACCATTTCTTCAGAGCATTTATTATAGCAAACATCTCTCGCTCATAGGTAGAATAGTTTTGTTGAGTAGGACTTAGCTTTCTACTTTTGAAATCTATTGGTCGACCTTCTTGGCTTAGTACTGCTCCTACTACAGATGAACTTGCATCTGTTTCTAATTGGAAAGGCTTATTCTGATCTACTATTTGTAGAACTAGGGCCCAAGCCAAAGCAAGTTTAAGCTCTTGAAAACTTCTTGCTTGCTCCTCTTTCCAAGTAATCTTCTGATGCTTCCCTTTGAGCTCGTCTGTCAAAGGTACTGCTATCTTGGAATACCTAGGCACAAACTTCCGATAGTATCCTACCAATCCACAAAAACTTTGTAATTCTCAAAATGTCTTGGGCTTAGGCCATTCAAGAATCACTTTAAACTTATCAAGGTCTACTTTGATTCTTTTTGCATAAATAATATGGCCTAAACACTTTACTTCTTGAGTAAAGAAATCACATTTTGACTCTTCATCGTAAATTTGATTATCGCAAAAAAGTTTAAAGATGTTTTCCAAATGTTAAAGATGACTTTCATGATCTGTACTATAGATCAATATGTCATCTAAAAAATCTACTACAAACTTTCCTAAATATGGTTGCAAGAATTGATTCATCAAGCTCATAAATGTTGCAGGTGCATTTGTTAACCCGAATGACATTGCCAAAAACTCAAAGTGACCATACTTAGTTCCAAAGGCTGTCTTAGGAGTATCATCATCTTTAATTCCAACCTGATGATATCCTTGACGTAATTCAATCTTTGAAAAGATTTTAGCTCCCTCAAAGCTGTCGAAGAGATCTTCAGCTAGTAGCATGGGATACTTATTCTTTATTGTCAGATTGTTCAATGCCCTATAGTCCATGCATAGCCTCATAGAACCATCTTTCTTTTTTACAAGAAGGATGGGTGTGGCCCAAGGGGACTGGCTTGGCCTAATAAACCCTTTTTCCAGATATTCCTTGATCTGTTTCTCAACTTCTAGATTCTAGAAATAAGGGAGTTGGTAGGGATTTTGGGATTTTGGCTTGGTTCCTGGAATCACCTCTATTCTATGATCAATGCTTCCACGAGAGGGTGGCAAGCCATGGGGGAGTTCCTTAGGGAACACATCCTTAAATTCCTTCATTAATTCATTGAATTTAATATACACTTCACGTGGAATAAATGACAAGACATAAGAAACTTGCTTTGTATTATCTGAATCAATTACATCGGTGCTAAGAACCAAAAAAACTTGGGTCCTAGCTTCACTTCTTACAAGTTTCTTTAATTCTGTGTGTGAAATCAAAAGGGTGCTTGGAACATTGTGTTCCCCCTTGATCTTATACAACACTCCATCACACTGGAATTCCAAAGTGTTTGTATAATAGCATCGGGACAATGAAGCTCCAAGACTCCAAAGCCACTCTCTCCCTAGAACCGAATCTACCCAATCCATGTTCATAATTTGGAAGTCCGATTTGTCTTTATACTCTTGGATTTTCGATTCCAAATTTGAAATCATGGTATCCCAAACATGAGTATCCTACCCGTGCATCATAGAGACAACATATCTATGAGGAGATGGAATCTGAGGAAGAGCCAATTTTTTCACAAGTGCATAATTTATAAAATTATGTGTTGCCGAATCGTCCACCATAATCCGGATGGTGTGACCTTTGACTGACCCGTGCAATTTTACCAAATCCTGTGGACCAAATTCTTGAGGTTGCCACATGTGTTTGGAAACTTGGCACTTATGGGTACTATCACAGTGCATGATCTAAACCTTCTTTGCACTTGAATTTCATCCAAGCTCAAAGTTTGGATCAGATGAATCTATTGTTTCCCCTCACCTTTGTCAGTCAAAGAGGCCTTACTATCTCTTCCAACTAGACAGGCCCTACTACGATATCCTGGCTTGAGGCATTTAAAACACAAATTTCCCTTTTGTGCTCTAACAAGATCTTCTTGGGAAAGCATATTTCTAGAAATACGAGGCTTTTTAGATGTGTATTCAGATGATCTTGGCCCTTTGCCATTGACTTTAGTGGTATTTCTTTGGAAATGACCACTTTCTTGTGGGACATCTAAACAGGAGTTATCGTCATAAATTTGCACTACCTTAATCGCTTCATCAAGCATCCTTTCCCAAGGAAAGATCTACTGGACAGCTTTGACCTACTACTTGCCCCGCAGTATTAGCAAATAGTGGAGGAGTAGGAGTCATCAAGCTAAGACGACTCAGACTACTAGTTAGAAGTGTCGAGAAGGCAGCAGGTGATGGGAAGAGCCGTCATGGGGTTGGATCACACCCCTGGTGTGCGCCTTTTCCATTGTCCGACGAGCGGCGTTTGTGCGCTGGGCACCTTGCCCTCTCTTTGGTGTGGTGATCATCGTAAGGCCCCTACCCTCTCGGAAGAGACGAGCAAACGTGCGTACGCGTAAGGCCGTAAGCATCGGGAGCGAGAAAATCCAGATACAATGCTAAAGCAGGGAAGTCACTGGATCGGTGTGCAGACAAAATCAATGATATAATGCGGAAGTCATCCAATAAAATTTGAGTAATACAAAGATGCCGGCTATAGTGTAGGTTGATAATACAAAAATTTGCTACAGTGCGGAACATGTGAATACAAATATATGCTGTCGCTACAGTGCGGATCGGCCAAATATAAGGTAGGTCTCCTGCTATAGTGCGAGAAGGTGCCCATAGGACTCGACAATCTTTAGAACTTTTCTTTTCTTCAAGTTTCCTCGGCAATAGCTTTTCTTCTCTTTACTTCAATAGTCCGCAATCAGTTCATATAATCTTTGGAAAGAAGATCCAGAGAATGTCCATCGGGCACTCTTTTGCTTCACTCACTTCTTCAAACCTTTTCTTCAATACTCTTTACTTCATATAATCCTCTTCAAATCATGAGAGTCCTAGGCTTGGAAAGAAGATCCATAGAAATGTCCACAGAGACCTGGAGAGAAAAAGCACCTCCCTCACCAACTTGAAGTCTCTCAGCAATCCATGCATACAGAGTATCAATCCAAAGTTGATCTCTCAGTCCTAGGAGCTTGAACGTAGAGAGAAGCAGCTCGGCGTTCAAGCTCCTAGGACTGAGAGATCAAGTTTGGACTGATACTCCGTATGCATAGATTGCTGAGCGTCTTGGAGTTGGTGAGGGAGGTGCTTTTTCTCTCTAGGTTTCTGTGGACATTTCTGTGGATCTTCTTTCCAAGCCCAGGACTCTCATGATTTGAAGAGGATCATATGAAGTAAAGAGTATTGAAGAAAAGGTTTGAAGAAGCGAAGTGAAGCAAAAGAGTGCCCAGTGGACATTCTGTGGATCTTCTTTCCAGGGATTATATGAAGTGATTGCGGACTATTGAAGTAAAGAGAAGAAAAGCTATTGTCGAGGAAACTTGAAGAAAAGAAAATTTTTGAAGATTGCCGAGTCCTGTGGGTGCCTTCTCACACTGTAGCAGGAGACCTACCTTATATTTGGCCGATCCGCACTATAGTGGCGACATATATTTGTATTCACCTATTCTGCAATGTAGTGGATTTTCATATTATCGACCTGCACTATAGCGGGCATATTTGTATTACTCAAATTTTATTGGGTGACTTCCACATTATATCATTGATTTTGTCTACACATTGATCTCGTGACTTCCCTACTTTAGCATTGTATCTGGATTTTCTCGCTCCCGATGCCTACGGCCTTATGCATACGCACGTTCGCTCATCTCTTTCGAGAGGGTAGGGGCCTTACGATGATCGCCACACCAGAGAGAGGGCGAGGCTCCCAGTGCGCAGATGCCGCTCATCAAACAGTGGGAACGACACACACTAGGGGCCTGATCCAACCCCACACCGGCTCTTCCCATCACGTGCTTCCTTCCCGACACCTGAACCTGACATGAAGCGAGGCGGTTGCCCGGTGATCCTTGACACGCTGTTGATATATTTAGGTAGTGATGTGTGTGAACACTCTAGGACCGCCGGGGCACTTTTTTCCCTCGTTAGGAGGTTTTTTTCCCCCGGCTTGTATATACGCCTATTGCCCTAATGGGCTATTCATCTTTGTACATTCTCTAGTAATACATTCAGTCTCGTGTGTTGTGCTCCAAGCTTCTTCTTCTTCCTTGTGCTGTTCGCGTGCTTCCGCAGAAGTCTAACTCCAACAATTGGTATCAGAGCAGGTCGTTGCTTCTTCTAGGGCGCCGTCGACACTCCTCCGTTTGCAGTCTCAGATTCGCACAAAATTTGGTGAGCATACTCAGGGTGTTTTCGAGATCAAAACAGCTTCGCTTTGTGGTGCCGAAATCGCGATCTGAGCTCGTTTCGGCCTCCGAACGCACTATCGCAGTGCTTGTGCAGGCTATTTCGTCCTTTTGTGCCAAAGGTATATACCAGTTTCTGTTCGTCAGTTTAAGCGTCTCGAAGTCTGCTACAGGTCTAGCAGAACTCGTCTGGGAAGTTCTGTTCAACTTTTTGAGATACAGTCAATTTTCTGCATCAAGGTATTTTAGTCACCAGCCATGGCTGAAAGCAGTGATGTATTCCGTATGTTGGCTGTTGAGGATAAGTTGGATGGTACCAACTACCCATTATGGGCTTATATGATGCGACATGTACTGGTTGCAAAAGGATTGTGGAACATTGTGCAGGGTGTTGAAAGACGTCCTGTTACACCTGTAACGACAGGTACTGCAAATACAGGTGTTGGAGCTGATGAAGATGGTGTCGAAGATGATATTCCGCAGATTCCTGTTCGTGCTGCTGTTTCTGTTGCACCTACTGCAGAGCAGATTCGTTGGGATGGCAGAGATGCCCAGGCACATGCATTGATAGCTTTGTCTGTCAAACGTGCTATTATTCCTCACATTCGCTCTTGCAGAACAGCAAAGGATGCTTGGGATACACTTACCACTTTGTACCAGGCTAGGAATGAGGCTCGTGTTGCTTACCTCCGAAAACAGTTGGAGAGTGAGCACATGAATGAAGGTGATTCTATGGACAGTTTTCTTACAAAGATCAAAGACCTGAAGGAACAATTGATTTCTGCTGATGAGGTTATACCAGATAGCTCACTTGTGCAGACCGTTCTGAATGGTCTTCCTGATTCATATCAGAGTTTTGCCTCTACTCTTCGGTTGATGATGAAAGGCAATCCGAATGCCTTGTCATTTGAGGAATTAGTCTCTGTTCTGTTGCAGGAAGATCAGTCCAGGCAGAACAGGTCCATTATGCGTGTTGCAGATCAAGCTTTCCTGGCTAGTCAGAAGGGCAAAGGAAAATGGAGCTCTTCTACTAGTAAGCAGAAATCTGCAAATGCTGCACAATCGAAGAACCAGGATAAAGATGAAAAGAAATCAGAAAAGCAGAAATTGTTCTGCAAGTACTGTAAAGGAAATGATCATATTATAAAGAACTGTCCAAAACTGGCTGCTAAAGAGGCAAAGAAGAAAGAGGCTGGAATGGTTGTTGCAGAGGCCTCTACACCAAAAACAGAGTCTGCAAATCTTGTGCAGGAAGAAGAATGGGCGTTTACTACTGTCTGCAGTTTTGACCCATCTTCTCATGATCAGTGCATGTCTGCAGTAGACTCAGATGTTTGGTACTTTGACAGTGGGGCGACCAAACATATTACCTCGCAGCGCAGTTTCTTCTCTTCACTTGAGCCTGCTCCTATAGGGAATACTGTCACATGCGCCAATAACTCCTCTTATCCTGTTATGGGAGTTGGTAAGATCATTCTGACTACTGCTGATGGTAGTTCTTTCACTTTGTCAGATGCTTTATTTGTGCCAGGGATCAAAAAGAATCTGTTATCAGTTTCTGCATTAGCCAAGATTGGCTTGGTTGTGAAATTTGTTGATGACAGGTGTACAGTCCATGATCTCTCAAATGGCGATGTGATTATTGCTTCTGGCATTTTATGTCGTGGGCTGTATAAGCTCATAGACTATGAAAGATCTGTGAATGATTCGGCATGTGCAGTTCATGATTCTCAGGCTATGTCAGATGCAAAGCTTTGGCATGCACGCTTTGGTCATCTGAATTTTGCTAGTTTGTTACGCCTGCAGAAATCTGAAATGGTGTCCTCTTTGCCCAAACTTGAGGCACCTGGAAAACATGTTTGTGAAGGTTGTATTTTGGGCAAAATGCAGCGTTCTTCCTTTCCAAAAGATGGTTCAGTTCGGGCTACGCAGAAATTGCAGCTTGTACATAGTGATGTCTGTGGTCCTATGCAGACACCCTCTTTTGGAAATTACCTTTACTTCGTGACTTTCATTGATGATTTTTCCAGGCATGCATGGGTATATCCACTCAAAGCAAAGTCCGAAGTGTTCATGTGCTTCAAACAGTTTTTGGTTTTGGCTGAAAATCTGTCAGCATGTAAAATGGGCACCCTCCGTTCTGATCGAGGGGGGGAATATATGTCTTCAGATTTTAATGCATTTTTGGCTGAACGTGGGATAAAACACCAGTGTACAGTGCCGTATACACCTCAACAGAATGGAGTTGCTGAACGAAAGAACAGGTCACTCATGGAGATGGCGAGGTGCATGGTCAAAAGTCAGGCTTTACCACATAGTTTCTGGCTTGAGGCTGTCACGTGTGCAGCATATGTACTGAACAGGTGTCCCACCAAAGCGTTGCAGTCTATCACTCCATATGAGGCTTGGCATGACCGCAAGCCATCTGTTGCTCATCTGCGTGTTTTTGGTTGTTTGGCATATGCATTAGTGCCTGAACAACATCGCAGAAAATTGGATGATAAGGCAGTAAAATGTATTTTTGTTGGGTACAGTTCTGAAAGTAAAGGCTATCGTCTGTATCATCCACAGACCAAACGCATTCTGGTTAGCCGTGATGTTGTCTTTGTGGAAGATGCTATTCAGCCATTGCTTTCATGTACTAAGGAGACATCTGTTAGCTCCAAAGACATGTATGATACTTTGATGCCTCTTTTTACAGGTGGACAGGCTAGCGCCGGTCCTAATGAGGCAACTTCTCAGCCTTTGCAGGTTTCATATGATGATGCAGATCATTCCATTTCTGATGCAGATTTACATGATGCACTTGTTGATGAGAGAGCTGATATTGAACAGGCAAAAACTATGCCAAAATGGCTGGTGCAGACTTTGCGTGACAGCAAATTAGATGCACCTTTGTCATATCGTACTCGTTCAGGCTCTCATAGTACCTCCTTTGCATCAGATTGCTATGCTATGGCTGCATCTAGTCTCTGTGATGAGAATGAGCCTGTTTCTTTTGATGAAGCACAAAATTCAGAAAATTGGATGGCTGCTATGCAATCTGAATATGATGCTATAATGAAGAATGGTACATGGTCTTTATGTGACTTGCCTCCTGGCAAGAAGGCCATTGGCACTAAGTGGGTATACAAGCTGAAGCGTAAACCTGATGGTACAGTTGACAGGTATAAGGCTAGGCTTGTTGCAAAGGGTTATGCGCAGGAAAGAGGCATTGATTTTGATGAGACCTTTGCACCTACATGCCGTATGACTACTGTTCGGAGCATTTGTGCACTTGCAGCCCATCATGGTTGGAATGTACATCAGTTGGACATTAAAACAGCATTTCTGAATGGTGACTTGCATGAAGAAGTGTATGTTTTTCAGCCCCGTGGCTTTGTGCAGAAAGGGCATGAAAACCAGGTGTGCAGGTTAAAGAAGGCGTTATATGGTTTAAAGCAAGCACCACGTGCTTGGTATGAGAAGATACATGCCTATTTGATTGCACATGGTTTTGAGAACAGTCCAACTGAAAGCACCTTATATGTTAAACGTGCTAATGATGTGCTTCTGATCATTGTTGTCTATGTTGATGACATGCTGCTCACTGGTCCTATTGAGACACATATTGCTGATTTTAAGGCTGATTTGCATGCCTCATTTGAGATGTCTGATTTGGGGCATTTGCATCACTATTTGGGCATTCAGTTTATGCACGTTGATGGTGGAATGGCTTTGTGTCAAACGAAATATATTGACACATTATTGCAGCGTTTTGGCCTTGAAGACTGTAAGCCTATTGCCACTCCTATGGAGACAGGTTTACGATTGAGTCTTCATGATGCTGGAGATGCATTTGATGCTGTTCTCTATCAGCAGGCTGTTGGATGCTTGATTTACTTATGCATTACTCGGCCAGATATTCAGTTTGCTGTCTCACAGATGAGCAGGTTTATGCATTGCCCAGGAGTCACGCATTGGAAAGCGGTTAAGCGCATCTTTCGCTACTTGAGTGGTACTCGGCTACTTGGGTTGTTTTATCCCAAGGGGGGATCACTACCGCCAGATTTGCATGCTTTTTCTGACTCAGATTGGGCTGGTTGCTATGACACTCGTGTGTCCACCAGTGGTTTTTGCTTCATGCTTGGTAGCTCATGTATATCTTGGTTGAGCAAGAAGCAGCCTACTGTGGCCACTTCCAGTTGTGAGGCTGAGTATAGGGCAGCTTTCACAGCGACTGTTGAGTGTGTGTGGCTCAGACGCCTTATGGCTGATTTGGGTGTTGGCCAGTCTTCTGCCACCACCATCTTCACTGACAGTCAGAGCGCATTGGCAGTTGCGAGGAACCCTGTGTTCCATGCTCGCACTAAGCACATTGAGGTGCATTATCACTATGTCAGGGAGAGGTTCTCTGCTGGGGAGATCAGCTTGGCATATGTGCCCACGCAGGAGAACATTGCAGACCTTTTCACGAAGGCTCTGCCTAGGGAGAAGTTTGAAGCTTTCCGCAAAGCTTTGGGCTTACTTCCTTTTGTGGAGTGATTTCCACATAGCTCGGCACTTCCTTATACATGAGTGCCAGCTCCTTGTTCACCGCATCACTCCCAGGGGGGATTTGTTGATATATTTAGGTAGTGATGTGTGTGAACACTCTAGGACCGCCGGGGCACTTTTTTCCCTCGTTAGGAGGTTTTTTTCCCCCGGCTTGTATATACGCCTATTGCCCTAATGGGCTATTCATCTTTGTACATTCTCTAGTAATACATTCAGTCTCGTGTGTTGTGCTCCAAGCTTCTTCTTCTTCCTTGTGTTGTTCGCGTGCTTCCGCAGAAGTCTAACTCCAACACACGCCACCCACGCCTTGAGAAGACTTGAAGAGAATCTTGTTTGAAGGCCGAAGACATAAATTAAAGGAAGGATCCATCCGCAAAAAACAAAAGTCGAAGATCATGGGCGCCTTTTCACACTATAGCGGGAGGCCTGAGTTATATTTGGCCGATCCGCATTGTAGCGACGGCATATTTGTATTCATCCATTCCGCACTGTAGCGGCTTTCCGTATCATCGATCCGCACTGTAGGGGGCATCATTGTATCACTCACATTTTATTGGATGACTTCAGCATTGTATCATTGAGCTTGACTGCACATTGATCCGGTGATTTTCATGTTTTAGCGCTGTCGGGAAGAAGGAGGTCAAGTGAACGGGAAGAGCCGACACTGGGGTTGGATCAGGCCCCTTATGGATGCACCGTTCCCGCTGTCGTGCGAGAAGCGCCTGCGCGCTGGGCACCTCGCCTAAACTCTCTAGAGTGTGGCGATCCTCGTAAGGCCCCTGCCCCTCGGAAGTGACAAGATGTGCGTGCGTATGCATGAGACCATAGGCATCAGGAACAAAAGAATCCAAGCACAGCGCTGATATGATGGAAATGCAAATGAAGTCCTCCAATAAAATCTGAATGATACAAATATGCCCGCTACAGTGCGGGTCGATGGTACAATAAAACCGCTACAGTGCGGGTCGGTGGTACAATATATATGCCGCCGCTACAGTGCGGATCGACCGAATATGAACTAGACCCCTCGCTACACTGTGAGAAATTGCCCACGGGACTTCGAAGTCTTTTGAGTTTTTCTTTTCTTTGGTCTTCGGTCAATGCTTTACTTCAAGTCTTCTCATTACTTCATAAACCACAGTAGCCTCCAATCACTCAGTAACCTGGAGAGTAGATGCTCCAAGAAGATCCACGAGGAAAAACAAATGAGGCTTGGCCTCCTATTTATAGGCTCCCCCGCCCTTCTCTCTTTGGGAACTATTCTCCAGGTGGAAGTTTCTCATGATTTCAGAGATTATATGAAGTTGAAGATTTGAAGAGCAAAGTGAAGAATTAGACCTTATGGATCTTGCTTGTGGAACTTCCCTTCAGGTCTAGGCGGTTCCTGATCATATGAAGAGAAGAAAGTGATTGAAGTCTGAAGTAAAGAGTACCCTCCTGGATCTTCTTGGTGCATCTACTCTCTAGGTTCGAGGGGTTGATGATATTGGAGGATTATATGAAGTAAAGAATTTAAAATTGAAGACTGAAGTAAAGAGTAACCACCTCGTGGATCTTCTTGGTGCATCTACTCTCTGGGTTACTGCAGGATTTATGAAGTAAAGAATTGAAGATTGAAGTCAAAGTGAAGAAATATACCCCATGGGTCTCATCTGTGGATCGCCTTTCCAGGTTACTGCGTGATTGGAGGTTTCTGTGGACTATTGAAGTAAAGTGAAGAAAAAGTGCTTGCCGAGAAGTTTTGGAGTAAAGCTTGGACCAAAGATTGGAAGTAAAGACCTATCCGCAAAGGTTCTGAAGACTGCCGAGTCACGAGGGCAACTTCCTGCACTGTAGCGGGAGGCCTACCTCATATCCGGCCAATCCCGAACTATAGCGGCGGCATATATTTGTATTCACCTATTCTGCACTGTAGCAGATTTTCGCATCACCGACCCGCACTATAGCGGGCATCTTTGTATCATTCAGATTTTATTGGACGACCTCCGCTACATTTTCATCGTATCATTGAGCTTCGTCTGCATTCCGTGTATTACTGCTATATCTGGACTTTCTTTCTCTTTCGATGCCTACGGTCTCACGCGTATGCACATTCGCTCGAGGGTAGGGGCCTTACGAGGATCGCCACACTCCAAAGAGTTTAGGCGAGGCGCCCAACGCGCAAACGCCGCTCGCAGGATAGCCGGAACAACGCACACCAGAGGGACCTGATCCAACCCCAGCACCGACTCTTCCCATTCACTTGACCTCCTTCTTCCCGACAGCGCTGTACCTTAATTCTTTCTCGCCCCCGATGCCTATGGTCTGACGTGTACGCACGTTCGCTCCTCTCTTCCAAGAGGGGTAGGGGCCTTACGACGATCGCCACACCAGAGAGAGGGCGAGGCATCGAGAGCGCAGATGCCTCTCGTCGGACAGTGGGAACGGTGCACACCGAGGGCCTCATCCAACCTCGTGCCGACTCTTCCCGTTCACCCGCTTCCTTCTCCGACAACAGAAATAAATATGTTTGGGAGATGGATGTATCCGGATCCTTCTCTAAAAAAACAGACATCGGTGATGTTGCAATCATATCTGTATGGTAACCCAAAGTAACCCTACCTTCATCCTTAGGCTTTTGGAGTAAGTCCAAAATAGCATTAAGGTGACTTTGAATTCCGTCAAAAGATTGATGAAGTTCCGCAACTTCTACCGGGCCATTGGACAAATGTCCACGGCCCCGCTCTACTCTCAATAGTCTACCTTCAAAATCATTCCTCTTGTTTAAGGTGGTGTTGATGTCCCCTCACAATGTGGTTCCCTCAACATCTAAATTTAATTTTGTCGTAACTATATTCGATGCATCAATCACATGATTAAGAACTCGAACAGTTTGTGCATATGTATGCAATGTATGTGATACTACTGGTGGACTAGTCATGAATGAAGATGCTGCTAAAATAGAAACTGAAACATACATCGAAGTGCTAGTACTACTTGTCAATGCAACGTGGCTCAAAGTCCCCTCCATCCCACACAATCCATTAACAAACTTACTTATATTCCCTAACATAAGTGGTGTGTGTGATAAAATCAAAAGTATGATGCACAAAATTCACAAGAAAACTTCCGTGATTGGTTTGAGCTTTGAAGTGAACTTGATTCTAGTAGAGAGTGCTAGAATAACAACGGGGCTTCTCCTTCAAGAATGGATGGACTTCACAGCTTCACTTTGGCTTGCTTCGTTCTTCTCAAGATTAAATAATGAGGCAAGACTAGGTTCTGATTCAGGTTCAGGTCAAAGATAGCTCTCAAGAGAAGAATTCGGGTTTGAGAGGGCTCCAAGGCTCAGATCAAGCAGAGATTATGTGTAGAAACTAAGATCAAATAATAAATCCATAGAACTCATGTACCGAAGTCCTCCTAGCATAATTTCGCTTTAGTTTCTCTATTCTTGAACTTTTGCATCAAGAATAATAACCCCGAAAATATAAACCCCAAGGGACGTAGCTCTTGTGGATAGGGGAGGTGTCTGCTCTCCTATACGATGCGGGTTCAATTCTGATCTACGAACTATTGTAGAAGTTTCTTTCTTTTTTCCTTGTGGTTTGAACTTCTGTTGTGCCACAAATCAAGCTACAGAGTCAATTTTGAGCAGGAAGAATGACCCGACGGGACCGCTCTCTTGAATAAGATGATGCGCTCCTTTTCATGAGGGTACGGATTCAAGACCAGCACGGATCCATCTGCAGAAACGTTGGCCCTCTTATCTTTATTGCTTATAATGGATAAGCTTCCGTGCCCAGTAACTATGCTAATAATAAACTATGCCCAGTAACTATGCCAAGGCTGAACTTCCTTTCATTGAAAAAAAAAACTATGCTAATAATAAAAGAGCAGAAATCAATTTATCGTGAATGAGACTCGATCTCCTAGATAGACGTGAGAGCTGTCTTTGGGACTTCGCGAGTTCAATCCCCACGTGCCACCTGATAGCTATCTTCTTCTTTTTGTAGCCTCCACCTTTGAGCTAAGCCCGCCAAATGAATTCGGTAGGAATTGATGCACGCCCACGAGCAAGGGACTCCACTCACAAGCAACCAAATCCATGAAAATGATGGTGATGCTAATAACGATAATGATGATGAAGCTCACTCCAAGGTCACCATGGAAGCTCTGATACTAAGGCAACAGAGTTTCCACAATACCAACTCACGAATGAATGTGTACTCACCTCCCAGCCATATGCCTCTATATATAGCTGCTTGAATCAATGAGGACCACAAATGTAACTAAAGTCCACAAGTGCATGTGCAATCTCCTCCACTAATTTGATACCTTCCACTAGAGTCTGCAAGTGGTTGGAGAGATTGTGTCCACTGCTTTAGTACCTTCCACTAGAGTCCACTACTGGTGCTTGTACTCGTGACTTGAGTTAAGTCTCTCTAGACTCAAGTCAACTCACGTCAACTTGAGTTAGAAGGCTCTAGAGCTTCTTGGGCAAAACTCTCTCCCCATGTTGCCCATGGGGGTTGAACCGAAGACCTCGTCTTCACAACCATGAGACTTAACCACTAGGCTAAGTGGATTACTTGAATATGAGAGCACATGAACTTATGCTTGAGGTTATTCTTGATATCTTTGGTCCTATAGACGAGTGACCAAACAGTGTCCGATTTCAGATCTGTATGAAGCGGTCGGACCCTAGACCATAGACTTCCTCTAGTACAGCAATGCATCTCTACTCTCAGATTTGGAAGAACAATGGAATAGAAATGAAGTACAAACAAGACATGGCACAAGGCATCTAGTCGAGAAGATTCGTAATGTAAAGCTCCATATGGTAATATGAACTTATTAAGTAGAGTTCTCTATGTTCCTACTATTACCAAGAACCTCATTTGTAGATCAAATTTCTAAGAAGGGATTGCACGTCTCATGGAGCATTTGTTGAGGACCCACATTAGAGATTCAAGAAGATAGAAATGGGAGAAAAAATAGGTAGATTGTTCACCTTTGAAGTCCAAGACACCAAGAACATTGCATTGTTCAATCATGGCACCCAAACTCTACCTGAGTTAGAGATTTGACACAAAAGGTTAGCTCACATAGGAGAAAGAACTCTCAAACAAATCAGTAGGGATCAGAGTGCACTTGCTCTACCAAATATATCCAAACAACATATGATATATAAATGTAGTGCTTGTCAATTTGGTAAGTCATGCAAACAAACCTTCATAAAAAAAGGCTCCATACTTTGAGAGCTATTGGATTTGGTCCACATAGATGTATGGGGACCAAGCAAGGATCCTTCAATATGTGGATCAAGGTTCTATGCATGATTCATAGATGATTGTAGCAGATGAACTATCTTGTATTTTATGAAACATAAAGATGAATTGATTTCATGTTTCAAAAAGTATTTAGCTCTTGTGGATAACCAAATAGGTAAAAACCTAAAAAGACTAAGGTCAAATGGAGGGGGAGAATATTTCTCCCATGAATTTGATTCTTATCTCCAAAAGAGAGGGATCAAAAGAGAAATCACCACCAAATATACTCCTGAACAAAATGGAGTGGCTAAGAGAAGAAATAGTACTATTGTGGAGGTTGCAAGGTCAATGCTAAATGAAAAGAAACTCTCCAACTACTTGTGGGCAGAGGCAGTATCAACAGATGCATGTTTGGTGAATGGTGTTAGGAACTCTTGAAATCTCTCTTGAAGGCTTGAAACTAGGACTTATGAATGATGTGTGAGTCACTATCCTCCCATCCATTATATCCCTTTATATTCAAAGTAGCAATGATCTAGAATGTTCTACTGCTGACATGTGGCCACCATGCAACACTCATCCCCATTACCATTGAATACCTTAGGATATCGCCCAAGCTAGGGACCCTAGCTATGACTCAACCTTATTCCACACACATGTGGAATGGTCTCTAGAGAGAAATGTTTAACACTCTCTCCTCTTTTGAAATATCAGTGTCCTCAATGATCAATGAGGGAAAGTACTTGCGAACTAGAGCTTTTGATTCCCAAGTAGAATCTTGAAGCAATAATCCTCTCCAAGCTACTAGATACTCTTGGATGACATGGTTTCTCAACCACTTCTATCTCTGATCTAATGTCCTATGTGGAGAATTGTTTGTGCTATCACTTTTGTGCAAAGCCAAAATACCCTCTATTGAATTATCCTCCATGGAAATACTTTCTAAGTTCACTGACATGAAACACTTGATGGACTCTACAATTTGGAGGAAACTCTAATTGGTATGCAACATCACTAAGCTTTTTAACTATCTTCCAAGATCCTCAAAACCTCAATGAAAGATTATTATACTTTCATTGAAGTAGATCTAGCTAGCACTTGAAGAAAAGCTCTATCTCCTTCCTCAAAGACTCTAGGAGATCTCTTCCTGTCAGCATATTCTTTTGCCCTATCAGTTGTTTGCTGCATCTCGGATTTAGCTTTTTCTGAATTTGCTTGCAGGTTTTCCAAGAACTCCAAAGCACCAGGACACTTCTTTGGCATTCCTATGGTACTGAGACCAGTGAGATTCATGCCATTATTCGTCTCAAACGAAGGCATTCTTATCACTTTATGAGGTCTATTATTATAAGAAAAATCTACTAAAGGTAAGTAAGTATCCCAATTTGTTTGCCTCTCAGATACATGCTCCCAACATGTCCTCTAGAATTAGGTTGACCCTCTAGCTCAGACCATGTGTCTATAGATGTTCACCACTACTCATTTTCAATGACACTTTTAGTCTGTCAAATACAAACTTCCAAAAGTGTCCTATGAATCTAGCATCCCTATTTGAAACTATGGATGTTGGTAACCCACATAATCTGAAGACATGCTAGATAAATAGCTCCACTACCTATGGAGCTTCTATCATCTCCTGTATGGGTATGCAATGAGCCATCTTGCTCAATCTATCCACCAGTAGAATACTATCCCACTTCCTACCAGTCTGTGGTAACCCCATATGAAGTCCATGGATACACTTTCCCATTTGTGTTTTGCAATCTTTAAAGGATGTAAAAAGACCAGGTGCCTTAACCCTTTCTGCCTTCTTGACCCAACACATAAAGCATTTTTTTAACATATGTATGGACATCTCTTGCTAATTGAGGCCACCAAAATTTTCTTCTAACAAGTTGAATGGTCTTTTGAACACCATGATGCCCTACACAAGCAACACCATGATTATCATGCGTGACTTTTCTTCTCAAGTCCCAAGAATCTGGTATGCAAACCTTTCCCACTATAATAAACATCAAACCATTTGCACACGTAACAATGGCACATAATTTTTAGAAAACCAAGCTGTTTTCATGCTTGAAAACGATGTGTTTTGAAACAAGTTCATTCCTAGAGTTAATCTTAGAGTTATGGCATTTCATAAGTTTCTCTACTCTTGTAAAGGTTCATGATCACTAATGATTTTAGATCTTTAATCTCACTAAGTTATGAATTTAGAAGAACTAAAAGGCCACGAGTTATGAGGTTGATGCTCAACCAACTACCGAAATCAATTTTAGCTTGATTCCTTCCTCCCCTGTATTATAGGAAAATCCAATCAAAATAAAGTATCCCACAAGTGATTTTGAATTGAAATTGGATGTAGAAGATTCATGGAATCCACAAAGATTCTATATAAAGACTCAAAAAGTTTTTGTAAATTAATTTTAGATGAATATACAATTACTTTCATCTTCATTCTGCTTGTTGCTCACTTTCCTGCTTGATCATCTCCAAAGTCTACTCACTTACACAAGCTTGTTCTCGCTCTTCAAAGGTCCGATGCTTGTGAGTAATGGCTCATTCGAAAAATATTAGTGTCTAGGACATGTATGTAAAGAATTGTAGCATTTGATTTCATAAATCATTTGGAACATATTTTCTTAGCTCTTAGGGTCATTCTCTACACATCAGTGAAAAATTCAAGGAGACTTCTAGTCAATGCTCAACTTATAATTAGAAAATAGCTAGATTATAAAGTTGATTCTTGTGCATAATAGCTATTCAACCTTATGAGCCACCATCCATTAAAAGGAATTTGGCCAATTCTAATTAGGCTAAGATCACTAAGCTTTAGAAGTTGCATATTCTAACCAAAATAGTATGTTCTTCTTGTGGTTGCTCGTGCGCAAGCTATCCATTTTGGATCAATTGTTTGTCAATGATCTTTCAAAGCACATAGGTTGTTTCATTCCATCGTCTTGAAGCTTAGAAGGTATACTAAAATCCCCAACATCTAAAGGGAAGATCTTGTGCTGGTTAGTTGGACTAGACTTCAACAACTTCAAGCACAGATTTCTATTAATCTTCAATTCATCAAGTACTCATAGTAATGTGTTTGTCGTCTCCCTCTTCCACATTTGAAGAAGATCTAGATCAAGCTAGATTTTCACTCGAGGATCTATGGATCTTCCATCAGAATCAACTCTGGATAAGGACCTATCCGACCCATGAAATTATCCAAAAACTCATTAGAATCCAAAATTATAGAGATTTTGAACATCCAAAGTCTGTTATTTGTTCCATCAAGATTTTCTTCAACCATGGAGTGGAAAAATGGGAATTGGTGTAGTAATAACATTAGCAGATACATCAACACTAGAAGATGAAGTCATCACTCAGAAAATTTGATGATAAGAGAAATATAATTGTAGACTCAGAAAGAAATCATATCTAGTAATAGATGGCTAACAGTTGTGATACCATGTAAGAAAGCAGTTACACATGAAAGAGCACAATTAATAGCAGACAAGAGAAAAAATATAGTATAATTCCAAAATATTTGCTACTAGTAGCAAGTACAAAGATGATGGAATTGTGCACCTATGCACTCTCAAGGTAGATATCAAATGGTGATCTAGACAACTCGAATGCATTTTTTACATCCAATTGAAGTATCTTCCAATTCTTGGAAGAGAAATTACTAAGAAAAACCCTAATAGTAGGCATCTTTTCCACAAGAGAGAAGGTCTCCTCATAATCAATTCCCTGATTTTGTGCAAAGCCTTTTGCCACGAGCCTTGCCTTATACCTATTGATGGATCCATCTGAGTTCTTCTTCAATTTGTAAATCCACCTTGAGCCTATCACTTTCATTGATGGAGACTTGGGAACCAATTTCCAAGTGTTATTCTCCTCAAGAGCTTTGATTTTCTTCTTCCATTGCATGCCTCCATTCTGATTTCTTCTTTGCTTCCTCAAATGTTGAAGGTTCCTCTTGATTTATGTCCTCTGCTAGATAGATTAAATGTTTAGTGACTAGAGAAGTATGAAACCCATACCTTTCTAGCTTTCTTTTCTCCCTCATGGACCTTCTTAGGCCATCACGTGATGATTCTACCTCTTGTCCAAGTTCCTGCATTTTTGCTTTACCTTTAGACTTCCACATTTTGATTTTTTCATACTGAGTTACTTCATCATCTTCTGAGGTATCGTGCACTTCAACTTTAGATGAATTATCCATGACAAGTTTTGGAGTGATTTTGAAGGTAACATGTTAATCAAATAAGTGGTTGTGGATACAGCCTCAACCCATAAGTAATTAGGTAAGTGCTTTTCATTTAGCATAGACCTTGCAGCTTCAACAATTGTCGTATTCCTTCTTTCTGCCACTCCATTTTGTTCAGGAGTGTACCTTGTAGTGATCTCTCTTTTGATTCCTCTTTCTTGAAGAAAGGAGTCAAATTCATGGGAGAAGTACTCTCCCCCTCCATCTGACCTTAGCCTTTTTAGTGTTTTACATGTTTGATTCTCCACAAGAGCCAAATATCTTTTGAAGCATGAAAAAACTTCATCTTTGTGTTTCATAAAGTATAATATAGTCCACCTACTCCAATCATCAATGAAGGAGACATAATACCTTGATCGAGATATTGAAGCATCCTTGCTAGGTCCCCATACATCTGTATGAACCAACTCCAAGAGATCTCCATGCATATATCCTTTCTTCACGAATGGTAACCTGTGAGACGTTCCAAATTGACATGCACTACACTTATAAATCCTGTGTTGTTTTGACAAGTTAGGGAGTCCAAGTACACTTTGGTCCCTGCAAATTTGCTTTAATGATCTTTCACCAATATGTGCTAACCTTTTGTGCCATACTTCCAATTCTGTGAGTGTCTGACTACCATAATTAAAGAGAGCAATGTTTCTAGTGTCTTGTAATTCAAATGTGAACAATCTACCTGTCTTTTCACCTTTTGCAATTCTTCTGAATCCTTGACTTGGATCTTCAACAAATGCTCCTGCTTTTGTGAACCTGAATTGCAACCCTTTCTCTGCTATCAGCCCAACACTTATCAAATTCTTTGTAATGGTAGGGACATAGAGTACCTTACTAAGTAAGTTGATGTTTCCATAAGGTGCTTTGGCATTTCCTATTTTCTCCACAAGGTTTCTTGTATCATCTCCTCTTTGTACCTCATGCTTGTTCCTTGGATCTTCTAAATCTGATAAGAGGGCCACATTTCCTGCCACATGATTGGAACAACCTGAATCCATGTAGAAAACATGCTCATCAGATTTACCTTGTGGCATGACCATATTCACGATTAGCAATGAGTCCTCTTGATTTGAGTGTTTTGCATAGTTATTGAAGTCTCTTATTCCTCTATTGCCTCATTGATAGTTTGAGTGGTTGTAATTGTTGTGGTTGTCATGGTAATTGTTGAACGTTCCTCTTGAGTAGTCATAGCTTCCTCTATTGTAGCCTCTGACTCTTTGATTCCTGAAATTCCTAAAGAAATTTTCAATTGTATGATTAGTTCAAATAGAGCATGAATTAAAGTCTTGGGATCTCCCCTTCCTTGTCTTCCTCCTCTGCCTCTACCTCTACCATGTCTTCCTCTACCTACATAGTTAGCTTGACATGTACCTGCTTCATCATCCACCTTCTTTCCTCTTTCTTTGTTTTCTTTGGATTTGCTTTTATCAGTATACAAAGCTAAATATTTATTACCTTTGGAGATTTCTCCATTCTTGATAAGCTTGGCCTCTTGAGTAAGTAGTTGTCCTATGAGTGTGTTGAAATCTGGTACATGCATATCCATGTATAGATCAATAGCTATGGTGAATGCTTCCCACTTGTCATCTACCTTCAAGCCATTGATGACCTACCTTACAATTTGCTCTTCATCTATCACTTCTCTAATTCTTCCCAACTGATCTGCTATGTCCTTGAGCTTTGTGACAAAATCAGTCACATTTTGTTTGGGATCTTTCTTGAGAGTTGTGAAGTCTAGCCATAGTTGATGCTTCCTGGCCTTTGTACTTGAAGAGAAGAAGGCTTCAAGTGCATTCAACAATTCTTGAGATGGTGAAGTACACATTAAGAAACAGCTCTAACAAAAGGACTATTTTGAGAGAGTGCTGGCAGAGAAGAAGAAAACGAGGTGACACAGTTCACTTCAAATGCTCATAACTAAAGATTCAAACATACAAAAGCAATGAAAATTGGTGCACATATAGTAGACTTAGAGAGCTAACTTTATCAAGCTGAATCATTGAAAATGATGCACCAAGCCGAGAGAAAGCATCTCTGCAATCTGACTGAGAAAATTCAGAGATATGGCAGTGAACAATACACTTCACAAGAACATGAAAATATGAACGCAAATGATCATTATACAATGGAATTATTGATACATGTGTCTGCCTTGAAATCACACCTTGATATGGCATAAAGTGCAGCTCATGGAGGTCTTTGCATAACTAGGACTAAAACTACCATGTACTTATAGTTGATTTTGGGAGCCTAACTTCCTACAATCACTCTCCAATCTATTAGTGATTGATCTGAATCTCCAACTACCTTCAATCACAAATTTGTGGATTTTATTTCCCTTTTTGATCAAGTGGAATCAACAAATTTAGATTCCCTTTACTTTTACATCAAGTAAAGACTAAAAAATTACAAGAGGGAGTTGACAAGTGAACTCTAGAAGGACTAGACATTTCCTTCAAGTTTGTAAGCCTTTTGATGACTCAAGCCAATAGTTAGCCTTGTCATAGACTTGCTCCAATAGGTCTTACATCTCTTTTAAAGAGCATCTTCTAATACCTTTACATGGGGCTTGAAATTATTTGGATCTCAATAATACCCGTAAGATTAATTCTTTGAAGAGCTAGGAAAGTGTTGAAACTTATTCACTTTAGTAAGATCTCGTTGATACGTAGAGAGTATACATGGTTTAAGACTTGATGGCTTTGGGAATTTCCTTCCTTGATTACGTCTCAAGGTGGTATCTAATCCCTTACAAGAGATATGAAATGGTTTTAGCAAAAGCATGAACTACGAATGAATTAAAGACCTATGAGTGCATACAAGGTGCCAGAAGAGTGTCTTTAGGTAGCATCATTTGAAAAAAAAGAAGGGCCCATTCAAATGTGTATATCATTGATTAGTAGAAACTTGTGATGTCAATGATTACGTCATTTGTATCCACACATTGTTTGCACCAAAAGGAAATGATGGTCATGTATAGTAGACTCAATGCAATGATGATAACTTGGAGTTCTGCATTTCAAGGTTGGAGTGCAGCTCAAACTCTTATTTTCATCAGCCTTAGCCATCTCCTATAGAGTACCTTCTTGATTCTCTTCTCGTGTCCTATCTTGAGATTGCTTTCCTTGCTGCAAAATCTCAATGGAAATTATGTGGCCTCCATGGAAATCTTGTATTTGTGCCCATAATGACATATCACACTTGTTTGTGTAGGATGTCTCAAAATAGAATGAGGCACAACATTGTGATATGAATGGCCATTTCAAGAAGAATTTGTGTCTGCACTCTTCATGGATAAGAAGTTTGCCTGATACAAATGCAAATATGCTCCACGGATCCACGAGTATGCATGCAATTATCTCTTCCCAAGAGGGCTACACCATTTGTTTTTCTTGATGAGAGAGAAAGAGAGTAAGATCTTTGTATATCTTTCTTTCTTACAAGGTGAATCTCAAAATTTTAGCAGGCAAACAATAATCATGTGCAATTCACCATGTATTTTTTCAAGTCTTTCATCTTCTTTGATGTTCTACATGTTGGAGTTTGAGGTATGCAAAATCACATGATTAGCATAATGAAGAAGAAGAAGTTTGGAGCACAACACACAATACTGAATGTATTGCCAAGTGAAAATACACAAAGACAAGTCACCCATTAGGGTTATAGGCTTACATACAAGTTGAGGGAAAAAAGTCTCCTAAAGAGGAAAAAAAGTGCCTCGATGGTCCTTAGTGTGTTCACACACATCATTAAAATATATCAACAAATCCCCCCCTAGGAGTGATGTGGTGAACAAGGGGCTGGCACTCATGTATAAGGAAGTGCCAAGCTATGTGGAAATAAATCAATCCACAAAAGGAAGCAAGCCCAAAGCTTTGTAAAAAGCTTCAAAATTCTCTTGAGATAGAGCCTATGTGAAAAGATCTACAATGTTATCCTGTGTGGGCATATATGTCAAATTGATCTCCCCAACAGAGAACCTCTCCCTGTCATAATGATAATGCACCTCAATGTGCTTTGTGCAAGCATGGAACATAGGGTTCCTCAAAGCTACCAAAGCCCTCTAACTGTCAATGAAGATGGTGGTGGCAAAAGATTGACCAACACCCAAATGAGTCAAAAGGTGTGTGATCCACACACATGCAATAGTCATTCTGAAAGCTTCCCTATACTCATCCTCATACCTATTAGTGGCCACAGTAGGCTTCTTCTTTCTCAACCAATGTATGCATGAGCCACCAAGCATGAAGCAAAGACCACTAGTGGACACAAGAGTGTCATAGTGACTAGCTCATCAGAGTCAGAAAAAACATGTAATTTTGGCGGTAATGATTGCCCCTTGGGATAAAACAATCCAAGTAGCCGTCTACCACTCTAGTAGTGAAAGATGTGCTTAATTGCATGCCAATGCTTGACACTTGGGCAATGCATAAATGTGCTCATCTAAGAGATAGAAAATTGAATATCAGATCGAGTTATGCATAAGTAAAGCAAGCATCCAATAGCCTATTGATAGAGAACAACATCAAATGCAACTCCAGCATCATTAAGACTCAATTGTAAACCTGTTTCCATAGGAATGGCAATAGGTTTGCAATCTTCAAAGCCAAAATGTTGTATTAATGTTTCAATATTTTTTTTTTGATATGTGTTATTCCACCATCCACTTGCATCAAATAAATGCCCAAATAATGATGCAAATGCTCCAAATCTGACATCTCAAGAGAGGCATGCAAATCAGCCTTAAAATCAGCAATATGCTTCTCATTAGGTCTAGTGAGTAGCATGTCATCAACATAGACAACAATGATCAGAAGCACATCATTTTCACACTTAACATATAAGGTTTTTTGAGTTGGATTGTTTTCAAAACCATGTGAAATCAAGTAGGCATGTATCTTTTCATACCAAGCACAATGTGCTTGCTTCAAACCATATAATGCCTTCTTCAATCTACATAATTTGTTTTCATGCCCTTTCTACACAAAACCATGAGGATGAATACATACACTTTTTCATGTAGTTCCCCATTCAAAAATGCAATTTGAATGTCCAACTGATGTACATTCCAACCATGATGATTTGGAAGTGCACAAATGGTAAGAATAGTGGTCATTCGGCAACTGGGTGCAAAGGCCTCATCAAAATCAATGCCTCTCTCTTGAGCATAACCTTTTGCAACAAGCCTAGCCTTATATGTTCCAATTGTTCCATTAGGTTTACATTTTAACTTGTATATCCATTTATTGCCAATGGCCTTTTTGCCAAGAGGAAAATCACCTAAATACCAAGTAGCATTGTGTACCTAAGTCAAGAAGACTCAAGGACTTGTGCCAAAGAGACTAAACCTCATTTGCAACACAAGTGCGTATAGTGGGAAATTGACACACGCTTATATGTCAATCCGATCAAACGACCTAACCAAGTGTATTAAGACAAGTGCACACATGATGGAAAATGAAGTGGTTCAGCTGATATGCATGAGAAAAGACTAATCCACCTCTCAAACTCACTGAAAGACTGAAAGTGTCTGCCACGATACCTCTTACAATAGTTTTCAATAAATCGAGGATTTCTCTCAGTTCCAAGCTCCAAATATAGTCAATAGGGTACTCCTTTCGAAGCTCTCGATGAGATGCATTTAGTTGAAGTGGTTTCACTCGATTCTGACAACCCTGCCTAAAGTTATGACCAAAATAGTGAATGGTGGGAAGTTGCCACACTCACGCCACAACTCTTACAAGCTCACACACACACCACAGTAGTTCAAAAACAGTAAGGAGGGGTAGCCAACAGTCCTACACACACATTCCAAGCATTACACACACATAAAAGATCAAAGAGGAGATGGAAATCTACAAGAAAGAGGAAAATTCGAGATTTCAAAGCTCTCTTTGTTCACAATAGCAAAAAAGTACTTACAAAGAGTCACAAAGTGACTTATATACATGTGCCCTAAGTTTGGTCCTTTCACACAAGAGACCGGCACTTTATTACCAAAAAGTGAAGTTCCTACTAATTTACAAGAGATATTTTACAACACGTTGGGATTATGCAACTAGAGGACTCCTCTAGTGCATTTACATGGTTTGAAGGAATTCTTTAGGAATTTGAAGAAGAAAAATCATGCCCATTAATTTGAAAATTTTGGGGCTGTTCTCTTGTGCTTCTTTGCTGTGCAACACTCTCCCCCTCTTTGTCTCTGTCGTCCCTTGACAGGCTTTAGCTTCTCGTCGGCTGCTTGCTTAAGTCTTCTGAATACATGCACCCAGCGGTCGAAGCGGCGACAAGGACTGTCAGACAATCGGTTATCTTATCCGAGGTATGTCCTTTGCTTCTGTTTGCCCCTTGGTACTCCTTATATCACATATTTGGGTTGCTGTATTCAATTGGGCTGCCACGCACGCCACCAATGACTAGGAATGTGTTGTTCTTAGTCACCTCTTTCTAGCTTTTGGTCTTCTGATTTGTCCTGGTTGCACACATCTGACCCTGTTGTATTGTTCTGAGCCTGTTTACTTTGTTGACAATGCACGCTATCAGCGGAAGGATTAGTACCTGCCAATTATTGTCTTGCACTTCTTCATGTATAGTTCCTGGCCCTGGTCCGTCCTTCCCATGAAATGTCCTGGTTCTTATTGATCTTTAATTCCAATCCTCAGGACCTGGATGATTCACGTTGTTGCCTGATGCATGCCCATGCAGGGCTTTGGGCAGAGGGTGGTTCTTTCATCTTATGATCTTTATTATTTATTGCACAATTTTTGACTTTGATCTTCTTCTTCTTTTCTTCTTGCTTGATTCCCCTTCCACACGTCCCTCCTCCTAAACTCTATCGTCCTCGAGAGGCTTTTTGTGGCGACGTGAATAGGTCTGTATGGCTGCTTGCTCTCGTTGGTTCAACAGACTAGCGTGACATAGCATAAATTCTTTCCACTGTTGGGGCTTGACTCCATCCTCTAGTGCTTGTCGGTGATATGCAAAAAAACTTGTTTCATAAGCCACCAGACGTGCATTAAGGTTTGAAGTTATTTTGACAAAAATTTCGGAATCTATTTCAAAGAAGCCGGTGAAAAATGCCTCTTCGAAAGTCTGCATGTATGTTGATGGTAAAAACATAAGGCGAGAATAATACGCCATAAGTGTTAAGCGACTCGGAATGGTAGAAAGATAAAAAATGACTGCTTCAGATCCTTGCGTAATGCCGATAAAGTTCAAAAATGTATATTTTGAGTGCTGAAAGACTTTGATGATAGTAAGGATCATACTAAAAATTCTATTCGTCATTTTGACCGCTAAATCCGGAATAGCCGAATATCTTGCGATCCAAAATTCCATTGTTTTTACCATGTACTCTTCCGTTGGTAGGTAGTTATGTGGCGGACTAGGTAACAATGGATAATTCAGCCAATGATTATTTATGCTTCCCTGGTGATGACCTTCCCAAAATTGCATCCAGGAGCGTCTACGGGGGTACGGGGAAAAATGATGGATTGACTTGAAGCACGTATGGTGAAGCTTCCCATTGTACCCGCAATGTAGGGTTCTTTTCCAATAGTTTTTGCCTCCATATGGGATCAGACTTTTCGAATTCCTCTTGAGTATACTTGAACGTATCGTGGTTGAACTGGAGGTTGGTGTCCGGATCCTTATTCATCGTAGTCTTTATATAGTATCGCGTTTGTTCTTTAAGGAGGACATATGGTACGTTGAAAGGCTTCAAAAATTTGATCTAAATTTTTGCTTGCTATTTTAGCCTATTTCATGACCTGAATTATCTGATCTTCGAATTCAGTAGTAAGCTCGGACACCAGTAGTGCCCTTTCCGGTCGGCTCAGTTCTCAGTCTCTTCAGTAGCCGCGAGGGGTTGTGGAACTACTGGTGTCCCCTCAATGTCCTTGTGTGCTAGTTGATCCTGTAGTTGTTTTATCATCTCCTTCTTTTGCTTAATTTCTTCCTGTTCCTGCAAAATTGTTTCCTTATTCTTTTGGATTTTCTCGGCCACTATTGCGAGTTGATCTGTATCTTCTTTACAATGCAGTAGGTATCTATTTTCCGCTTTCTTCCATTTGGTTCTAAGAGCGGCGGTGTCTTCCATGTACCTCTTTTCCCATTCGGTAATGGTGGCCTGCTCCTTTTTGAGCTGATCTTCATACTTAGCTAGCTTTTCTTCCAAGTCTTTGATATCCTTGGCCGGGCTTCCCTAAATTTCAAAGAGCTGATCACTTAGAAGAGCTGTCATGAGCTCCTTGTTTCGGTTCCTTAGATTTTCTGCCTCTTCCATGGATACCTTTATTTGTGATTCTAGTATTTTACTTCTTGCGTTCATCCGCGTTTTCTCGGCCTCGCTAGCTTCAATTTTCTTTGTTAATTCCTGTAGCTGTGCTTTCAATCCTTCATTTTCCATGGCTAGAGTTTTGCACTATTGCTTGAACTCTTGAACTTCATTTTGTTTCTGTTGTACTTGTTCTCTTGCAAATTTTAATTCTGCAGAAAGACTCTTACTCTTTTCTTGAAGCTCATGCTTGTCCTTCATCGCTTGATCATAGTCTTCATCAGCCTCAAGCATTAGTTGTTGTATGTCCAGTGCGGTTCTGATCATGTCTTGTACAACAGGTTTGAGTTGAGCGATGTCGACATTCAACCATGTCCTTGGTATGCTTGGAGCTTCACCGGTTTGCACATCTTTTCCCTGCTCCACATGGATGGTTTCATTGTGGGGTTGTCGAATTTGTAGTTGTATTTGTGGTTCTTTTGCTTCTTCATTCAAATCAAGAACTTTTGTGGCACTCCCCTAAAATGTGACATCCATGGGGGAGGGTTCTGCCACGACCCTTATTGGTGTGAAGGGTTCCTCTTCTTCTACTGTCGCTGCTTGAGTCTCTTTCTTGGGTATCTTGATTGACACTTTGCTTATGGGTGTTGCCTCTTTGATAAGGATGGTGGAAGTCTCATTGATTTTGATGACATGTGTCCCTTCTTGGTTTGCCTCCTTGCTTTCGGTGTCTCTAGTGGGGTGGATAGAGTTGTTATTTACCTTTGTTCCTTCGTCTGCTTCCACATACTCAACTGCATTCAACTCCTCCCATTGTCCATCATCTTTTGATTCACTTTGAATGTCCACATTCAATACTGAAGTGTCAGGTTCTTCGTGTGCATCCGAAGATGAGCTTGAATTATCCAACCCGATTTCTCTGTAACGGTGTACTTTTGTGAGTTTCTTTTTCACTTGCATCTCTTGGTGGGCATGCTAATAATGGTGCCCTTGCACTGGTAAATTGACTTTCCCTTCCTTATATTTATGTGTTTCTTCCAGGGCCCTAGTTAAATCTTCCTCTATAATTTGCATGTGCTCTTCAATCGTTGTCTTGGGAAGTACGTGTGTCCTTTTTGTGGCTGGAACTTCCTCTTCTACTTGCTTGACTTCCTTGAGTCTCTTCGTGCCTCTCATTCTGGGTTGAGAGCTAGTTCCCTCCTCTTCCACTATCTTGACTCCTCTTTTTTTTTTAGGAACAGTGGCAACTTTGGCATACTTTGCCATAGTGATTGATGATGGCATTTCCTGCAAGTGCTCTCTAATACCTAAAGCATGGTAAATCAATATGGTCAGAGCAGCACTGCCATTGAGGAACTTCTTATTGTTCCATTGCTTTTTTGCCTCAAATAGTCTTTCTTGTATGTAAGGAGTCAAATTGATTTGATTTCCAATCTGCTTGATTGCATGTGAGAGCAGTTGAACAATAATCTTTTGAGGATCCGTATAGCGATGCATATTTGGGAAGCAAAAGTGCTGGTGGATGAGCCTGACTTCCTCTTCTATGTCAACTCTGTTAATGTCTGTGAATGTTCTAGTCTTGGCCCCATGACTCTCTTCCTTTATGACAGTGATATAGTCCTTCTCCCATCTGAACGCTTCCTTAATCAAATCATGTGTGAATTGGATGACTACCCATTCACCGACGCCATCCATTACTCTAGCATCATGCACCAAAGGATCATGTAGTACAAGCTGTAGTGTATTCATAACTTGAGTGCATCTGTGGAAGTCGGGCTTATAGATCGGCAGGTCAAAATATTTGTGTATGCCCTCTTTCTTCATGATGTCTATCGTAGACGAGAGTCCATGTAGTACTGTGAAATCTTGGGACATGATTGGAAATTGGTGATCTGTGTCCATTATTTTGATAGTTGCCAGGAAGAGGTACTCCCCAACCGGTTGATCTTCCCTGAACCAATGTCCCTTTGCTTTGGTGATGATCTGGAGAGGAAATTCCAGAGCTTCCTCTTGTACTATTGCTTCAGAATCTTCAGAAGCCATCTGCACTTTTAAGGAAAAGCGCATTAGCTTTAATGGAAAGTATAGCAACTGTGTAGTGCATTGCAGTGATTTGTTGTCGTTCTATCACTCCGTTTCCCATGGTTCTCTAAGTGAGATCTCTTACCACATCTTTTTATTTCTTTTCCTGAAAGAAAACATGCATAAGTGTAGCCAAAGCATTTATTTATGTACATAGTAGGTCCTTTCCTAAGAAGGTGGAAGCTATGCCCTAATTCTCATTGGAGAATGTGCACCACTACTTTTATCATGTAACTCATGTGTGGAATGCTTGGCCTTGTAATGTGGCTCTATTATGCATACTTTAGGTGCATGTGATAAGTCATGAGTGCAATTGGAAACTTCGTGGTTCGGATGGTTCACTCCTTGCGGTTGCCTTGGTTTCCAAATCCATTTTGTAGGTGCTTTAAAAGGTCGTTTTCTTTCTTTTGTTCCACGGGTTTCATGTGTTTTCTTTGTTTCCTCAAGTGTCCTCGTATGAGAGGCTCTACTCTTCATGTGTCTAGGACGAGTCTGCTTTTGCCTTGTCATTCGAATGTTTTGATGGAGTGTATTCTCCTGATTGCACATCTCTTGCCTGGTTGCTTGTTTCACCTTCTTGGGAATCCATACCTGCTATCGTGCTTTCTGAGCTTCAACCAAAGGCTTAGGGAGCCATACTTGCAAAATTATTGTTGTTTCAGAGTTTTGTGATGCTGACTTGTTATTCTTCTTATTCTCCCTATGATTTGGTGATGACGTTTCCGCTTTCTGCACTTGATCTTTGCGTACCCATTTGAATTTGTTCTTCCCTTGATGTGGATGTCTAAATGTTGTCCTCCACATTGGTGATCTTCCTGTCGTATGAGAGACTTCATGAGATTTGGTTTCCTTATTGTTTGGCCGTTCATCAATTGAATAGGGTGATATCACCTCTTCCTTGGATACATTAGGGTTTGAGCTTCTTGCTTCTTCTAGACTGTTTTCTGAGGTATTGGGGCTGGAATCATGTTCCACTAGCTCTTCTTGGCGTTCTTCCGCACTCTCGATGGTTTTTGGTTGTGGTAAAGGCTTCTCTCCTAATAAACTAAAAATTTCCTTGTGCCCGATTTTGGCTAAAACATAGCCTTGAGATAGGTTGATGCTCACTTCATTCTCAATGATCCCCAAACTGATCAGGATCTAACGGTTGGAACCAAGTCAGAGCCGTTCCTGTGAGGGTGAGTCCAAAAGACTCATACTACACAAAGAAGTCGTCTACTTGTTCTGCCCTTAGTACTTATTTAAATTCAACAATGTGATCATAGGGTTCTCCCAATCTGTCATAATGATTTCTTACACATTTGGCCACTTGGATAGGTCTCAGTCTTCTCATTGGTTCTGGCGGTCTAGGCATTACAGGAAAGGCAGGAACTGCTGGTCTAATTGGGGGTATTCCAGGCTGCCCTCCTACTGGTGGTCGAGGTCTTACTGGTGGTCGAGGTCTTACTGGTGGTCGGTACTGATTCCCTACTCTTGGGTGGGTCTGATTGTTTGTTTCCCCTCCTGAAGTTGCAAATTGTACATGAGTACGGTTTGGACCACTCCGTTGGCTAGTTTGTCCTGACATGGTGTGTTCTGTCTCTTGTTGATTTCCAAAGGGGTTCTGCGAAGTAGTTGCCTGATCTCTTTGAGGGAATACAAGCAACCCCATGTATTTCAATCGAGCTCTGTCTAAGGCGCTAACCAACCAATATCTTCTCTGATGTTTGTCTAGGTATGTGATTCTAGTTTCGTCTTCTGGATCCTTCAGCTCATAAAATGTCATAGGGCTTTCTTCTCTTCCTGGAGCCGGTACGTCTGTTTGTAGCAATACATCTAATCCATGGATCATATAAACTTCCAATAGGTAGTCATCTTGAGGTATCAAGTCTCCTCTCAAGACTCTTGTTATTTGTGATCTTCCTCTAGGGGTCGTCACTAGCTCCTCAGGGTTTGGTCTTCCTGGGTTTTCTTGTTCCACTAACTCTCCCCTTTCATTGATCATTTCAGGAGATTCAGTCACTATGTATATGTGACCTACCTTGTCCATGTATGCTCCTCCTTTGTACTTAACAGCAGGTCTAGGCACGATAGTGGCATCCATAGGGGTTACCATCCTAGCCACTGATCTGTTTAAGCCATCCAGGTAGATGGGGATCCCATGGGCATTAGTAGACACATATTGTAAGGAGGTTCGATAGTCTCCCTCTACCGCGGTCATGAAGTTTCTACTTGGAGCTGGACCATGCATGTCTTCTGAGGTCATTGGTATCTCCTCCTCGGAGTCACTAGAGGTATCTGAATAGACAGAGTGGTGATTGACCTGAGCAGCACTCCCTACAGAGGATACAACACTTCTTCGGCTACTTAGCACTCTCCCTGACCTCAAGTTCATTCACCCTCCCGAGGTTCTCTAGGTCTCTAAAACTCTCCTTGAGTGGCTCTTCAAGTGCCTCAAGTTTGTCCTACAAAATGCTGCAAAAGCTCTATACGATACCACTTCTAGGCGATACTGCACTAGGTGATACTTCTTTGACCACGATACGATACCAGATATCTAGGCGATACGATACTTTCGTAGTCAGCGATACGATACCACAGTTGGTCACGATACGATACCTAATGCTTGGCCGATACAATACTTGATGCACCCGACGATACGATACTGAACTAATTCAACCATACGATACCAGAGTTTCCTACGATACGATACCAAGATTCGGGACGATACGAAACCAAGGGTCCTCGCGATACGATACCGATTCCCTCACACGATACGATACCACAGCAACTCATGATACGATACCTTAGGGGTCCACACGATACGATACTGAATCAGTCAGGCGATACAATACTGCTACATGATCACGATACGATACTGGTATGGTATCGTGATACTAAACTAGGACCTGGCACGATACGATACTTCAGGGGTTGGCGATACGATACCTTAGGATCGAGGCAATACGATACTGAAATGGTATCACGATGCTAAACTAGGAAGTGGGCGAGACGATACCTCGGGTGGCACATGATACGATACCACGGGGTAAAGTGAGATCGCGATACCAACTAGGAGATACGATACCACAAGTGGTATCGCGATACCAAGATTGGTAATCAACAATATGATACTTCGGCGAGTATCGCGATACAAGGGAATTTTTGGTATCACGATACCAAAAACTCAACCGATCGCGATACTCAAGCCAAAATACCTCCAAAGTTCAAAATTTTTGCATCCCCTTGCTCTTCTCTCACCCCTCTTCACTCCTAACACACTGTCCCTTTCAAGAAAACTCAAAAAACGAACTGTTCCCCCCCGCGATACTGAATGCGCACTTAATCACGTGTTTGTGCAATTTTAGTGTGTTTTTGCCAAGGAATTCTTGTTGAATCTTAACTTTGTGGTGCCCTGATTGCAACTTGAGATCAATACCTAGCCTTGTCATCCTATAGCGCACGACACCACCCTCACGATACCGGTCGCTGCTCTTGGACGATACCAGAATGCAGGAAAGTGTCAAATGAAGTCAAATTTTTTGGTTTTTATACTTTTTGGTGGCAAAAACTAAACTACACTAATTTTGGCAAATTTTTTGGGCTTTTTTGGTGATCTTGGCCTATTCCTACCTCACTCCTCTTCTTCTCTCCTCTCCTCCTGACCTAACCCTAAATCCTCCTTCTCTTCCTTCTTACTAACTCTAAACCTAAAAACTCATTACACACACCTCCAGGATGTGAAGTAACAAGTGCTGAAGTGCCTAACTACTTGCCACGGAACGAATTCACTTCTACAAGTACGATTTCATCACACTCGATCGATAACCATCACGAAGGCACCTTGTCTGAGCGTCCTTGCAACGGTGCCAAAAATGTGTGTACCTAAGTCAAGAAGACTCGAGGACTTGTGCCAAAGAGACTAAACCTCATTTGCAACACAAGTGCGTATAGTGGGAAATTGACACACGCTTATATGTCAATCCGATCAAACCACCTAACCAAGTGTATGAAGACAAGTGCACACATGATGGAAAATGAAGTGGTTCAGCTGATATGCATGAGAAAAGACTAATCTACTTCTCAAACTCACTGAAACACTGAAAGTGTCTGATGCGATACCTCTTACAGTAGTTTTCAGTAAATCAAGGATTTCTCTCAGCTCCAAGCTCTGAATATAGTCAACATGGTACTCACTTCGAAGCTCTCGACGAGATGCATCTATTGGAAGTGGTTTCACTTGATTCTGACAGCCTTACTTAAAGTTATGACTAAAATAGTGAATGGTGGGAAGTACCCACACTCACGCCACAACTCCTACAAGTTCACACACACACCACATTAGTTCAAAAACAGTGGGGAGGGGTAGATAACAATCCTACACACACATTCCAAGCATTACACACACATAAAAGATCAAAGAGGAGATGGAAATCTGCAGAAAAGAGGCAAATTCGAGATTTCAAAGCTCTCCTTGTTCACAATAGCAAAAAAGTACTTACAAAGAGTCACAAAGTGACTGATATACATGTGCCCTAAGTTTGGTCCTTTCACACAAGAGACCGGCACTTTATTACTAAAAAGTGAAGTTTCTACTAATTTACAAGAGATATTTTACAACAAGTTGGGATTATGCAACTAGAGGACTCCTCTAGTGCATTTACATGGTTTGAAGGAATTCTTTAGGACTTTGAAGAAGAAAAATCATGCCCATTAATTTGAAAATTTTGGGGCTCTTCTCTTGTGCTTCTTTGCTCTGCAACAACCATTCTTCATAATAGCATCATATTTAGATTGCATACTAGCCATCCACTTTTTTGAATTTTGTGCTTCATCAAAAGAAACATGTTCATTTTCATCGCAAAGACTAGAGGCAATCATAGCATAGCAACCTGATGCAAAACAAGCACTATGAGAGATTAAACAAGTACGATATGATAGAGGTGCATCTAATTTGCTATCTTGCAAGGTGTGCACCATTCACTTGGGCATAGTTTTTGCGTCCCCTATATCAACCCTCTCATCAACAAGTGCATCATGTAAATATGCATAAAAAATGGAATGATTTTCATCATCATGTGAAACCTATAAAGGCTGAGAAATTGCCTCATTCGGACCAGCACTTGAAACTTTGCCTGTAAAAAGAGTGTTGATCTAGTCAAAGGAGTCACTTTGCAAGGGATGCATATGTAGTTCAAAAGTATAAAGTGGTGCACAAGGATGTAAACATGGTGCACAAACAGTTTGTTCAAAATGACTTTCAAGGAAAGGTTGCAAAATGGTCTTTTTGAAGGTTTTTCAAGGCCTCTTAAGTCTTTTGGAAGGTTTAGGGGAAACCTCTCTTATGCACATATTTTGAAGAAATGAAAGGAAAAAATGGAAAAGATATGAAGAGAAAGTGGTATGCAAGAGTTTATGAGTGACCCGCCATTTAAAATTTTGTTTCTCCTAAAATTCATTGTAGGGAAAATAGGGAGTGGTTGGCCTTACACATAAAGTGATCCTTGGGACATCAAAGTGAGAACCAAGATACACTAGCAATTGAAGCGACGTATGTAAGAAGAATTGACATAGAACAAAAGGCATTAGCAATTCTTGGACTAAGGAGTTAGACTGAGCAAGAGAGAGCAAGACACTTGCGCAACACATGCATAGAGAAGCAAGGTGTGCAAGGAGAGTGACCAAGTGTGCTAAGAAGTATACAGAGAGATTGTGCGGACCTTATTAGAAGCTTGAGTGCAAGGTTTGCACAAGGGCAGGCTACTAGACAATGTGGAGGACAGGCACAGAGGAGGTTAACTACACTAGTCATTGTGGTATTTTTGTACACTTGTGTATGTGTTCTTGGGCTTAAGTGCTATCGTGGCTTAAGTGCTATCATGCAGAGAGCATTTTTTCTCATTCTAGAGAAACCTATTGTATTCTTTATGATTAATCAAGACACAAAGGCTTTCAGTGTAATTGTCTATCTTCGTCTTCTCCATTCTTCTCCTACAAACACTCAAACATCTTTCAACTAAAGAATCCCCCAACAAAATTTGGCATGCCCAATGGGACAAAGCGGCTTGAGCATAGGAGAACTAATATTACCAAGTGAGGAAGAATTCCAAAGGTGTCAAAAACATTGAAGAGGTAATTTTCCTTGTCCTTGGAATTATCTTGTCCTGAGGAATAGGATGTGAAGCTCATGATTACAACCTGGTCACAAAGTTTAAGAGTCCCTTGCAAAAAAACAAGAAGGAAAGTCATCTGTAGGTCATCCAACTCTCTTTCATCCACATCATCAGTAGGAATTATGGTGGCTCAAGTAGATCTAGAAACTCTACTTTCATGAATAAATATCAAATTTCCCTCATTTAGAGGATTAGCACATGAAGACCCTGACAAGCATGTAAGAAGATTTTTACCCCTATGTAAAACAAGGGGGTTAATGGGAAGAGAAGATGCATTTCTAACCCTATTTTGAGAAACATTTGAGGGTCTAGCAGACAAATGGTTTAGTCAATTTCCAGACAACCATTTTACTACTTGGTACTTAATGAAGGAGGCCATCAAGGCACAGTTCCAACAAGGAAATATGGTAGAAAACATCATTGAAGAACTAGGGACCCTACGTCTAGGTATAAGGGAGACATTTCTTGAATTTTTTACAAGGAAAAAGCACGTATGACTAAATTACCACACCCTCCCCATGATTTTTTTTTCAAGAAATGGCTAGTTAAACCACTTCCAATATCCATGCAATGCAAGATTAAGAAGCTAGATATTGCCACATCAACGATTGTAGATTTCATTTCTACAGCAACAAGGTTAGAGCAGATCACACATCAATATGGAGCTGGATCTTCTAGTCTACCATACCCTATGGATCTTGAAGACCCAATATCAGAAAGAGCTTGAATGCTTAAAAAGAACCAAGCCCCATGAAGAAGAAGAGAGTGTTTAAGCTACAAAAGGAAGAAGAAGCCCAAGCAGAGGAATTGGCACAACTTCAACAGAAGCTACAAAAACCTCGTGGAGGTGGCATCACAAATGGACTATGGTGCACCATGTGTAGCAAACAAGTCCATGTGGTAAGTGAATGCCCTCTCTTAAGTGTAACTTGCCAGTTATGTAGGAAAGTTGGCCATGAAGCCCATGAGTGTCATTCAACAGGAATTCCTAAACAAGCATATTGGGGACAAGGAGTCCAACCACCTACCTACAAATGTAATGGTTGCTGCACCAACTCACGGTAACATCTAAAACCCATGTCCTTAGGGTAATTTTGGAAATGGGCCAAGAAGGCCAATCATTTTCTTTAGGTGTGGAGAACCTAGACATTATCAAATCAAATGACCTCTTCCAAAAAATTCTCCTCCTTCCAAAAATTGCCCAAAAGCTAGAGATCATTACACCATTTTTTCCCAAAGAAAAAGACATCCACATGAAGGCCTCGCATTTAGATGATCTAAGTGAGTAAGGAAAAGGTGGCAAAGGAAGCGAGTATGCCATCACCATCTGTCAAGAAAGTACATTTAGAAGAAATAGACTCTTTTGTCATGCTGACAAGAAGCAAAGGGAAAGCTCAAGTAGAAACATGTTAAGAGTCAAGAATAAATGGGCTGAACAAAGACAAGGGGACACATGAGGACGAACCCATGTCAAGTGAAGAGACGCAACAAAAATGAAGGAGCTTACAAGCATAAGTGATGTCATTAGGCATGCATTTGGTAGGGCCCTAAAGGAGTTTGAACAGTCACACATATCTCATGCTCCTATGGAATCTTAAGTTTCTAGGCTATTCAAATCCATTGAAAAGTAGGTTCGTATTTTTTATCTAATAAGTATGGATGCAAAATTAGATCATAAGTTTTGTAGATCATTGATGAAGCCTCCACATCCACTCTAATGGCAAAGGTTTTATACTATGATTGAGGGTAAAGCTATAGAGAAAGCCCCACTTACAGATTATAAGAGTCCATGACTCACAATAACTTTTAGAGAATATCAATTACAAGGATTTATTGTAGATGGTGGCTTAGGCATTAACTTAATGCCTGAAGACACTATGGAAAAGCTTGGACTTCAACCATCGATGCCAGCCAACTTCACTGTAACATTGGCTGGCCGAAGAATAGTAAGACCAATGGAAGTGGTGCTTGGAATTACAATTGAGGTACAAGGTAACATCTTCAATTTGGTCTTTGTTGTATTAAGACTACCACAAGTAGATGGAAGTTTTCCTTTATTGATTGGAAGACCCTAGCTAAGGCATGCCAATGCATTGCATAATTGGGGAAATGATACAATGTGGGTAAAACAAGAGGGAAGAGATCTCAAACATATATTTTTAGCAAGACCTGACAACCACTAACATACTAGCATGATGTAGAAAATTGGTATTTGTATGGAAAAAGATATGATGGTTACCAAGATTTGGATTTATATGAAGAAGAGGACATCTTGGGATGGATGCAAGCAAGAAACACATCTTCATGCTCAAGAATTTTTCCAAACGATGCAAGTGCAAAGGCATTTTATGAAGGAATAGAGAAGATCATTCAAGTTGTTGATTCGGGTGAATCGATGATAGGCCATAGAAGAGGGAAGAAAAAAAACCCTTAAGTGCAACAATGATGAAGCTAGTTCAAGTCCTATTCTAAAGGCCACCTATTCTTGATAATCGTATGGATAACATCTCTCATGAGAATATATGTGGATGTATTTATAGGGCATTACAAGGATTTGGAAGGAATACCTGTCAGTTTTGGGGGACTCATGATTCCAGTGATTAAAGGAGCCAACCCAATAAGGGGGAAATGTTACATATTGAATCTAAAGTATGTTATCTATGAAGATATACAAGAGATGGAGGATGCTAGAAATATTATTCCAATGGAGCATTTAGAGTGGCCTTACCCCATGATCATTGTGCCCAAAAGGAAGAAAATCAAGAAGTGTAGTGCAATTAGAGATTGTGGAGGGTGAAGAGCTACCACTAGTCATCATATCTAGGCTCAAAGCCTATCGACAACAGAATTAAAGCTTTTTGGATCACCTAGAACTTACAAAATCTATCTAGGTTGTTGTTGAGCTCAAGGTCAAGGATAAAGCATGGAAGCACATCAAAGAAGTGGACACACAAGAAGAAGGAGCTAGTAGGGAGATCCAAGAAGCACCTGTCAAATTTTCAGAAGAAATCCCTATAAATATAGTTATTTTCATCACTAAAAACCATTGTAAATACCATTTTCCATTTTTATAACTCCATTTTGTTCAAGCCGAGGATTCCTCGAGCTTGAGGAGTATAAGAAGCATCATCCTACAAATTTTCATAATTTTTAGACTCCGTTTGAGCCCCCAAATAAGCCCTGGAACCTATTTTTAGTTAGGCTGAACACTAGGTCTGGACAGGACCAAAACCACTCAAAAAACTATAAAAAGGGCTGGAGAGCTCATTTTTGGGGTTAGCTTGTTGTAGATTTTAGCTTTGTATGAGAGCTCTTTTGCAATCAAAGATCTTCCATTGTTCCACTCTTTGCTCTTACCTTGTGCGCGTGTGTGTGTATGTGTGTGCATGCTTATGTGCTTTCACTCACGCACTTGTGCCATCACTTGCTCACGGTCTTCATACCAGTCCTCACGTCTCCTCGGATTGACATTTATGAGGTGTATCTCCTCACATTGGTACTTGCCATTGTGCTAGAGTGACACCAAATTTGGCGCCGTTGCCGGGGAGAGAGGTTGGAGGACGAGCGTGTGACAGTAAGACGTAGAGTAGCGATGTTGGAAGGTAAAAAAAATCACCATTTTCAGTTCAGTTTCTGAGTTTTTCTCCTTCTTCATCTTCATTATCATCACCATCTTCTCCCACCTTCATCTTCTCTGATTTTTTTCATTTTTGAGTGTACATTCACTTCGTTTTTCACTTGCGGCTGTGAGGAACAAGTGCAGAGGGTGCTCAGAGCAGAAGCGCTGAAGAAACGTGCTTGAAAACCTCTCAAAACTACTGAAATCTGATTCAGTATTGCGGAGTGACAAGAAGAGCATCTGGTATCGCACATGTGGTATCGCCGGTTTGGAGATAGATTTTTGCATCTACAGGCTGATAGGAGTGAGAAGGAGGACACAAGGTACTCATATTTGCAAAAAGTTTTTGAATTTGGGTGTGAAAATCTCCAAGTATCGTGTCCGGTTGAGTTTTGGTATCGTGATACCAGAACTCCCGTGTATCACGATACTTGTTGAGGTATCGTATCGTGCATGCCCACTTGAGGTATCGCGATACCATTCTGGTATCGTATCGTCAAGTGTTGGTATCACGATCGCGGTCATCCCGGTGGTATCGTATTGTGGTCCACCTGGTATCGTATCGTTCACCTCGTGGTATCGTATCGTCGATCAAGCAGTATCGTATCGCGCGTGACAGTGGTATCGTATCACCAACTTGGTATCGTATCGCCTCCTATTTTGGTATCGTATCGTTCCAAGAGTCAGTATCGTATCGTGCAATTTTTGGTATCGTATCGCGAGGTCAAGTGGTATTGTATCGCTTGGAAGGTATCGTATCGGCTACTGAACAGTATCGTATCGCTTGCAAACTGGTATCATATCGTCCCGAGAATTCAGTGGTATCGTATCGCGGGCTGTACTAGTATCCTATCATGTAAAGTTTTGGTATCGTATCGTTTGACACCTTGGTATTGTATCGCTCAAAAACTCAATATCGTATCGCGGTTGGAGTGGTATCGTATTGTTCACAAATTGGTATCGTATCGCCAACTAATCAAGTATCGTATCGCGCGAATTAGTGGTATCATATCGTGATCACTTTCAGTATCGTATCGTCTAAGGTGGTATCGTCTGAGGTGGTATTGTGTAAGACAAAGGTATTGTATCATGAAAATCTGGTATCGTATCGCCTGTTCTGAGCTCCCAGAGAGATATTGTTTCCCTGTTTTAACCCCCAGAACCCTGAACTGGCATAACTTTCTCATGCAAAATCTATTTGCTATGATTTTGGTTTTGTTGGAAAGCTCGTGCTATGAATTATTAGATAGGGTATTTTGAAGTTGACCCTTAGGGAAACTAGAAAACCAAGGAGTTCCAAAGGATTTTGAGCAATATAAGAGAACTTTGGGACTAGAAGTCAAGGCTTATGAACCTGAGATCTGGCAGACACTTAGGCAAGGATAGACAAAGCATTAGATCATCTGAGGCTACTGTCAACCATACAGCTAGGTCTTGGGCACAACAGCTTAGTGGTTATCCCTACACACTAAGTTCCGACACAAGTGATTCAGAAATGTCTTTTAGCATGGAAAGACCCACACGTACCTCAGGTACTGCTTATTTACAGACACCAGAAGGTCCCTATAAGACGCAATTGGAGTATATTAGGACCAACCAATTAGGTGCTTGCATCTATGAGGATGGTCTAAGACGATCGGTTATCCAACTCAAAAATCATGATCAACCCTTTGGACTTGAACACCCAGTGGTCAAGTTCAAAGAGGTGCATACATTGATAAGGAAAGAACCATGTATGTGGTTACCAGCCTACCAAATAGGACAGATGAGTTGGGAAACATCATTCTTGAGAACGAGATAGGAGACCTAGAGCAAGGAGACCTAGGACAAGAACCCAAGACCCCTAGAGGTAAGTTAGTCTTAACTAGAGTGATCACTCCAGAATGGATTTCCCAAGACAACAAAAGCATAGAGCTATTCATGAATAGAGAAACGGAGGAAGCCTTTTTGAGATTCAAGCCAGATCAACTGAGCCCAATAGTCATTATCTACGAGTTCAAGGATCTGGAGACACCAGGCAAAGTTGTCTATCTAGATCACACATTAGAGAAGATGTTCTTGGTAACAGAGCAACATAGGCATGCATACACCTGGCAAGGTGAATCAATTTTCCCTCCACTAAGATCTAGTGTTTCCCATGGCCTCCAAGGAGTAGGATCATCCAAGGCTGATGAAACCCAGAGGGAAAGAACTAAAGAGAGACCAGAGGTGAGCTTTGCAAGACAGATCAGGACATGAAGGTGAAAGACCTGAAAGGGAGAGACATAGAGCTCATAGGCATCAAAGAGATGAACATGATTTTCCATTGCCCAGCCCCCGAGAGCACTCAAGAACCCTTAGACCTTCTCAAGTGGTTAAGGCAATGAAGAACTACTTTGATGGATTTGGAGATCCTTATGATCATGTGGCCGAGTTCAAACAAGTGCTAAGAGCTGAACAAGTAGAGGACTTGTTCACCCAGTTCGAGGCATTTGGTTTGACTCTCAAGGGTACTGCCTTAGCTTGGTTTCAACCCCTGAATAGTCGCAACTATCGAGAGATAGGCCAACTACTAGAGGAATTCATTGTAGAATTTTCCAAGAGTGGCATCAGGCATAATACATCATCCTTGATCCACAGCTTTAAGCAGACACCCCAAGAAACAGTACGACTTACAGGAAGAAGGTTTAGACAGTACTTGGAAAGATGCCCTATGCCAGAATTAGCCATAGCAGCCAAACAAGTGGCCTTGTTTTTAGATGGTTTACTCAGCACAAAGTTAAAGTCATACGTGTACTTGAAAGAGCCTAGATCCATAGAAGAGTGTGTGGGAATGTGCATTGACATAGAAGACAACTTGGGTGAGGAGTTAGGACTGTCCAAACTCTATAAAGATTCTGACAGTTCTACTAGTCATACCTCTAGAGCCTCCAATGAGATAGATGAGATAGCTGAGCAGGTGGCCAAAAAGCTAGGAATTCAAAATAGACAAATGCCAAGGGTCACCTCATTGAAGTGATGTTATACATGCGGAGGAGATCACATGGCCAATGTCTGCCCAATGATGGATCAACCCCAAGGAAACCCTAATGCTCTATATTGCACCATTGAGAGGAAATACACAAATCATAAGGCTCAAGATTGTTCCTATAACAGGCAGGCTGTTAGACAAAATTATCAACAACCTTACCAGCAGGGTAGGTACCAGAACCAGTACCAATAGCCATATTATAGGCCACAACAACAATATCAACCTCAATACCAGCAGTAATATCTGACACCAAACAGGCCACAACCAGTCCTGGGAAACCAACCACTAGCTCCTGCCAATGTGATCCCAGTGAAGTATGCAGTGGTAGAGGAAAACCCTAATAGAGCATTGGTGCCACTAACCCCATTGGTCTCAGAAAATGACTCTCACACTCATGGTTCAGACTACTTCCATGAAGATAGTTCACAAGCTTATTACATAGATTCACCTCAGCAAAGTGAAACTTCTCCATATCAATATGAGGCATCACCCATGGAACAAAATTGGGAGCCAGAATACTCCAATGTTATGTATACGAATCCAAATCCTAGGCCCCAAGTGAGACAAGTAGGACCACAAGCCCCTAGAGGACCATGCTTTAGATGTCAGGGCGACCATTTCATTCGTGAATGTCCCCATCAACCGACACTTGGACAAGGACAAAACATCACAATACAAGGCTTTTGTCCTGAGTGTGGCAAGGAACATCTTCCTAGAGAGTGTCCTAAAAATCCCTCTAGTGTGCCTAAGGTTACACCTATCAATGTGGTAGGCTTAGTGGTAGATTCACGTTCAAGTAGCAGTAATGTGGCTCTTGTACAGGCAGTTACTAGGGCACAGGTTGCACAACATGCACAACCATATGAGCAATCGGAGTCAAGTGAGTCAGGAGAGCCTACTAAGAGGAAACCAAGAACATGGAAGGATACTAGAGAGAAGGCTAATTGCAAGTGGAACAAAAAGCTATTTGAGATAGAAGAAAGCCTAAGGGATACCAAAACAAAAATAGAAGACATTGCATCTCAAAGCCCCTCGCATGCCGAAGCTCCATCCACTCCACCTCATCCCACCCCACCACCCATTGTAAATAACCCACAACCAGGGTCTGTTCTTGCAGATCCAACCCTAGAAGGCTTGGACATGATGTTCAAGGCCTACCAGGCTCGCATTCAAGAAGGGCCAACAACTGCAAAACTGGACAAGAGTTACCCAAGAGCAGATTTACAGATTGAACGGACAAAAATGTGCATGAAAATGGTAGAAGTAGTTCAAGCTATGCTTGAGACTAGTCAAAAGTTCAATCAGACAAACTCTACCAAACCAGATTTGCATTTCCAGGGCTTACTAGAAGGATTAGAGCAGCTAGTAAACAAGCAGCAGGTTTCTTTATCTCCACAGGCTCAACCAATCATTGAAAGAGAAAGCTTACCACCAAGGAAAGCTTATGTTCCTGATTCAGGGGATGAGGGAACACCTCTTTCAATGCAACAGTACTCTCAAGAGTTCTTGCGGGAAATAGAAGAAGAAAAATGGCCAAGGAGAAGGGCAATCCCCCTCCTATTCCTGAAATTGATGATCTTCATGATCAATTTCCCCAAGACATTCCGTCTATCTATAGAGACCAAGTAGAGCAACAAGAAGATGAAAGACTAGATTTTGAATCTAATTATTTACAAGAATTGCCACAATTCACAGGCCCATGGGAATCTGAATCACTTTAGATTAGAGCTCCCACAATATTGGTAAGAAACGAAGACTCAGTGATTCCAAGAAACACTGACGTCGTGAAGAACACTAAGGTTCAGTGTCATCTCACTGTAGAAGAGCTACTCAAAGCAAAACCTGAGCTATGGAATCATGTGAGAGATCAGGTTCCAGAACTTGATTCCAATATGCCAAAAGCAGGCTCTAAGAAAAAAGTTCCAGAGATACCTCTCGATAAGATAGGAGACATGAGAGGAGGTGAAGAAGGTAATACTTATCTTCCGATCACCTATCAAGGTTACACAACCAAAGCAATCGTAGATTCAGGTGCTGGTGTTGCTATTGCAACCACCTCCTTGTGGAAGCGATGGGGCAAACCCACATTAAGACCAACTAGAATGAAGCTTCAAATGGCCGATGGTCATTTTGAAAGACCTCTCGGATTGCTTGAAGGGATAACTCTAACCACTTGTGGTGTAGAGTTTGAACACACATGTGCTATATGTGACTTTGAGAAAAATAATTTCTATGAGATGATCCTAGGAAGGCCCTTCCTACGACAATTGCAAATAGTACAAGATTGGGGAACCAATTCCTTGTACTTCAGCACTTCACCACCAAAGTCAATTTGAAGGATTACACCTTCAGAGATGTACCACCCCTACAGTGGAATCCTATCCACAAAGCAAAAGAAGATTCTATCTCTGTGCATTCTGGAAGTTCACATGATCCATCATGGTTGCATGAAGATACTCACTTGTGGATATGCAAGGTCGCAGAGGAAGAGGAAAAGCGCCTAAAAGCGAGAGAAGAAGGAACTCCCCCATGAGATAGACCAGTTAAAGACCCAGCCTATACACCAATGATATTTCCAGATGAGGAATTTGAGCCTCATGGTTGGGCAAAAATCTTAGCTACCATGGACATTGCAGTCAGTGAAGAACAATGGACACCTCATTGTGATGAGGAGGGTTATGATATTTCTGTGTTCACGTGTGAGCCCTTGTTGGAAGAGTGTGATCCTAGTGAGGTCATAGAAGAAGAAGAGAATGATGATGATATAGAATCCATTGTGATGAATACTTACTTTGACTCAGAGGAACACTATTTAGAAGACATAGGAGTGTTTACTCAAAAAGAAGAAGAACCTCTCACAAGCATTAAAACTGTAAATTCAAAGGATGGAAGTGTAGGAGGCCAAAAGAAAAAGAAACGAAAAGCGGTGAAAGAAGAAGAGGAGGAATCATTGTTTGAGGTACCAGAAAATTTCAAGAAATATGAAGTTGAAGATCGAAAAATTTTGGTACGAATGCCTAAGAGAGAGGCCATCATAGGAGAAGCATATGATAACGAAGAAAAAACTAAAAAGATTGTGGTAACCATTGAAAGAAACGAAGAGCGATGTACATACATAGGAGAGGACCTAAGTGCAAAAGAAGAAGCAGAGCTTGTAGCTCTATTAAGGGAATATAGGGACGTGTTTGCATGGCACTATAGAGACTTGAAGGGAGTAGATCCAAAAATTTTCTCTCATACGATCCCGATGACCGCTGATGCCAAGCCCACCAACTAAAAGCCCTACACATATAATGACACTTCTGCAGCTAAAATCAAAGAAGAAATTGACAGGTTGCTTGAAGCTGGATTTATCTATGAGATTGAGCATAGTGAATGGGTGTCCCCCATTGTAGTGGTGCCCAAAAAGAACGAAAAGTTGTGAGTGTGTATTAACCTTAAAAAAGTTAATGCCGCTACGATCAGAGATAGTTATCCACTTCCAATCACCGAACATTTATTGGAGCCTGTTGCAGGCAATGAATTTTATAGCTTCCTTGATGGATTTTCATGTTACAACCAAGTAGCCATTGCCCCTGAAGATCAACACAAAACAGCTTTTTCCACAGAGTGGGGAATCTTTGCATTTCATGTGATGCCATTTGGTCTCACCAATGCACCTGCAACATTCCAAAGGCTCATGTGTCATGCCTTCAAAGAGTTCTTGCGAAAGAGCTTAGAAGTATATGTGGATGATTTATGTGCTCATTCCCAAGAAAGAATATACCACATCACTGAGCTCAGACAAATCTTCAACAAGTGTAGAGAATATCAAGTGTGTTTGAACCCAGAAAAGTGTGTGTTCATGGTACGACAAGGTAAAATCTTAGGTCACATTGTTTCTAAGAATGGGATATCCATAGACGTGGATAAAGTAAAAGCCATTGCAGAATTGCCGAGGCCAAGGAATGTTAAAGAGGTTCAAGCATTTATGGGCCATTGTGGATATTATCGCAGGTTCATCCACATGTATGCAATCATAGCCAAACCTCTTTATGCCTTGCTAAGAAACTTTGAGTGGAACGATGAATGTGAAAAATCCTTCAGTGAGTTAAAAAGACGTTTGTGCTCAACACCAATACTGACCACTCTTGATTGGAATAAACCCTTCCATGTCCATGTAGATGCTTCCAATCATGCAATAGGATGTGTGCTAGCACAACCCAGAGGTGAAGGAAATCTAGATTTACCCATCGCATATGCAAGCAGGCAGTTGAACGCAGCTGAATGAAATTATACCACAACGGAAAGAGAAGGTTTAGGCATGGTATATTCCGTGAAGAAGTTTAGACACTATCTATTGGCCAATAAGTTCAAGTTTTTCAATGATCATCAAGCTTTACTATATTTGGTCAATAAACCTTGCAATACAGGCCGCTTAGTAAGATGGTTCCTCTTACTAATGGAATACGACTTTGAAGTTGTTGTCAGGAAAGGTAGGACCCACCTTAGGGTGGACCATCTTTCCCGCATCACTTCAGGAGAGCCACCGCAAGGAGTGTTTGATGAACTACCTGACGCTTATTTGTTCAATTTAGAAGTTGTTCCTAAATGGGCAAATAAGTTGGTACCAGTCCTAACCTTTGGACCTGCAAATAAAAACATTAAAACAAACAAAGAAGAAATTGTAAAATCACAAAAATATCAAATATTGGCTGGAAGCATGTACAAGCAAGATACAGAGGGTGTACTATCTTGTTGTGTTGAGGACGATGAACATAACGGTTGGTTGCAACAAGCTCATGAGGGAATGCTAGGAAATCACTACTCTAAACAAAGAACATTGCAGAATCTAAAACATTTAGGAGTGTATTGGCCTAGCATGGACAAGGAAATAAATGAGTGGATTAAGAATTGTCCAGTGTGCCAGAAGAGGTCCCTAGTGGAGCATGCCACCCTTTATCACGTGTCATTAATTCCAGATTGGAGTGCTCCATTGGTAGAATTCATGAGATCGGGAACATTACCCAATGAGGCTAGTCTAGCAAGAAAACGAAGCATGGAGCAAGAGGCTCAGGACTATGCCCTAATAGGAGACAACCTATATTGGAGAGGCAAAGATGGGTACCTAAGATTGTGCGTTCATGAATCAGATTACTTGAAAGTCTTAGAAACTGCACATAGTGGTGTTGCAGGTGGACATTTTGGTCCTGACTGAGTAATTAAGACCATTCTATTCTCAGGACTCTGGTGGCCCACTCTTCATATGGATGCACATACCTATGTGAAGAAATGTGACACATGCCAACGTGCCCAATATCCTATCAAAAAAGATGAGATGCCTTTGAGGCCCATGATGGGAGGACGTGCATTCTCAAAGTGGGGTATAGACTTTGTAGGTCCTATTAACACCCCCGCTAGAAACTCCCATGCAGAGTACATTATTGTAGCCACAGACTATCTTACCAAGTGGGTGGAAGTAAAAGCCACAACAAAGAATGATGCTCAGACAACGGCTAAGTTTTTATTCGAGAACGTGTTCACTAGATATGGGTTACCCATAGAGTTAGTAAGTGATAGAAGCACACACTTCTTGAACGAAGTCATTGAAAATCTCCTACAAGAATTCATGGTGATACATAAGAAGTGGCCCCCCTATCATCCCCAAGCTAACGGACAAGCCGAGAGCACGAATAAGATCTTAGGTAACGTGTTGACAAAACTTGTAAATAATAACTGCTCTGATTGGGACAAACAACTTCATCATGTTGTTTGGGCTTATCGAGTTGCCTACAAAACAGTACTCAATGCGACCCCATTTCAGATGGACTTCGGCCAGAATGTTGTGCTACCATTGGATTTCCTAATCCCAGCCTTGAAAGTAGCACAAGAATATGAGTGGAATGGGCATGAGTTGTCCTCTAGGATCTTTGATCTAGAACATTTAGGTGAGACGAGGCTACGAGCGGCAGCAGGCATTTATGCTGCAAAGAAAAGACAAAAGACATACTTTGATGCCCATGTGAAGGATAAAGGATTGAAAGAAGGATATCTAGTGCTGGTTTGTACGTTAAAGCAACATGCCCATAAACTGGAAAAAAGAGGATACGGACCCATGATGATTAATAGAATTTCCACGAGCGGTGTAGTTGAATTGGCCACTCTAGAAGGTGACATCTTGCCAAACTATATTAGTGGATTTCGAGTCAAGTTGTATCAAGAACCTCTTACAGAGGATATGCTAACAAGACTCAACACTGCTAAAAAGAGAAAAGAAGAAGAGTTAAGGGTTAGGGAAGAAGCACAAGCAGAGGCTAGAGAGCGCACCAAAAGAAATAAGTTAAGGCGATTAAGCCTAGATGTCAACCCGAAAGCCCCAAAATATCACATGGACATGTGCCAAAAATCGGACATCACTACTTCTTGAATAATTTATCGACACCCCTTTGTGACTGTAAAGGTCGGGCAAGGAAAGAGTGTAAGGACTGTGAGAGCATTGGTTGACTCACATGCAACAACTAGTGCAGTTAGACTTTCATACTGTCAAGACCTACAATTGGACATCAAGCCCATAGAAGCATATCTCATAGGATTGAGAGGTGTGGAAACCCCTTCTTTGGGTGAGGTGGAACTTCCCATCTACCTTCACAATGTTCCAATGAAAGTCAAAATGTTAGTGTGTCAGGATGAGGACCTTACAGAGCCACTTGTCCTAGGTCAAGATTGGATTTATGACCATGCATTCAACTTGAACCTAAGAAGTCAGATTCTTCAAGTTTGGGTGCATGAACAATGTATTACGTTAGAATTAGACAACCACATGCTCACAAATCCAGATGTCACACATTCTCTTAGTTCTTCTAGAAGTAATCTTAGCAAAAAAGATGTTGTATGTGTCAAAAGCTCTATGTTCCCGAAGAACTCAATCATGGAAGAACTGGTTCAAAGACAAGCGGACTCCTCCTCTCATGCAAGGACTAATGCTGCAACCACAACTCCACCACAAGGGCAGGCAAACCACTACAAGACAACAACTATATCAAATAGACAAAGAGATTTCAGGAAGAAACTAGTTCCGAGAATAAAGCAAATCTGGGTACGAAAAGGAGAGCAACCACCAACCTTGCCAACACCATTTCTACTTAGGCAAGCCATCCATGTGAAGACAAGAAACAAGCAACCAGGACCACCTCAACCAAAAGCTCTCCAACGAATCTGGGTGCCTACGAAATTAGCCGCAGCTCAACCAGGGCGATTACAGATGTGGGTACCCAAGAAGTTCTTACATGCACAACGGCCCATGCTCCCTACCATGCAAAAGGTCTCAACAAAGAAGCCAAGGAGAGAAAAGGGAAAAAATAGAGCACATAGACCAAAAGATAATAAACTCAACCCTTTGACAAAAGTAACAAGACAATGATCAAGGATATGGGTTTGGAAGCCTAAAGTACCAGCAGCATCCATAACACCAAAGCACCAACCACTCCGGATGCAAAATTTAAGCAACCAACTAAAGATGAAGAAGTCAACAAGGACTTGTACGCAGCCCAACACTGTTTTGAAATGGGTCCCCAAATCAATTGTCCTTTTGACATCCAATGGATCCCTTCCACAAAGGTTGCATCAACATCTGCAAGAACATTGAATGCCTCGACGTGCAACAACCATGTGCCTTTGGCATAACCTTGTCTTTTGCACCATTCAAGTCGTGCACTTCCAAAGTATGCATCAATATAGGGCCACATTACACGGTCATGCATAGACACAATTGAGAAATCCCAGGCACATGTGACACACTTGGCATATGTAAAATAGTTTATCGCTACTAACCACTATCTTCTTGTTTGTGACATTGTTCCCAAAAAAAAAAAGGAGACGAGAAGAAGAAACAAGACCACATGAGCCAAGAATCTCATCAGTGGACCATCAACTAGGACATCCATCCTCAACAAAGGACAAGCCCATGGTCAATCACCATGATGGGAGTACAACACGAAGAGACGACTATTGACAGACCTTTCACCATGGTAAGAATTTTCTGCTCCAACAACATCACCATGATAGATTAGGAAACCTCTTCGTTAGCATACCCTTGAGCACTTAACTCAAGACCTCATTTTTTGCACCATACTTCTTCCCATGCATTCCCCAAGTATGCATATATAGTGCCACATTGCAAGGCCGTTCACAAGGCACATATTTTGTTCAACCCATGCACTAAGGCACTTACCCATCATCCATTATGGGTTACAAGTACTTGATGTAAACATTGTAAAAGCCATGATTGGAAGATCTAGAGGACATCCACTCTACAACATCAAAACCTATAGAGTAATTCACAGTCAACAACTGCTCAAAATCACAATTTTTGAGCAACCAACAATTTTTGGGGGAAGCTCCTAAATACACCATCATGCGAGAGTCCAATGCAGAAGTACATCCACAGGAAATGAAGCTTGCAAAGAATAGCAGAGGACATGAAGAACCTGACAACTAACCAGGCTACATTGAGAAGATGGATCGCTCCTGTTGATACATGAAGGACACTACCTCCCAACGTACTACATGGAACAACCACTACAACAAGGGTCTGTCAAGGATGACAGACTCAAGAGGAGAGGGAGTGTTGAGCTCAAGGTCAAGGATAAAGAATGGAAGCACATCAAAGAAGTGCACACAGAAGAAGAAGGAGCTAGTAGGGTGCTCCAAGAAGCACCTGTCAAATTTTCAGAAGAAATCCCTATAAATATAGTGATTTTCATCACTAAAAACCATTGTAAATACCATTTTCTATTTTTGTAACTCCATTTTGTCCAAGCTGAGGAGTCCTCCGAGTATTAGAAGCATCATCCTACAAATTTTCATAATTTTTAGACTCTTGAGCCCCCAAATAAGCCCTGGAACCTATTTTTTAACTAGGTTGGACACTAGGTCTGGACAGGGCCAAAACCACTCAAAAAACTATAAAAAGGGCTGGAGAGCTCATTTTTGGGGTTAGCTTGTTGTAGATTTCAGCTTTGTAGGAGAGCTCTTTTGCAATCGAAGATCTTCCATTGTTCCACTCTTTGCTCTTACCTTGTACGTGTGTGTGTGTATGTGTGTGCATGCTTGTGTGCTTTCACTCACGCACTTGTGCCGTCACTTGCTTATGGTCTTCATACCGATCCTCACGTCTCCTCGGATTGACATTTATGAGGTGTATCTCCTCACGTTGGTATTTGCCATTGTGCTAGAGTGACAGTTGTACATAGCCTTCTTGTATCATTTTTTTGTTGGAGTTTGAGGTCTATGGGAGCATGTGAATAACACAAAGAAGAAAGAAGCTTGGAGCACAACACATAATACTGAATGTATTACCACTAGAATGTACTAAGATTAGTCACCCATTCGGGCTATAGGTCTATATACAAGGGGGGAAACCTCTTAAAGAGGGAAAAAGTGCCTCGATGGTTCTAGTGTGTTCACACATATCACTACCTAAATATATCAACAAATCCCCCTTGGGAGTGATGCGCTGACCAAGGAGCTAGCACTCAATTATAAGGAAGTGCCAAGCTATGTGGCATCAATCCACAAAAGTAATTAAGCCCAAAGCTTTGCAAAAAGCTTCAAACCTCTCCCTAAGCAGAGCCTTTGTGAAAAGCTTTTCAATGTTCTCCTATGTGGGCACATATGCCAAACTGATCTCTGCAGCGGAGAACCTCTCCTTGACATAATAATGGTGCACCTCAATGTGCTTAGCACAAGCATGGAACATAGGGTTCCTCAGAACTGCCAATGTACTCTAACTCTCAGTGAAGATGGTGGTGGAAAAAGACTGACCAACACCCAAATCAGGCATTTGAGCCACACACACTCAACATTCACTATGAAAGATGCCCTATCCTAGCCTCACAACTAGAAGTGGCCATCGTAGGCTCCTTCTTGCTCAACGAAGATATGAATGAGCTACCAAGCATGAAGCAAAAACCATTGGTGGACACATGAGTATTGTTGAGCCCATAAAAGTCAAATTGATCAAAGTCAACCATAGTCAAAGTCAAAAGATCAAAGTCAATTGGTGCAAAGTCAAAGTGCTAAGGTGCAGGTGTCAAAGTGCACAGGTAGTGCACAATTAATTGTCCACAAAGGGTAAATTGGAGAAAGTGGGTTGCAAGTTGCAGAGGTATTTTCTCTAATTTCCCTAAGGTTCAAAGTGTTTTTAAAGTATTTTGGAAGGTTCAAGTGAACCCTCTCTTATGTGCAAAAGTGAAGACTTAAAAGGAAAATGTGAAGGTATGTGAAGCGGCAGCGTACGCAGAAGTGAAAGTATGGCCCCCCAATTAAAATTTTTGGTTTTAGTCTAAAGTCACTACAGGACAAAACAGGGAGTCGTTGGCTGCCACTTGAAAAGAAAATCTTGGGACATCAAAGTGAGCACCAAGATACTCTTACAGTTAGGAGTGTACGTGAATCGACACACTCAAATCAAGGCAAGGACTATTCTTGGACAATCCTAAGTGTAAGCAAGAGGGAGCATAGTCTAAGTGAAGCAAGAGAGAGAAGTGCAAGAGACACACAGTGTGCGACGCAGAGAAGTGAAGTGCAAGGTGTGCATGAAGAGTGACCAAGGAAGTGTGCAGAGGAGTGCTAAGCTTGTCCCCCAAGGATCCCAAGGTCTTACTGAAGTGTGCACGCGCCGACAGAAGGTATCCATCCCTCCCCCTTAGTGGAAGCTTGGTGCAAGGTGTGCACAAGAGCAGGCTTGTAGAAGGTGGAGGTTTGGTGCAGAGGAGGCCGGCAGCAACAAGTCCCTTGGGTATTTGGTATTTTGTAATTGAGCACTCTGTGGGATTTCGCATAGAAGCATTGGTTGTATTGTGCTTCAACCTTGTATTTCTCTTACTGTAATCAATCGACAGAGGCTTCCAGTGTGTATTTTCTCTTCTGGTCTTCCCCTTTTCTCCTACAAACACTCAAATCCCTTCTTGTCTAAGAATCCCCCAACAAAATTTGGCACGCCCGATGGGACTTCCAAGGAGATTTGAGCTTAGGAGAAACCAAGTGCAAAGTATAGAAGAGATCAAGTGTCGACAGTACTACAGTGCTACTTCATCAACCAAAAGGTAAATGTTCTTATCAAGTGTCTCATATTAAGTGGACTATGAGCAGCTCATGACCGCAACCTGGTCCCAAACATTGAGGGTCACCTGCAAGCAAACAAGAAGGAAGATTGTTAGAAGATCCTCTAGTCCACTATCTTCAACCTCATCAGTAAAGAGCATGGCGGGTCAGGTAGATTTGGAAACCTTACTCTCAAGATTAAATATAAAATTTCCTTCTTTCAAAGGCCTAGCTCAAGAGGATCCGGACGAGCATATTAGAAGATTTTTGGCACTATGCAAGACTAGGGGCTTAATGGGCAGGGAGGATGCCTTTTTGATACTCTTCCCTGCCACATTAGAAGGATTAGCAGATAAATGGTTCAGCCAATTTGCTGAGAACCATTTTACAGCTTGGGATTTGATGAAAGATGCATTTATAAATCAATTCTAGCATGGAAATACTACAGAGATCATTATAGAAGAACTGGAAAATTTGAGATTGGGTCCAGGTGAAAAGTTCCCAGAGTTTGTGACTAGGGCCAAGGCACTAATGGCTAAATTGCCAGATCCACCACATGATTTTTTTGTTAATAACTGGCTAGCTAAGCCACTTCCAGTGGCCACCCAATGCAAAATCAAGGAATTAGTGTTGCCTACAACCTCCATAGAGGAGTTCATCAACACAGCTACATGACTGGAGCAGATAAGGCAACAGTATGGAGCAACTTCTTCTCAACTACAATATTCCACAAAAATGGAGGATCCAGTGATCCAGCTAAGGAAGGAGCTGGAGGGCTTAAAAAGGAATAAGCCCCACAAAGAGGAGGAAAATGTTGTTACTCAGTTGAGAAGGGAGATTGAAGCATTAAAGCTCCAAAAGGAGGAGGAGGCCCAAGTAGAGGAATTGGCCCAACTGCGACAGGAGCTGCAGGAACTCAAAGGGGGTGGCATCAAGAGTGGACTTTGGTGTTCCATGTGCAGCAAGAAAGGGCATATAGTAAGTGAATGTCCATTGTTAAGTGTGACTTGCCAATTATGCAGGAAAGCTGGTCATGAGGCCCAGGAATGCCAATCAAGGGGAATACCTGCAACAACATATTGGACACAAGGAGGACCCCTACCACCAGCAAATGTAATGGCGGCTGCACCCAATCAAGGTAACACTTACAACCCTAGACATAGGAATAACTTTGCAAATGGGCCTAGAAGGCCAATCATTTGTTTCAGATGTGGAGAATGTGGGCACTATCAAAGTAGGTGCACTCTACCAAAAAATGCCCCTCCTTGCAGAAACTGCCCAGAAGCCAGAGACCAATATACAATTTATTGTCCTAAGAATCAAGCCTCTTCATATGGGCCCCATATTCAAATGATTTCTGTACACAAAGAAGAAATGTTAGATCAGGTCAATGAGCCATCACCATCTACCAGGGTGGTGCAGTTAGAAGAAATAGAATCTTTTACAGTGCAAGCAAGAAATAAAGGAAAGGCTCAAGTAGATATAGCTCAACAACCAAGAATTGATGGATTGAACAAAGACAAAGAGACTTCTGAAGACAAAGCCACTGCATGTGCAGATACAAGGCAAAAAGGAGATCCCATATGTACCAGTGATGCCATTGGGCATGCATTCAACAGGGCTCAGGAGGAGTTTGGTAAGTCAATTGGAGCCCATGCTCTTAAGGAATCAGAGGCTTCCAAACTTCTCAAGTCCATGAAAAAGGAGGTTAGTATTTTTTATTTAATAAAGATGGATGGGAAATTCAGATCAGAACTCTTGCAGATAATTGATGAGGCTTCCACTACAAGTTTGGTAGCAAAGACTGTTGTTTTACATAAAGGAAAAATTATAGATGAAGCACCCCTTACAGATTATAAAAGTCCTCGGCTGACAGTATCTATCAAAGGTCATGAATTTCAAGGAGTTATTGTGGATGGTGGTTCTGGCATTAACTTGATGCCTGAACATACAATGGAAAAGATTGGACTCCACCCTTCAAGGCCTGCAAATTTCACTGTTACTTTGGCAGATCAGAGCAAAGTAAGGCCCTTGTGAGTGATCCCAAAAGTTCCACTTGAAGTACAAGGTAATTTATTCATTCTAGATTTTGTGGTTTTAAGATTGCCCCAAGTTGAAGGAGGATTTCCCCTCTTAATTGGAAGACCATGGCTGAGACATGCAAGTGTCATTCATGATTGGGGCAAGGACACTATGTGGGTACAAAAGAAAGGGCAAGAGCTGACATAGATTCATTTGGAAGAGGGCCTAGATAATCAAGGAAACACCAGCATGATGCAAACAATTGGCATTTGCATGGAACTAGAATCAGAGGACCAACCCCAAATAGATTTCGAAGAAGAAGAGGATATTCTAAATTGGCTCCAAGTAGGTAGCTCTTCCTCTTGTTTTGGCATTTTTCTTAATAATTCTTGCACGACTGAAGGTTATGATGAAGATGAGGAGAAAGTCCAAGTCGATGGATTGGGAGAGCCCATCAGAGACCATAGAAGGGGCAGGAAGACACCCCTCAAATACAACTTGGAGGAGGATATTACACATACAGATAAGGAGTTTTCTAAAACTAAAGGCAAGGTAAAAAATTCTAGTGAAGAGTGTTCTTTCCCAATTCAAGAAATACCTGCAGGATGGATGTAGGACAAGGAGGAACACATCGAAATCCAAAATACCCCTACTTATGAAGCAATGCACGAAAAGCTAGTGGAAGAAGACAAGGAAGGAGATGAGCACGAAGATAATATGGTAGAGAGAAATCTTGTCAAAGAAATACAATTAGACACTCAAGACAATAATCGGCCAGTTTTGGTGGCCACTTGGTTGTGGAGCCCTGGGACACCTATGAAGCAGTAAGGGATGCCTTTTTACAGAGATTCAGGCTAAAGAAGAATCCAGCCAAAATTTTTGACTACCTGCAAAACAATAGACAAAAGATAAATCAAACAGTACAGGAATACGCCACTCTATTCAGGACTCATTTGAGGCAGTTACCACAAGCACATGCCAACCTACCGGATGATGTTATCACTCAATGGTTTATCAATGGATTGACTCCACAACTTAAACAGATTATGATCATACGTTGTGTAGGAGCTATGACGCTAGATGCAGTGATTGCAATGGCTTTGCAGCTAGAAAACAAGGTTGGAGGATTTACAGAAGATCTGGAGTGGTTAAAAGCAAATAGAAATATCGCCGAAGACCTGATCAGACAAATGTACTGCACTACATGCAAGAATTCAGGCCATACTAGTGCCATTTGTGCACTTAATCAATTGTTTTGTGCTATTTGCAACACTAACGGACACACCACCAAAAACTGCGCATATAACGCCAAAGTGTAGGGAACAGCAACTGTCAATGCAATTATACAGGAACTAGGGCAGCCAGCCAATCACTATGTACCTCCGCAAATGAGAAACAACTAGCAACAAGGATATCGAAATTACAGAGGACAGAGAAATAATAACTACAATGCAAACCGCTGGCAAGCCAGACCAGCACCGGAAAATCCCAATTTGCCACCACCACGCTATCATTTCTGTGGTGAATTTGATCACATTAGAAGATTTTGTAAGGATGCAGCTGAGTATGATCAGAGGAAGAAAGAACGTCAAAACCCAATGGCTAATATGGTACAAATAACACCAGTAGAAATGCACGCTGCAGTAATTCAGACCCGATCCGATAAACAACTACAACCAGCAACAGAAATATTTGAACCAGGCATACGTGAACAACAAAGGATGTATGATAAAGCTAGTCAATGGACCACCGCAGAACTTCCAGTCTTCCCAGATCCTATTCCGGTGACCCAAACTCCGTTAACCGAGGAAGGAACACAACAACAAGATTCTAATTCAGCAACAGGCACATCATCTTCAGCAGGCGCATCATCTTCAGAATCTGTGGAAAATATAATCCAATCACAAAAGGCCTGGGAAATTTTATCTAAAGCATCCATCACTCTTCCTCTGGGCCAATTACTTGCACTAGGACCGGGAGTTTGACAACAATTCCAACAACAGTTCAGTCCTGTGCCTTCTTGCATTCCAGCAAAAGCAACAGTGCAACCGGAACCTGATTCTACGGTCGATCATTCAGTTCCTTTAATTACGGTATGGTATAAAGATCATAAGATCACACAGGTACTAATTGATGGAGGATCTAGTGTGAACATTGCTACTGCTGCACTGTGTAAAAAGTTAGGGTGGACCGAAATCAAACCAGTTCAGTTTTTTTGTCAGAATGGCCGACCAATCAAGAGTCCATCTCGTAGGACTTGTACAAAATGTACCAATAACTTTACAAGGTACAACTTTTAAAATGACCTTTGTCATACTAGAATTACCAGAATCCACCCTTGATTATAATCTCCTTTTCGGCCGACCTTGGTTGAAGCACGCTAAGGTGATACAAGATTGGTTTGCACAGGAACTCACTTTCAAAGATAATAATCGTAAATACGTTGTAAAATTAGATGCTATACAACCTTGCGAGTTGCATGCTAGACCGTATTTTGTGGAACCAGTCCATATGCTAGATGGGTTGTCAGATGATGAAGAAGAAGATTTTCTGAAAAATAACATTGACTTGATCTCCCTAGGAACTGTTGATCTACAATCTGTTGTAGATAAGGCAGTTGATTCCACAGCCGAAGAAACTGCACAACACACCAGCGATAAGGTACAACAATCAAATTCTGTTCTTCCCATTCCCCCACCGAAGCCGCCAATCGAAACCATTATCCCCATCCAACCCATTCACCCTGCTGAAATTGCTGACTCCTCTTCATCATCACCAAACTACTTCCCACCCAACTCCCAACAACTCCTAACCGCGTCCTCATCTCAACCTCGCCAACATCTCCCACTTCCTTCGATTCCTGTAATCTCTGAATTGGCAAACATGGGTCAATTGCTCATTAACCTATCACAGCAATCACAGATAACATCCGGAATGAGCAACAACACAAGGTGGACGTCCTAGAAGCAGACATCACGCCCCTGCAAGAGGAGATAGATGTGGTCAAAGCCGAAAATCATCAGCTGCACTCACAAATTACCCATCTTCAAGCTCAACTTGCAGAACAACAGAAAATTGCCGATCAAAGAGATGCCGCACTAGCAGATCTCAACCAAAAGGACAAGCTACTAAGCGAAGCACAGGCCGACATAAGTCAGTTGAAGACCGATCTAAAGGATAAAGAAGATGCCAGAGTAGCATTAGGTAATCTATTGGAAGAGACCAGAGTGCAACTCAATGAACGGGTGCAGCAAAACCAAGAACAGCAGAAGCAAGCTAAGCTAACAGAAGAAGAACTTCAAAGAACAAAAGAAAATTTATCAGATGTCAACAACATGCTCAAACATTATTTGACCAAGGAAGCTCAGACACAGAAGCTAATATCAGATCTCTGACACGAAAAGAAGTCGTACTCAAGAACAGTAAACTTTCAGATTCAAGAAATCGAAAGAAGGGAGAATCAGCTGGAAAATCAGAAGGAAAGAGTACAGAAGATGGAGCAACAGGTTGCAGAAATGAAGACATCCAGAGATGCGGCGCTTGCAAATGAATTTATTTACAGGAAGCCTTTTTGCAGACCCAAGCAGAAATTTTGCTCACCGAAGCCATAGCTCTAAGTTCTGTAAGAATAGATGCACAATTATTAGCTAGAAATATGTACTTAGAAGGCATTATAGATGAGCAATAGTTTTGTAAACCTGCGGGTTCGAGTCCACCGTGCGTGCCAGAGTGTTAGCGGCCGCCGGATTGGAAATGTATAACTGAATCTTGTTCGCACGAGCAAAAAGTTGTTACAGATAGTTTGTAAAAGTTATATAAATCAAAGAAAGAAAGAAAGATGCGCCAGTGACGGTTTCGTGATGGATCACCAGACTGTCTGTCTGGGTGACTGAGCTGGGCGTTACTGTAGTGTCATTTGCATAATCCAAGTATTCTGAGTTTTGTGTTCGTCTCTTGTCTATCCGCCATCGACATCTGTCCTGTTTGTTAACTTCATAGACGTTCGAGAGATCTCGAGACTATCTGTCTGGGTGATTTGTCTGTAGCGTTACTGTGTGTCGAGTTGAGTAATCCAAAGTATCTTGTCGACTTTCTACGTATTATGTGTGTATCTGTGTTTCGCCTTGTCTGTTGTCTGTTGGTATCCATTACGTTTGTGAGTCCCAGCTAGTTCGCGTATCGGGTTGTTTCTTTTCTTGAAATGTTCTGCAAATATGTAGCGAAGTCTGTGCAGTCGTGGTAACTCTTCTGGTATTCGTGTTGTCTTAAGTGGTCTGTAGTATCTAGGTTCAGGTTCCATATGGCAAAGTTTAAGCTACAATAAAGATTTCCTGGGTTGCGCACTAAATCTTCAGTACGGTGTATCTGAACACTCGGATTTTCTGTGTCTTCGGATATTGGACGGAGTGTGGTATCCATTCTGTGAAGGCTGAACGAATACTCTTGTTCTGATATGTTCAGTAAGTTCTGTGCGGATGCAACATAGAATCTTAGCATATTCGGTACACGTGGTTGAGCTAAGACTGTGAACGGTAATGTCTAAGTACAACAGATTTTTGATAGAGCTCTCAGCATTAGTATATTGCTGGGTGTGAGCAGTGAGTTTGGGAACTAAGTACAGGGCCTCTGTCTAACAGACCCCTTCCACTCCCAAGAACCCAAGAATCGCTTAAACGCACTTCTGACAGTTAGAAGAATAAGCAGCATTTAATAGCATCTTCCACAAAAACAACATCACAGATAATCAAAATGCATTTACTTTGTAGATGATATAGAAGGCAACCTTTGCTTTCAAAATTATACCCAACAAAAATACATTTCACTGCTTTATCATCCAATTTTCTACGTTGTTTTTCAAGCATTAATGCAAATGCCATACAACCAAAAACATTCAGGTAAGCAACAGTTGGCTTGCAACCATGCCAAGCCGCATATGGAGTGGTGGGACACTTGTTAAGTATATATGATGCACACATAACATCCTCAAGCCAAAAACTATGTGGTAAAGTCTGACTCTTGACCATATACCTCGCCATCTCCATGAGCGACTTGTTCTTCCATTCAGAAACTCTATTTTTTTGAGGTGTATATGACACTCTACATTGATGTTTTATTCCATGTTCAACCAGAAATGCATTAAAATCAGAAGACATATTCCCCTCGATCAGGATGGAGGGTGCCCATTTTACATGCACATAGATTTTTAGCCAAAACCAAAACTTGTTTGAAGCACATAGACACTTGAGATTTTGCTTTCAATGGATATACCCATGCACGCTTGGAGGAATCATCAATGAAAGTCACGAAGTACAGATAATTTCCAAAAGAGGGTGTCTGCATAGGACCATAGACATCACTGTGAACAAGCTGCAATTTCCAAGTAGCTTGAATTGAACTATCTTTTGCTCGAAATACATCCTTCATAAATATGTTTACCACGTGCCTCAATTTTGGGGAGAGGGGACAACATTTCAAATTTTTTCATGCATAGAAAACTAGCAAAATCCAGATGACCAAAGTGTGCATGCCAAAGCTTTGCATCTCACAAATCTTGAGAAGCATGTACTGCACATGTTGAATCATTGATAAATTTTTCATACTCTATGATCTTATACAACCCACAATATAAAATGCTAAAAGTAATAATGACATCACCATTTAATATATCATGAACACTACATCGGTCATCAATAAATTTCACAACCAAGCCAATCTTGGCTAAAGCTGAAATTGATAACAGATTCTTCTTGATCCCTAGCACAAATAATGCATCCGATAATGTAAAAGAACTACCATCAGCAATAGTCAAAATGATCTTACCAACTCCCATAATAGGATTAGAAGATTTGTTGGTGCATATGATAGTATTTCCTATAGGGGCAGGCTCAAGTGAAGTGAAGAAACTATGCTACGAGATAATATGTTTGGATGCCCCACTATCAAAGTACCAAACATTTGAGTCTACTATAGACATGAACTATTCATGAGAAGATGGTTCATAACTACAAACAGTGGTAAATGCCCATTCTTCATTTTGCACAAGATTAGCAGACTCTATTTTGGGTGTAGAGGCCTCTACAACAACCATTCCAGCCTCTTTCTTCCTTGGATCTTTAGCAACTAATTTTGGACACATTTTTATGACATGATAATTTCCTTTATAGTATTTGCAAAACGATTTTTGCTTTTTTGTTTTCTTCTCGTCTCTGTCATCTTTCTTTGATTGTGCAGAATTAGCAAATTTTTGCTTACTAATAGAAGAGCTCCATTTACCTTTGCCCTTCTCACTAGCCAGGAAAGCTTGATCTACAACATGCATAATGGACTTGTTCTACCTAGGCTAATCTTCCTGGAACAAAATAGAGACTAACTCCTCAAATGTTAAGGCATTTGGATTTCCTTTCATCACTTATCAAAGAGTACAAGAAAAATATGAATCTAGAAGACCATTCAGAACAATCTGCACAATTGAACTGTCAGGCAAGACTTCATTAGTAGAAATCAACTACTCCTTCAAATCTCTTCTCTTTGTCAAAAAATTGTCCATGGAATCTCCTTCATTCATGTGGTCACTCTCCAACTGTTTTTGAAGGTAAGCAACACGAGCCTCATTCCTTGCCTAGTACATAGTGGTTAAGGTATCCCAAGCATCCTTTGTTATTTTGCAGGAGCGAATGTGGGGAATAATGGCATGCTTGATAGACAAGGCTATCAATGCATGTGCTTGAGCATCTCTACCATCCCAACAAAGTTGCTCTATAGTAGGTGCAACACGAACAAGAATCTAAAGAATATCACCATCTTCAATGTCGTCTACATCACCTTCAGTAACTATGTTTGCAGGTGTAAAAGGACGTTTTTCAACACGTTGCACAATATTCCATAGTCCTTTTGCAGCCAATACATGATGCATCGTATAAGCCCATCATGGGTAATTTGTACCATCCAACTTATCCTCAATTGCCAACATATAGAATACAACACCTTTCAGCCATGGCCACTGACTAAAATACCCTATTGCAGCAAAATGATTGTATCTCAAAAAGTTGAATAGAAGGGCCCTATCGAGTTATGCTAAACATGTAGCAGGCTTCAAGATGCTTATATTGGCAAACCAAAACCTATACATATCTTTGGCACAAAAATATGAAATTGCCTACACAAGAGTTATGATGGTGTGTTAGCACACATAAACGAGCTCAGATCACGATTTTGACACCACAAAGTGAAGCCATTTTGAACTCTTAATCACCTTGAGTATGCTCACCATTTTTTTTGTGATTCTGAGACTATGAGTGGAGGGGTGTCGAGGGCACCCTAGATAAATCGGCGACCTATTTTGATACCAATTGTTGGAGTTTGAGGTCTACAAAAGCACGCAAATAGCACAAGGAAGAAGAAGAGGCTTGTTGCACAATAAACAATACTGAATGTATTATCACTAGAATGTGCTAAGATTAGTGACACATTAGGGCTATAGGCATATATAAAAGCTGGGGGAAAAAACCTCCTAAAGAGGGAAAAAGTTGCCTTGGTGGTCCTAGTGTGCACACACACATCACTACCTAAATATATCAATATTTTATTGCATAGATTTATAAATTTTTATCAATCATCATGCTTTTCCTTTAAGTTTTTCATGCAATTTAGAGACCATTTCATAGCCCAATTCATGAGCATCTTGTTGGAAATTTCTTGGAACTTTTTGGAATTTTTGGAGTTTCTTATAATTATTTTAGAATTTTTTATCTTTTTTCAATGCTCTTTTTCTTGTTAAAATTAAAATAAAGAGACACACTCTGTAATATTTAATGTGGAAAGCTATCTAAAATTTGTGGATTTTTTTTAAAGAAATTTTCTTATTTTTTTGGATTTTGTTTGGAATTTTTCAAATTTTATTTTTGTTTTTTCCTATGTTTGGCATTTCCCCCAAAAAAAGCAGACCCCTTGCTTTTTTATTCTTATTCACAAAACAAGATCTCTCTCTAGTTCTCTCACCCTCTTGCTACCTCTCTCTATCTCCTCTCTCTATTTCTCTTAACCCTTTCTCTACCTCTCTATCCCCTCTCTATTTCTCTCATGCTCTCTCTACCTCTCTCTATCTCTCTCTACATTCTTTATCTATCTCTCTCTATATTCTCTCTCTATTTCTCTGACCCTCTCTCTACCTCTCTCTACCTTCTCTCTACCTTCTCTCTACCTTCTCTCTACTCTCACCCTTTCTCTACATTCTCCCTATCATCTCTCTTCCTTCTCTCTCTTCCTTCTCTCTCTTCCTTCTCTCTCTTCCTTCTCTCTCTTCCTTCTCTCTCTTCCTTCTCTCTCTACTTCTCTCTCATCCTCTCTCTACCTTCTCTCTCTACTTCTCCCACCCTCTCTCTATATCCCTCTACCTTCTCTCTCTACTTCTCTTGCCCTCTTTCTACCTTATCTCTCTACTTCTCTCACCATCTCTCTACTTCTCTCACCATCTCTCGTTGTCTCTTGTCTCTCTCTCTATCTATCTATCTCTCTCTCCCTCCCTCCCTCCCTCCCTCCCTCCCTCCCTCCCTCCCTCCCTCCCTCCCTCCCTCCCTCCCTCCCTCCCTCCCTCCCTCTCTCTCTCTCTCTCTCTCTCTCTCTCTCTCTCTCTCTCTCTCTCTCTCTCTCTCTCTCTCTCTCTCTCTCTCTCTCTCTCTCTCTCTCTCTCTCTCTCTCTCTCTCTCTCTCTCTCTCTCTCTCTCTCTCTCTCTCTCTCTCTCTCTCTCTCTCTCTCTCTCTCTCTCTCTCTCTCTCTCTCTCTCTCTCTCTCTCTCTCTCTCTCTCTCTCTCTCTCTCTCTCTCTCTCTCTCTCCCCCCCCCCTTCTCCCAAACCATAGGATAATTTTATCATATGGTCTGCCCCCAATTAATATTTTTTTTATTTTGACCTATAGAATACTTTTCGCTCTGGATTGCACCTTGAGTGGCCATTGTTTTGTTTCTGAAAACCCTTCGACTCCTTTTTTGCATTATTTTCACTAAAATCCATTACTTTTTCAGTCTTTGGGTCCAAAGCCATATGTTTTGTACACATTTAACATGTGATTTTTATCGTGCACGTGGTCCATATGGTCTATTCCCTCCTTATTTTCCCAAATGTTTCAGATTTTGCATAAGGATCATATGTATCCTCCATGTTTTGGCATTTTTTTATGTCATTAGCCGAAAATTATACTCCATGCCACTTCCTTTAGACCTAAAACCAAGCCCTCATCCTCCCTCCATGTTCCTCATTAAACCCTCAACCCTCCCTAACCTTTCGTTTTACCCCTCCAACCATCCTACTTCTTCTTCCATTTTCAATGATATGGTGTCCAATTTTTCTATTCCTTTGTTGAGCTGCTCCTATGTTCTGTTTAGGGTTCTACCCACTCTAGTGTGGAGATGGTTCATAATTGCTCATGGCTTGGCTTTAGATCTCCACAACGGAGAGCCCATTAGGTGGTGGGCAACTATAGAGCTGGTCAAAATGGTGACTTTGCAAGGGATGCACAAGCGGTGCAAAAGTGCAAAGTGGTGCACAAGTTGCTGAGAACAAGGATGCATAGGTAGTGAACAAACATTTTGCTCACAATGGCTTTGCATGAAAAGTTAAATGTAGGTTGCAAAATGGTCTTTTTCAAGGGTTTTCAAGGACTTTTAAGTGTTTTGGAAGATTCATATGAACCCTCCTTTATGCAGACATGTTGAAGAAATGAAGGTGAAAAGTGGAAAAGATATGAAGAGAAAGCGATATGCAAAAGTTTATGAGTGGCTCCCCATTTAAAATTTTGCTTCTCCTAAAGTCACTACAAGACAAAATAGGGAGTCATTGGCCTTACACATAAAGTGATTCTTGGGGGATCAAAGTGAGCACCAAGATACACTAGGAGTTGAAGCAATGTATGTAAGAAGAATCGACACACAACAAAAGGCATTAGCAGTTCTTAGACTAAGAAGCACAACAGAGCAAGAAACTCGCAAATTGTGTGTGCAAAGAAGCAAGGTGTGCAAGGAGAGTGACCAAGTGTGCTAAGACATCTACATAGGGATTGTGCAGAGAGCAACTAGGAGAGCAACTAAGGTGGGACAAAAGGCCATCAAGGAGGTGTTGCATGTCAATAGAGAGTGACCCTTCCTTCAACCTTATTGAAATCTTGAGTGCAAAGTGTGCACAAGGGCAAGCTACTGGACAAGGTGGAGGACAGGCACAGAGAAGGTTGAATGCACTAGTCATTGTGGTATTTTTGTATGCTTGTGTATGTGCTCTTAGGCTTAAGTGTTATTGTGTATTGTTCACATAGTGGCTGAAAAAAAGATACAAAAGATGCAATCTGGAGGAGATAGTATTCTAATAAAGGATTTAGGGTGGCCCTATCAGATGGTCTTTATGCCAAAAAAGAAGACGAAAAAAATGAAGTGTAATAAAATTGGAGATTATGGAAGGCAAACGGTTTCTCTTTGTCATCATATCACAACTCAAGGCCTATCGTCAGCACAACTGAAGATTTATGGATCACCTGGAACTTGCAAAATCTTTCTAGGTTGTACACAGCCTTCTCATTCCATTTTTTGCTTAAGTTTTAGTAGTTTTTGTCCATTTTCATGCTTGTTCCTTGAGTTTTTATGCAATTTAGAGGCCATTGCACAGCTCTTTGCATAAGCACAATTTTTGGAAATTTTTGGGAAAACATTTTAGAATTTTTCTAGCATTTTTTCATCTTTTTCCAATATCATTTTCTTGCTAAATTGGAGGAATAAAGGAATCTCTCTGTGGTTTTGAGTGGGAAAGTGGCCTAGAAATATCAAGGATTTTTTTGAGAATTTTTCCTAATTTTTTTGCTTTCTTTTTTGGATTTAATTAGCTTTTTTTATATTTCCACGGTATTTTTAACAAAAAAACCCTAAAGGCTAAATTTATTTTTCCCAAAAAACAACAAAAACCCCCCACTGCCCCCTGCCCACCCCCCGCCATCCCCCCACCCCCCCTACCTCCCCACCCCTTCCCAACCCCCCCACCTACCTCCCCCTCCCCACCCCCCCTACCCCACCCCCCCCTCCCCTCCCACCCCCCCTCCCCCCCCCCTCCACCCAACCCCCCCCCTCCCCCCCAAAACCCCCACCCACCCCCCACCCCTCACCTTAAAATATATATATATTCTATTTTGCATGGTCCAATGCTTTTGGCTCTAGATTGCGCCTCGGATGGAATTTTTTTTCAGACTTGGGGTCATTTTCATGTATTTTGGCACCTCTAGACTCATTTTCTGCCTTAGTGTTTCCAAAATCCCACTTTTCTCTGAATTTTGGTCAAAACCCACATGTCTTGAGCACATTTACCCCATGTTTTTCATTTCAAACATGGTCCACATGGTCTATTCTCACATCATTTTACCATATGTTTCACATTTTTCCATTTGCACCCTCTGTAGCTTTACTGTTTTCTGATTTTGCCCCTCTCTAAACCCAAAACCCTACTCCCTACACTCACTTTGGCCTTCTAACCAACCCCATCCTTACCCCTCCATAACTGATCACTCTCAGCCCCCTCAGCCCTCCCTTGCCCCTCCTCCCTACCCTCCGTTCGCCATCCTTTGCTTTTCTGTGAAAAAATTTTACTTTTGGTTCTTCTCTGGTGTTTGTTCTCTATTGCTCATGGTGGACTTGGTAGATGCTCAGGTGTCCTTTTGAACATTTTGCAGCACAAGAATCATGGTGTCATCTCTGCTCAAAGTTTTGGCTATAGCTCTCCGAGGCGGAGAGCCCATTAGGTGGTGGGCAACTGTTGAGCCCATAAAAGTCACATTGGTCAAAGTCAAACATAATCAAAGTCAAAGGTTCCAAGTCAAAGTGGTCAAAGCCAACATGTTCAAGGTCAAAGTCAACATGGATGAAGTCAAAGTGTTCAAAGTTTGGGTGTCAAGGTGCACAGGTAGTGCACAATTAATTGGCACGAAGGGTATAATTACAGAAAGTTGGTTGCAGGTTGCAAAGGTATTTCTGTAATTTCTCTAAGGTTCAAAGTGTTTTTAAAGTGTTTTTGAAGGTTGAGATGAGCCCTCTCTTAGGTGCACATTTGAAGAATTAAAAGGAAAAATGTGAAGGTATGTGAAGTGGTAGCATACGCAGAAGTGAAAGTATGGCCCCCCAATTAAATTTTTTGTTTTATCTAAAGTCACTACAAGACAAAATAGGGATTTGTTGGCTACCCACTTTTGGAGATAATCTTGGGACATCAAAGTGAGCACCAAGATACTCTAGCAGTTAGGAGCGTATATGAACCGACACTCAAATCAAGGCAAGACATTATTCCTGGAGGACTAAGCAAGGTGAGCATAGTCTAGACTAAGAGAGAAGTGCAAGAGTCATACAGAGTGTGCGTGGTGCAGAGAAATGAAGTGCAAGGTGTGCAAGAAGATTGGCTTTGAAGTATGCAGAGAAGGCGAAGCAAGGAATATCAAGAGTTACAAAGTCCCATTGAAGGTGTGCATTGACAGAAGGTGTCCATCCCTCCCTGTATTGAAAGCTTGGTGCAAGGTGTGCACAAGGGAAAGCTTGGAGAAGGTGGAGGTCTGGTGCAGAGGTTGGCAACAGATTCTAACTACTTTGTAATCTTGTTTCATGGTCATTATTTAGTCTTTGGCATATTGCGCCGAGTATTTGGCTTATGTACAAGCTTGTATTCTTCTCTTCCTAATTGATCAGAAGCTTTCGGTGTCATTAATTCTCTTGTTCTCACTCTCCATTCTCCTACAAATATTCAAATCCCTTTCTACACAAGAATCTCCCAGAAAAGATTAAAAAGAGAGAGAAGAGTAAAGAAAGAGAAAAGGAAAGATAGGAAGTAAGAGAAAGACCAAGGTTAACATACCTACCTTTACTAAAATAGACATAACTCTCTCATATGAAGCCCAAAGTAGATGATTCCACATGGTATAGAAAGCAAAATCCAAGAGCTTTCCAATGTGTCTGCAACGTATCATTGATTATTTAAAACCCACATCTAGAGAGTATTTAATTCTCTGCATACTTCTTCAAAGAGGTATGTTGCCCCCTCACCTAGCTCCATTGTTTTGGCCATAACTTCCTCATGTAATATCCAAATCAAGAAATTAAAATTGATATAGATTCTAAACTTCAAGCCCTTTCTTTTGAATGGTTAGATCCCATATTTTAACAATTGCAAGTCATCTCTACAAAAGCTTTTATACGGTTTTTGGCTGGCAAGAAACTCTTTTTGAATTACTTGAGTGTCCAATTATGATAATTAGGAGTTCCTAATCATATTTTTGAACCATTTTTGGATAGCATTGAATTGATTTTCATATCTTTGCATCATAATTTTTTCTCTCAAATATATTCATTTGAATCCTCTTTGCATCAAAATTTACAATTTTGCATTCTTTTCTCTTCCAATTTTATGAAACCAATATTGTAATGTGCATGGAAGTTAGTTTTGATATGAATTCATATATGCACATGAGGTTAAATTAACCAATGATAGTTCATAAAAGCATGCACAAGTTGTTATTGTGTGTTTTAAGACCATTTTGTAGATATTGGAACAAGAAAGGACATTGTTATGAGGGTGTGTAGTGCCCGACAACACATATTGGAAAATTTTCTTATTTGTAGGTTTCTCGAGCTAATAAAGTGGTTTGCTTACCACTAGGTTGATGCCTATCATTGTATCATGGTTATTATGTTTTTGTTTCAGGCTTTATTTTCCTAGGGAAGTGCTGCCAAATTTTTTGTAGCCATATGGTGTTATATGTCATGTGAGAACTAGAGTGATGTTGTGTTGTAAGAGAGAGGAAGTCTTATGTGTGCAACATGACTAAGAGCATATAAAGTAATTGAAGTAGAGAAGAAGATGCATGAGTGGATGCATACATATATAGATGATATGATTTCTAGAAAGGTGATGCATGATGCATTTTTTGTCTATAGAAGATCATTTTTATGTATCACCATGATGAGTTAGGGTGAGCATGAGGTATGTGATGGAAGTACCAAAAATTGATCCAAGTTTTGGAATTGGGCCAATTTTTGAAATTGGTCCTTTTCTAAAAATTATTCTAATTTTTGAAATTGGTATGTTAACTCGAAATCCATAACTGGGCTCAATTTTCTCCCTTCTACAAAATTCGAGTTACATGGATTACCTATGTCCACAAGGTCTCCCCATTTTGGAATGCTTTCCCCTTTTACTAAGATCACATTCACTTGGTAAGAGAAACTGCTTAGTTGCTGCGCACATAGTTCCCTGATCATACTTGGCTGCAACTTTGGACAATCCTTCAAGTAGTAATATGTGGCATCTGGACAAAGTTTGCATGGAGGTGAACCTTTGAGAGGAAATAAACCTATCATGTACTCTGGAAGTACATGATGGGTTTCGTCTTATTGATTGGTTTTCTTTGTTTATTGTTGTTGAAGTAAGAACCTATTGTTATTGAACTCAGGAATAGTATACATCACTTCTTGTGGATGTCCTTGGGTATTTTGGTTAAACTATGCTCCAAGGACTTGAATCCAATTGGTTTGAATCCCCTTGAGGAAGTAGAAATCTCTTGCCTCATGTCTAGTTTTTCCATAGAACTGGCATGTGGTCTTCTCGAAACATTCTTGATTACTATGACCTGGTTTATTACATATTCTGCACCTAATGAGAACTTTTACCTCCTTTTGAGACTTTAGATCCTCCACCTCTTGTCCGAGATTTGTGATAGTATATTTTCATGCATTCTTTTCTTCTTGGAGGTTCTTTTGTAGTTTGAGAGCCTCTAACTCCCTTGCAAGCTTGACATTGAATCCCAGAGAGATTCTTCTTGACATGCCTCCCTTCCTTCAAAATGTTGATGAGCCTCTTTGATCCTAGCTACAACACCTTCAAACTCTTGTCATGTTGCATCTGCTCTTAGCAATTCCCTCAATTTTTATTGAGATGATTTTGGTAGGTCTTTCTCCACCCACTTTTTAACTAGAAAATCTCTAGTTTGAGCAAGGACTTTTGCAACTAAATATTTTACCCTAGTCATCAACTTAGGGAATGATTCCCCTGGATGAAGTTTAATATTTTCTAAGTGGTCTAGGGTTCTCTCGGTAGAGTTACCTCGCCTAAAAGTGTTAGTGAAGGTTGTTTGTAAGGCTTCCCATGTTGCAAAATATCCTTCGGTATATTGACTAAAGCACCTATTCACAATGCTCTCCAAGGTAGTAGGAAAGAGAGCAAAGAAGGCATCTTGTCAATTTTGGTGTCCCCTGCTCTTGCACAAGGATAAGAATCTTCTCACATGGTCATCTCGGTCCTTGTGGGAAGCTGCTTTGAAAGTTGGGAACTTTATGTTAATTCTAGAGAGAAGAGCTGCTAAATCGTCAGCCATCCTTTTGGTGTTGTTGTTGTGGGCAAGTACTTCCTCCGACGATGAAGATGAATACTCAGCCAGTAGTGGTAGAGGGTTGGGAGGTATCCGAGGAGGAGTATAATGAACATCCTTCTCTAGTAGCTCTTGATGCGCGTTTTGATAGGAGTGACAGATCCTCCTTTATGAGATTGGGTATGAGTCATAGACTATCCTTATGTATGAACGCATATATGAGAAATTGGACTAAAAAGACTTGACCAAAATAGAATTAGCACTTTGACTAAAAAATCAGACTAGTATTTGGGCTAAGGACTAAAAACTTAGATGAAAAAATTGTTCTACAAACTTAGACAGCATTATTTAACTTACTAACTTTAGTATTCCTAACACAAGTGGTGCATGCAACAAAATCAAATGAGCTATGCAAGAATATCACAAGAAATCATCCCTGATGATTTGGTCCGTCGAGGTCGACTTGATTCTAGTCGAGGGTGCTAGAATAATGACGAAGTTAGGCCTTCGGATCTTCACTCCACAGCTCCACTTCCTTCAAACTTTGCTCAAAACTTTAGCTTTCTTTGGCTTTGCCCAGCAAAGATATGCAATCGGGTTTGGTTGGGGTAATCAGCAGCTCAAGAAGAAGTCATAATCCAAGTAAACTTGGCTCGGAATTAGAAGGGATTACACAGAACCAGAACAACAGAGAATATGCAAAGAATTTGATCACCGATTGCATTTACCCCAATGGATAAGACGTTGTAGACTAATTTCCAAGGTCACGGGATCCATTCCACCAAGTGATCACTTTTTTATCTTTGTGAATTTCAAGATCTGCAACCCAAAATGAAGATCAAAGCAAACTTCTCCAGCTTCAAACTCACGCGAGCTGGTTGTCTCTTTGGATAGGAGGATGACTTGCTCTTTGGGAGGTGATAGGATTGAATCCCGACGCCGACCTTCCTTTTTAGCTCCTTGATAATGTCTTCTTCTGCGCCAAAATCAGACCAAGAGCTCTTGCCACCGGTTGGAGGTCGCGAACGGCTGTTTGGCCTTGTGGATAGGCGAGCGGTCTCCCAATCGGGGGACGTGGGTTTGATTCCTCTGTGTGTTCACAGCAGAGGCTAATCTTTTAGGTACTCTTAGCTCCTAAGCTAAATCCATCGCCGCCATGATAACTTCGGTATGCTATTCAAGACAGCCGCGTGCAGAGATTCGAAAGAGAGCAAGACAGCTACGAGCAAAAATGATGAGCAAGAAGCTATGGAGAGAGCTATGGAGAGTGCTCTAATACCAATGCAATAGCATAGCCATAGGAAATGCTCTTGAATGAATGACTATCCTCCCAACCATATGCCTCTATATATAGCTCTCTCCAAGGGAGTGCCTGCATGGGCAGGTGGATACTAACCATCCAAGTGTCAGCCATGTAACTACATGTGCGCCAAGTGTCCCAGTAGCTAGAGTTAACTCCAGTCGATGCTTCTAGAAGGTTCTAGAGATCTTTGGGCAAAACACTCTCAACATGTACCCCATGGGGTTTGAACCCAAGACCTCCTCCCTCACACCCTTGAGTCTTACCTACTAGGCTAAGTGGATTACTTGGTTACAAGAGTAAATGACCTACCAGTAAATCTAGGCTCGAGTTCTTTGGCCACATATATGGATGACCAAACGGAGTCTGATTTCAGATCTATCTGAACCAGTCGGATCCTTAGATCATAGACTTACTTTATAACAGTGAGGACTCAAAATCCCAAGGAAAATTTGGTTCTAAGAAGGTATTCTATTCTGGCAGAGGAATAGATAGAGTAGAGGTTTTTGAAGTGGAAGAGGAAATAGTAACCAAGGCCAAGGTTAACATCAAAATCATGCAGGAGGTAGAGGACAATTTCAAGGGAGGGAAATCCAAAGAGGCCATAGAAATTTCCAAAGAAATGATTCAGATAATGATAGTAAATGATGCTAGAATTGTGATAAACCTGGACATTTTGAACCTGATTTGAAGTTGAAGAATCAAAATAATAGAATAAGACCACATCTATGGGTGGTTGAAGGTTTTATGTTACCTTCATTGATGATCATAGATGGAAAGTATGGGTATATTTCATGAAAGAGAAGAGTGAGGTGTTCACTCACTTCAAGAATTTTAAGCCTATGGTGGAAAAGTAGACAAGAAATTGTATTCAAATATTAAGGTCTGATGGAGGAGGTGAATACATGTCAAATGAGTTCAACAACTTTCTTAAAATTCATGGAATTCGACGTCAGTTTTCATGTAGGTACACACCACAACAGAATGGCGCTGCTGAATGAAAAAATAGACATATTGCAGAAATAGTAAGAGCTTTGATGGCTGAGAAGAATATGCCTCATTGTTATTGGGTAGAAGTTGTGCGTACTATTGTATACATCATGAACAAAACTCCGACTACTGTGGTACATCAAGTTACACCTGAAAAGAAGTTTATAGGTAAAAAGGCAAACTTATCACATATGAAAGTATTTGGTTGTATTGCATATGTACATGTTCAGGATGATTTGAGGACCAAGCTTGATCCAAAAGCAAAAGAATGTACCTTCATTGGGTACTCCCTTTATCAAAAAGGGTATAAATATTATAACCCACTCACATGACAAGTGAAGTTAAGCAGAGATGTGATGTTTGATGAAATGTCAAGTTTCTTTGAAGATGCCAAAGGTGAACTTGATCTCGAACCAAATGACAAAGAAAATGCTGAAAAATCAAGTGCAAAATCTCAAGTTTTGAGTGGACCAAATGTGTCACCAAGCAATAGTTCCAACTCAAATCCATGGAGTGGAATATTGCATGGACATTTTAGTCAAGCAAATTTATCAACTACACCAAAGAAAGGTAAAGAAAAGCTTTCAACTGGTAGTAAAACATCTACAAGTTTTGAACACATTGATGGAGATTCAAGTGGTTCAAAAAAGAGTCTTGATGAGGAACTTGGATTGCCCTATGTGAAGAGCCCAGGAGTTAGAAAGGCACAGATACAAGGAGAAGTGACCCAGGACCAAGAAGATATGGGAGGATGTGAAATTCCACGCAACGATTGACGTATGAGAGTTAAATGGCTCGTCATTGTGCCTACATGACCAAGGTAATTATAGGATGTTGAACCTTTTTGTTTTGAAGATGCAATTGGAAATAAAAATTGGGAAAATGCTATCGAAGAGGAGATGGTTGCACTTTATGGAAACAAAACATGGAAACTGGTTCCATTGCCACAAGGAAAGAAACCTATAGGTTGCAAGTGGGTTTACAAGGTAAAGCACAATGTTGATGGTAGCATAAGCAGGTACAAAGCACGGTTGTTAGCAAAAGGATATGCACAGAATTATGGCATTGATTATGAGGAAACATTCATCCCTATAGCTAAAATTTTCTATTGTTAGAACACTTGTTGCATTAGTTGTAATAAAGTAAGTCTATGATCTAAGGGTCTGATTGATTCAAACAGATCTGAAATTGGACACCGTTTGGTCACTCGTGTGTATGGTCAAAGATCTCGAGACTAGACTTAAGCACAAGTGCATGTGCAATCTCTTCCACTCCTTTCATATTTTCCACTAGATTCTACTAGTGGTTGGAGTGATCTCGACCACTACTTTAGTACCTTCCACTAGAGTCCACCAGTGGTTGGTATACTTGCCACTCGAGTTAAGTCTCGCTGGACTCAAGTTAAATTGTTTCCCCATGGGGTTCTTAAGTGGATTACTTGTTTAAGAACCCCATGGGGAGCATTTGGAGAGAGTTTTGCCCAAGGAGCTCTAGAGCCTTCTAACTCAAGTTAACATGAGTTAACTTGAGTCCAGCGACACTTAACTCAAGTGGTGAGTATACCAACCACTAGCGGACTCTAGTGGAAGGTACTAAAGCAGTGGTCAAGATCACTCCAACATTAGTAGACTCTAGTGGAAGATATGAAAGGAGTGGAAGCGATTGCATATGCACTTGTTTAAGAGAGCACATGAACTTATGCTTAAGTCTAGTCTCGAGATCTTTGGCCATACCCACGAGTGACCAGACGGTGTCTAATTTCAGATCTATCTAAGTCGGTTGAACCCTTAGGTCATATACTTACTTTATTACATTAGCTACAACAAAAGGATGGACTTTGCATCAGATGGATGTGAAGAATGATTTCCTACATGGTGAGTTACAAGAAGAAGTATACATGGACCAGCCACAAGGATATGAAGATTCAAAGCACCCGAAATATGTTTGTAGGTTAAAAAAGGCTTTGTATGGGCTTAAACAAGTCCCTCATGCTTTGTATGCAAGGATTGCGGACTACTTAACCACCATTGGGTTTTCCATGTGTGATGCAGATCATTCACTATATGCAAGAAAGGGTGATGATGGCATCATAATTTTGGATATTTATGTTGATGGCTTAATAGTAGGAGGTGACAATGAAGCAAGCATTAAAGATGTAAAGCAACTCCTTATGCAAGAATTTGACATGAAAGATCTTGGTCTGCTACGCTACTTCTTGGGCATTGAGTTTATACATACAAAAACAGGTATATGGATGTCGCAAAGGCAGTATGCCTTGCATATGCTACAAAATCCAAAAGCCTTGTGAGAGGTTTGCATGATGCAACATAGAAACTACTCTATCTTGAATAGTTCTATTCATCCTTTCAGCTACACAATTCTGTAATGGGGTATAAGGAGCTATAAACTCTCAACAAATCCCTCTAGATTGAGAGAAAAGGCTGAATTCATGTGAGGTATACTAACCCCCTTTATCTGAACGTAAAGCCTTAAGCTTATTTCCTTTTTCAGTCTCAACCGAAGCAAGCCATTTTTTGAAAGTAGGGAATACCTCATCCTTCGATTTGATAGGATATACCCAAACTTTTGAAGTAGCATCATCTATGAAAGTGACAAAGTAAAGAGAACCACCTAAGGACCTATTGGGCATAGGACCACACACCTCTGTATGAAGGAGATCTAAAGGCTAAATTGAAGATTCTATGTGCATTCTATGCACATTTTTTGTTTGCTTTCCATATTGACAATGCTCACAAAATGAAAAATCGAAGAAAGATAACACAGGTAAGTAGCCAGAATGAGAAAGATTTTCCATTCCACTACAAGATATATGGCCCAAACAATCAGGCCAAATGCAAGCCATAGGTTGTTCAGTAATAGCTATCAAGTGTTCTTTCTGTGATACAAATAAAAGATAAAGTGAGCCAACTTTGCTTCCTTTTGCAATAACCATATTGCCCTTTGATCTTCGAAAGGACTAAGCATAGAAACCACCTTGTAACCAAGTTCATCAAGTTGACCAACTGACATCAAACTGCATGATAAATGAGGTACATGGCATACATTATGCATAGTAAATTTTGAACCATTAATGAACTACACAACTACATCTCCAATCCCCACAACGTCACACTGGTAAGAGTCACCAAGTCTCATGGTACCAAGAGACTTTGTTGCATAATTAGAGAACCATTGTCTGTGTGGTGTGACATGGAAAGAAGCACCAGAATGTAGCGGCCACGTGTGGGAAAGAGAATCAACATCATCACAAATAGAATTAATTTCTTCAATCTTCATTGTCAAAGTAGATGGTGCAGGTAACTGTTTAACATGCCCATCAACATTCTATCCTTTATTTTTAGCATTCTTTAATGCATAACCATCTTTCTTCATGCATCCTTTCTTATGAAAATAATCGCATTCGATATCCCTCTTCCTTGATTTAAGTCTACTCTTATTTTGTTGACCATTCTTTTCCTTGTTCTTGCTCCTACCATGATGTTGATTCTTTCCTTGGTAAGAATCATGAATATTATATGCATCTCCACTCTGAGTGCCAATCATAGATTTTCAACGAATCTCCTCACTCAAGAGTGCTCCACATATGTCATCATAGACGAGCTTACCACCAGGTGCACTATTGCTAATAGCTATGCAAAATGTATCCCATGATAATGGCAAGGTGCATGTTTCATTATCCATATCCATTTTTTGAGCCTGTAACTGGGAGAATACAGCATCAAACTCATTTACATGAGTAGCAACACTATCTGTATTTTGCACAACATCTTACATAATTCTATCAGCAATGTAATATCTGTAGTAAACACTTGAGGGTGACGTATCCATTGATGACACGCCCAACATTTTGATTCTATGCGTATTCAGGATTAACAGCAAGATGTATACTAAAACAAATCATAAACGGTTACACAGATCTAGTTCCTCTCAGAGCTTCATTACCAGATTTCAACGTGTGAATGGCTTCTTCTCTCTCCTCTTCTGACCACGCCCCCTTTTTTTCTCCCTAATGAGCAACCGCCCTCTCCTGACGAATTTTTCGATGAAGAACTCCCCTCTTTTTGCATGACTGCCAAGACTAAAACTAGAAGGTTTGTCTCCCTTCTTCCACATGTGCAACAACCATGTAGAGCGCCTATTTTTTTTTCGGTTGCATGCTCCGCCCCTTCTGGATCCCTCACAGTAGAAGATCTTTTTTATATTATTAGTGACAACCTTCCAAATCTATAATCATGAAAACAGTCCCGCTTTCACTTGGACCACATATTTGCCCATCCATGACTACTACTGCCACTTTTGACTCTTTCCTTAACTCACGACATGCTATAGATGATTTATTTATTGTTTTGCTCGAAAGTACATCATAATCATTTCGACAATAAATTATGTTTACAACATTTTACATGTCCCTTCATAATGAAGACTTGCTAAAGAACAACTCATGGATGGAATCAGAATGCCTTCACTCTGTTGTATCTCACAACATTTTATTGCAAATGGTCCGTCTTCCCCCAATACTATCTCTTGGTTTGACTGTGCATATCCTCCACTACTTCTTCGACTTCCTATGAGAAGTCTTGCATGATTGCATATTCTCATGCACTTGGAAAACAAATACAAGCTCTTTTTCCCTTTCTTCTCAACCAAGTACTACTTGGAAGGATAGAAACATCATAAGGGTATTTTCATGATCTTGGACGACAATCGTGAAGAAAAAATCTTCACGACACTGGGAGTTCAAGTGGGGAATCTAGCCTAGGAAGCTCGGAGTAACCAGCAATCTATGCTTGAAGAGTAAGTACCTGAGCGTGTAAAGTATTGAGTTCCTCTCTAACCTCTGGAGAGGTGACTTCAGGAGCTGGTGGTGATTGTTGCATAGGTGTTCGCAATAGTAGCACTTTATGGTCGTTCGAGAGTCTCTGATATGCTTCATTCTTATTGTAATAGTCCTCTAAGAGTCGTGCATGATCTTCTAATAGTATCTGCATAGATTCCAATGGTATTGCTTTAAAGCGGCTGGGACGCAGAGGTTCATCCAGTTGATCCAAATTTGCTTCAAGATTTTCTCTATTTTGTTCCTGCAATCGTTGATTCTCTTCCTTGGCCGCTACGAGCTGGCATCATAACAGTCCCATATTTCTAGAGAGAGTAGCATTTTGTATTGTTTGAACCCTAGAGAGAGTAGCATTTTGTATTCAATATCAGTAATGGCTTCCTTTGTCTTTTGTTCACTTTCTAGTTCGAGCGAGTGATAGGCCTCGCGTAGCTCTTGATTTCGAACAATCATTACCTGTAAGAATAATATCATCTACATACACACAAAGATATATAACTTCAGAGTTACTCTTCTTGGTGAAGAGTGAAGAATCAGCTTTGCTCATCTTGAATCCTTTGTCCTGCAAAAATGTAACCAATCTATGATTCCAAGCCCTAAGAGCTTGTTTGAGACCATAGAGAGCTTTCCTGAGTTTGCACACATACTCAGGATGTACATCATCAATAAATCCAAGAGGTTGTGCCATGTATACCTCCTTTGAAATCCAACCATTCAAAAAAGCATTTTTTACATCTAATTGATAGATGTTCCAATTCCTTGAAGCAGCTATGCTTAAGAGAAGTCTGATTGTTGGCATCTTTGCCGTAGGAGAGAAAGTCTCTTCATAATCAATCCCTTGGGTCTGAGCAAACACTTTGGCCACAAGTCTTGCTTTGCACCTATTTATTGATCCATCAGAATTCTTTTTTACCTTATAGATCCATCTAGATCCAATAATCTTCATGGATTGGTTCTTGGGAGCTAGGTCCCAAGTCTGATTTTCTTGAAAGTGCTTATATCTCTTACTTGGGTTATAAGGGTTTCCCACAATTTCTCTTATGTAATGGCACCCTCTAGTATTCATAAAAATACCTTTTTCTTGTATTTAGGAGAAGTGTCCATATGAACACTCTCCTAAGGCCCTTTTTGATATTTCCCTTAGGCTATGGTTATGAAGCCTTCTCAATGAAAGCCCTTTTTTGCACACATACAGAATCCCACATAGAGAATTTCCACGTCCTTATTTTTCTTGAAGTGGGTGGTTGGAAGGAAAATGTAAAGATCTAGAGAGATATGAGCACATGTTCCCTTTTCTACTTTTCAAAAGGAACACATGGGGAATTGTGCTTAGCCTATATATAGAGGCTCATTTTTGTAAAGAGGAGAGCTTTTGGTTTGACGTGTTCTCATGTATATATCTTTTGAATGGAAGAACTCACTCTCTTTTCTCTTAAGGCTTTGTGCATATGTGTATTTAGTCTTGGAGTGTGAGAGAGTGAGGTGTGTGTGCATGCTAGCATTTCCTATGTGTGTAAGTAGAGTGTTGCAACTTTCTTGTATTTTACATATGTGACTAGGATCCTTGACTCCCATCTCTCCATGTTTTCAAGCATGTGGCATAGCTGCGGGCTGATGGCCAATGGCTTGAACATGATGGAGGTTGGGGTGGATGAAAGAAGAGTCCTTCTTGAGCCTTCCTTCTTGCTTCTATGCAAGGTGGTGTGGGTCTAGGCTCCCCAAGGGCATACTACAACAACAAATTTGGCGCCGTTGCCGAGGAGAACGGCCTTTCATCACTTGGAAAGTTCAAGAGCATGTGGTAAGATATTGATTTGCAACTTTTCTGCTTATACTCTTAGGTTATGTGTGTTGGCATGGCATTTTTCACCCTTCCATTGGACCATAGCTCCTGATTTCTTTATTTTTGTAGGGTAATTTTAGTTCATTTTGTTTGTTGCATAAAAACATCTCCTAATCCTTCTCTCTCTCTTTCTCTCACACATATTCACACTCTCACTCAGTGGCATCACTCTCCATCTCTGTCACCTCTGTCTTAGTGTATGCCTAGAGAAGAGGGATGGGAAGTACCCTCTCTGACCCCTTCTCTCTTCTTATCTCCAAAAAAAAGGGAAGAAAATTTTGGATAAAGAATATTAGCCTCGAGAGCCATTTTTGGATGAATTTGGTATAAAACATTTTATAAATCAAAATCCTCTTTGCTTGCAGAGTCACTCTTTGGATTCTCTCGCAAGTTGCACGTTATAACTCGTACACTGTTTCGATTCTCTCAGCAAGTTGCACATTATAACTCGTAATAGCCATACCCTGAATCGTACTATGAGCAGCCATCCATTTCGAATTTATGAGGGGTAGATGGAGTGAGTTCACCCACCCATTCCTTTTCTTTTCTCTTGTATTTGCTAAAGGTACTATACAGTCAATTTCTTTTTTTTTTGGGGGGGGAGGGGGTTTCAATTCCTCCCATCTTGATCATCTATGGTTGGGCTCATCTGTGATTCCCCCCTTTTCATCAGATTACCACAGTGGGGTTGGAGCTCTGGTCCTACATCGCCTTTCTTGGCTCGATCCCTTATGGGCTCCTGCTTCCTATAGAAGGTGTTGCCCAGAGCATTAGCTCCCCAACCCATTCCCCCGCTTGATCTCATGTCTACATCTGGTGCTCCTCGCGACCATGCTTCAATGGTGGAGGAACTAATGAAATGCAGTTGGCCTCTATCTCCTTCTTCCCTTGACACCTTCATTTCATGGTTGTACGAAGTTTCTGTAAGCTTTGAGGATGGAGCAAGGGTTTGTGTCCATAGCCCCTATTGTCACTTGGAGAATATCATAGAAATTTCTAGTTTTGTGTGATGGGCACGTGTACAGGTTAATAGGCTGGATTTGCATCCAAGAAAGCTGGTGGCAATACACTTCATGGGTAGGAAGATTCAAGCTTTTCTTACTCTCCTGGAGATCCGCATCACTCTTGGGATGTGTACTGTGTCCATACGGCTATGGAACACAAGCGTGTTCAAGGTGGTGTTGTAAGGCCACCCTTGGCACACCTTGGACTTGAGGGTGACCCCCTTTGGTCCACTGCCATCCCATGCTCTTTTGATGCTTGATCTCCCTGAGTGTATTCATGTTTTCAAATATGTTTCTCACCATCCCATGTTATTGTGCTTGAGCATGCACCACACTCCCTTGTGGTTGTTTGCAAGCTTCAGGATGCTACAGTTTCTTGATGACTTAGTTGCCCGTTTGGCTTAAGTGCCATCTGATAATTCTTGGAGTTGCAGGATTTGGTGCCCCACCAAGGAGTGATACACACGTTGGATTTGAATTGTGTTAATTCCTTTAGGCACCTCATATCTATGCATTTTTCATATATATGTTCTTTTTCCTTGATGGAAAGGTTGCAGGAATGTAGGTGACTGGAGTATTGGTGACTCTTCTCCTTGGGGAAGGTGTCTATTATGGTGATTAACATGTTTTAAAGAGCTTCTGGGGTTGCTGAGTTCTTCTTTGCTGATCTTTAGATGTGAAGCTTATCTTCAATTGCTAATCATGTACTCAATTCCTCTTGACTATGAGTGTTGCAAGCTTGAAGGAAGGATGATGATGATTCCTACTCTTTGGAAGTTTCTCTTGCAGGCTTCTGCCATAATCATTGGAAATGGATAAATTGCTTGTTTTTTCCTCTATATGTTTGTGTTGGTTGCATGTGATCACTTATGTTTGGTACAAAGGAAATTAATGGTACCATAGGGTTGATGTGTGAATGCTTTGTTAAGAACCCAATTGGGTTGTAGACATCCTAATACAAATTGCATTAACCTCATGATTAATGATTGAACTTTCTAGCTTCTTTTTGGAGGCATGTATTAGGAAATGCCCATGATAATGACTCTTGTTGCATGAATGACCCTATAGGACACATGGAACATGCTTTATGAATATTGGAATTCTAGTAGATGCACGGGATGCACTCCTAGACATGTTGGAAGCATTGATGTATGGATATTGGTTGAGTTTGCATGGGGGAATCTAAAACTTCAACTACACATGGAAATGGTAGCTATTTTGATCCTTGATTGCTTAAGGCATAATTGTGCGATTTCATGAAGCATCACTATAATTGATTGTTCACTACACACTTTTTTAAGGAAACACATATTATACACACAGTGAAGAATGATGCAATCATGTTGATATTTGCATAAAGGCACAAAAAAGGAACCATATCACAGTTAAGTTTTACTCTCCAATGAGTCACACATGCACTTGTGTTGGACTAGATGATTATGGTTAGCCCATAAGCAATATGAAAAGTTATCGGGCTATGTCTTTTGAGCTACTTTGGACTGCAAGAACAAGCCCAATCTTCATGAGGAATTTTTGCTAGAAGAGCCCATATTGTAAAACTTGATGTCCCCAAAAGTGAAAACTAAAAATGGAATTCAAGTTTGTGGCTGCTTCTTTTCAAATCCAATCTACTTGTTGTGTATGATTTAAATTTCAGGTATTGGAGCTCCTTGAGAAGTCATTTCTAGCCTTACAAAGTGATGCACATTGGGATGGAGGCTACGCTGACTGCCCCCCAAGGGGACTGTGTCGCTCAGCGTTGCGGAGTTGCAAACTTGAAGGCTGACGACTTACCGATTCAAAGATTTGCAACCTTGCAAAATTCAGACTTGAACAGCTACATATTTGAAGAGTTGAAGACTCAAACTTGGACCAATTCAACAATGTATACTTCTCCTATCTTAGCTTTGTCGAGGATGACAAAGTCTAGGGGGAGGAGAGTGTTGGGTTATAAGGGTTGCCCACAATTTATCTTATGTAATGGCACCGTCTACTATTCATAAAAATACCTTTTTCTTGTATTTAGGAGAAGTGTCCATATGAACACTCTCCTAAGGCCCTTTTTGATATTTCCCTTAGGCTATGGTTATGAAGCCTTCTCAATGAAAGCCCTTTTTCGCACACATAGAAAATCCCATGCAGAGAATTTCCATGCCCGTTTTTGTCTTGAAGTGGGTGGTTGGAAGGAAAATGTAAAGATCTAGAGAGATATGAGCACATGTTCCCTTTTTGACTTTTCAAAAGGAACACATGGGGAATCATGCTTAGCCTATATATAGAGGCTCATTTTTGTAAAGAGGAGAGCTTTTGGTTCGACGTGCTCTCATGTACATATCTTTTGAATGGAAGAACTCTCTTTTCTCTTAAGGCTTTGTGCATATGTGTATTTAGTCTTGGAGTGTGAGAGAGTGAGGTGTGTGTGCATGCTAGCATTTCCTATGTGTGTAATTAGAGTGTTGCAACTTTCTTGTATTTTACATCTGTGACTAGGATCCTTGACTCCCATCTCTCCATGTTTTCAAGCATGTGGCATAGCTGCGGGTTGATGGCCAATGGCTTGAACATGATGGAGGTTGGGGTGGATGAAAGGAGAGTCCTTCTTGAGCCTTCCTTCTTGCTTCTATGCAAGGTGGTATGGATCTAGGCTCCCCAAGGGCATACTACAACAACACTCTTCCTCCATTGCTTCCTTCCATTTAGATTTCTTGTTTGCTTCTTCAAAGGTTGATGGTTCTTCTAAATTGATATCCTGAGTAGTATAGATTGAGTCTTTAGTGACTAGAGAGATTTCATACCCATACCTTTCTGGTTTCTTCTTTTCCCTAATTGATCTCCTTATTGTTTGTTGAGAGGATTCTGCAATATCCCTCAAGTCTTGCTTCTTCTCTTTTCCTTTGTTGCTCCATACCTTGAAGTTTCTCCTTGGTGTTTTTTGATCATCATCAGAATCACTTGAATCTTCACATTGTTGTCTATTCACCTTCTAAATTGTAGGAAAGTCTTCTAGGTCATAAGGTAGTTTGACCTTTCTGCAATTATCTTCAAACCACGAGTTGTTTTCATCAAAAACAACATCTTTGCTAATAATAAAACCTTTAGTACTTGGATTATACAACCTGTACCCTTTTTTTATTAAGATCATAAGCTATGAACACACATTTCTCTGCCTTGGGATCCATTTTGCCTCTGATTTGTGATAGAACATGTGCATATGCTATGCACACAAAAATTTTGCAATGATCTAGGCGAGGCCTTCTTCCATTCCAAGCTTCATATGGTGTAATACCATCCAATGCTTTAGATGAGAGTCTGTTGATAAGATAGGTGGTTGTGGATATAGCCTCTGCCCATAGGTAGTTGGGCAATTTCTTCTCATTGATCATGGACCTTGCTGCCTCCACAATGGTCCTATTCCTCCTTTCTGCTACCCCATTTTGTTCTGGAGTATATCTGGTGGTGATTTCTCTTTTGATGCCTCTATCTTGGAGATATGCATCAAACTCATGGGAGAAGTATTCTCCCCCTCCATCTAACCTTAGCCTCTTTAATGTCTTCCCTGTCTGATTTTCAACAAGAGAAAGATATTTTTTGAAACAATTGAATACTTCATCTTTGTGTTTGATAAAATAAAGTATGGTCCATCTACTACAATCATCAATGAATGATACATAATACCTGGATCCTTAAATTGAAGGGTCTTTGCTAGGTCCCCAAACATCTGTGTGGACTAGCTTCAATAGATCACCATGAATGTAACCTTTCTTCATAAATGGTTGTCTATGAGACTTCCCAAATTAACATGAGCTGCATTTGTATATCATATGTTGCTTGGATATATTTGGCAAACCAAGCACACTCTGATCCCTGTAAATTTTCTTTAAGCTTCTTTCTCTTATGTGAGCTAATCTTTTGTGCCACATTTCTAATTCTGATAAGGTTTGTCCTCCATAATTGAAAAGTGCTATATTTCTAGTATCTTGCACTTCAAATGTAAAGAGTCTACCTTTCTTTTCTCCTCTGGCTATCTTCTTGAATCCTTGTTGAGGATCTTCAACAAATGCTCCATTTCTTGTAAACCATACCTACAAGCCTTTTTCTATAATTTGTCCAACACTTATCAAATTCTTGGTTATGGTAGGTACATACAATACCTTACTGAGTAGATTCATGTTTCCATCTGAAGTTTTCACATTCCCAATCTTTTCAATTGAGTGCCTTGTATCATCTCCTGTCTGAACCTCATGCTTGTTCCTTGGATCCTCCAAGTCAGATAGTAATGCCACATTTCCTCCTACATGATTTGAACAACCAGAATCTATATAAAACACATGTTCATTTGCTTTACCTTGCCTCATGGTCATGTTCATTAACAAGAGTGAGTCTTCTTGTGCCTGCTCTTCAGTATACTTGTTGTATTCTCTCCTTCCTCTATAGCCTCCTTGATTATTGTAGTTGTTGTAGTTGTTATTATAGTTGTTGAAGTTGTTTGATCTTCCTCTTCCATAGCTTCCTCTGTTGAACCCTCTTCCTCTCTAATTTCTTGGGTTCCTGAAACAATTCTCAGTTGTGTGGTTAGTCAATCCACATATGGCACATGGAGAGGTGCTTTGGAATCTTCCCCTGCCTTGTCTTCCTCCTCTGCCTCTTCCTCTTGTACCTCTACCTCTTCTTGCAAAGTTAGCTTGGGAGGTACTAGCTTCATCATCAAATTTTTTGCCTTTACCTTTACCATCCTTACTCTTGTTCTTATCAATGTATAGGGCAGAGGATTCATTACCTTTTGAGTTGTCATTGTTCTTCACAATCTTGGCTTCATGAGTAAACAATTGTCCCATTAGAGTATTGAAATCTGGTACCTGCATGTCCATGTATAGATCCATTGCAGTACTGAATGCTTCCCACTTATCATGTGCTTTGATTCCATTGATCACTTGTCCCAAAGTTTGCTCCTCATCAATGACTTCTCCAACGCTTCCAAGTTGATCAGCTAGGTCCTTCATTTTAGTGACATAATCAGTCACATTCTGTTTGGGCATCTTCTTAAGTGTTGTGAACTCCATCCATAGTTGATTCTTCCTTGCTCTAGTGCTTGAAGAGAAGAATGCTTCAAGTGCATTCCAGATTTCTTGTGATGTCTTACAATTTCTAATATGTGGGAGTAAGAAATCATAAATTGAGTTGAGAAGGTATGACCTGGCCAATGCATCCTTTGAGCACCATGTTGATAACCTTTCTTGTTCTTCTTGAGTGGGTTGCCCTTTGCTTCTAAGTATTGGCATTGACTCATCTCTAGTTATGTAACCATAAAGATTTCTACCTTGTAGATATGCTTCCATTCTAATAGACCAAGTAGAGTAATTACCTCGATCCAATTTTTCAATTGATGATGGGAATCCATCTCCCATGTTGAGTTGATGATTGCTCTGATACCACTATGAGGACATGGTTGGATACACTTCAGAAATGAGATGGTGCTGCACAAATCCTGCTCTACACCTGCTAATGTTACTTTAGATTACCTTAGTAGACACCTTTAGCTTCCCAAATATGCATTTGGACCCATAACGTGCTTTCTAGCATCACCTTCAAATGGTTGCATCAAAGCAGACTACTTCCAAGATTGAAGAGTTGTAGGAACTTGCTATTTATGGATTATAACATGCTTAGTGTTTCATTCAGTGCTCACTCACTGATTACAATTGACTCGAGAGATTTTATCCGTATCTAATTGGACCTGTAAGCTTTCTATAGGAAGTTATTTCACTAATTTAGGATGAGTATGTGCTGAGAACTAATCTTAAGAAGTTAGGGGTGTAGTCCCGACATTTTAGGAAGATGACAAACAACAGACATAGGTAGAATGTAATGAACATATCTAGCAGATCCCTAAACCAAATGATGTGAAATTTTATAGCATAGAACTAGAAGGTCTAAGCTACATGTAGCAAGTTGAATCACAGTAAAAGATTATGTATACACACAAAACTCCTCACGACAACTTCACTGAAAATAAGAGAATAGCAATAGGCAGTAGTGAGCATGAGATAGTTGCATAATCTGAACCAAATGTATATTGTATTGAATGTATGATACAAAGGAGATGTTGTAGGCTTACGCATACATGTGTGGAAAAAGTGTGCCCACAATCTTGAAGCTCAATGTGGCCTTCTTCTACTCTCACTCTCGCGACTAAAAGTCATGAGTTTTTATCGATAAATTTGAATTTGAATTTGGAATCTATCACCTAAAAGTGATCCTATCATTTAGGCTCCTAATTAATTTGATTCCAATCACTTGGTTGTTGTGGATTACAGCTCGTAAAGCTATGAGATTCTCTCAACCTTTTTTCTTTTACATTTATCTTGAGTTAAACTCAAGATATTTACAAGAGGTGTTCACATATGACTTATGAACATTCAAGCTCAAGATATGAAGTAAACCTTTGGACTTTTGGTCAAGCATCAAGGCTTGCCAAATGTACGAACAAAAATCAAAGGTGGTATTCATTGGTTCTGCCTCCAAGTTAGGTCTAGGGAAAGTAAAGGCTTTGGCACCGATGGTGCTGGGAAGTTCTTCTACTGTAGTGGTAGGTTCCTAAATGGTGGTTGCTTCAGAATTCACCGCACTGGTAGTACCTTCGGTGATAACAGGTCATGAAAGGCATATGCGGATGGGTTGTACAGGTCTAAGAGGTTTTGTTTTCTGGGCATGGCTGAGGTGACGGGGACTCTGGAACTTGCAAGCATGGGATAGAACTACACATGCATTTGCCTGCCCGTCCCTTGCTAGGTTTCCTAGCCTTCTTGGTAGTTCATTTGAATGTTTTTAATTCTTCACTAGTCATCGCGTGTTCTATGGGCAAATCATATGCCAAACACATGTAAACAATTCTAGTAAGGGTGCAACATTCATGGATTACATGTTTTCGTTCCCATCTCTACTCAGCCACATACAACTGCTCGATAATCCAACTCGCAAGATCTATGGTTTGGGGCCCAATGCATGCTAGATATAATCCAAACCAGATGCATTTTTGAGGGACGGTGAAGCGATCCTGGGCTGGAAATACAAAATGTTGCATACACATGCATAACAACTTAGAGAGTTCTGGTGTAATGGCCGAAATATTGGCCAACTTCAAAACATCACCACACTTCATCGGCTCTGGAATAAGCCTTTCGTGCTCTGTCCGCATGTGAGTCCCATGGATCTGAATTGTTGTTTGTAGCTCAGTGATGAGTAGAACCTTCTTTAATGTCAATCCAGGAAGACATGAGGATGGTATGGAGACCTCGAACAAGTGATGGCAAAAGTGTGTGAGTGAGAATCACACTAACATGCACACATATACACACACACCCGCACACACGGCAAGACAAAGAGAGAAGTAATGGAGTTCTTTAGATTACTCAAAAAAGTCTCATACAAGTTCAAATCTACAACAAGCTAACCTCAAAAATGAGCTCTCTAGCTCTATTTATAGTTTTTGACTAGCTTTGGTCTTGTCCAGACCTAGTGTTCGGCATAGTTAAAAATTAGGTTCCTAGGCTAATTTGGAGGCTCAAACGAGCTCAGAAAATTATGAAAATTGGTACATAAATACTACATATACTCCTCAAGCTTGAGGACTCCTAAGATTGTACAAAATGGAGTAGGAATAATAAAAAATGGTATCTACAATGAAGTGAAGTGACTACAATCACTATTTTGGAAATATTGTTTCATGGAAAAATTATAGGCCTATTTGCCAGATCTGCGTTGACTGCTTTGTGTGCTTGTTCCTTGCTCTGACTCCCTTCTTTGGCTTCCTTGTCTTGTGAGTCCTTGGGTGCCCTGGCTGCTACTAACACCCCCCTGTCTCGCATCTGTCGTCTCTGACAGACCCTTGTTTGGCTGAGCGTTGGACATAGTATTGAACCACATCTGAAGCTAGGTGATGTTCTTCCAGCTGCAGCCCCCATGCTAGGTCTGCTAATAAAGTATCCCAATCTACTGACCCTGGAATGTCCAGATGTGGCAATCGCAATTGATCCATGTGTAAGGTCCTCTCCACAGCAAACAGCTGGAGGAGATGTGAGGGTCTAGGTACGAATATTTTAGAGTGGTATTCCCAAAACCCTGTGATGAACATCTCCTCGAAAGTTTGTTTGTAACAATTTGGGAGGTACTTTATTCTTGCATGCCAAGCATATACTACATTGATTGAGGGGGTTGTGCTCATGTCATACACCAGGTCTAAGTCGTCTGCAGTGAAGCTGACTCCTGAGAAGTGTGGGTCTTTGATGTTTTTGAATGTTCTGAATGTAACCAACATTAATTCAAATATCTTCATACACATTTGAGCCATCACATCAGGGGTGTTCCGTAGTCTAAGACTCAAGTGACAGATGGTAGAAATCATATATGCCACCGAGGGCTGTCCTTGTGGAGGTGTCAGATATACATAATTCAACCAATTTGCATGACCTTTGACGTTCTTGACAGCGATGGTAAACTCGGGCCATGTGCACCTTTGGAGGACTGGAATGTAGCATGGATTATACTTGATAAATAGTGGCATCTTATTCTAGGTATGAACCATTTCTGGATAGGTCTCAAGAAGACAAATCCTCCATGTGGGTTGAAAGGTTGACCCTTGTTTCGCACGTTCAGGTAGATCATCGGGACCAAACTGAGTGGCAAAAGTTTGGGCTTTGCCACACATTTGTTGAATCTCCGCATTGTAATCTGCTAAAAGCACACAGTAAGGCATGTATTATGCATCGTTTGTTCCTATCCAGCGATGATGTGACATGTGTGAGAAGTACTCGGAGTATATAATAGTGTCCTCCAGTTTAGCCATTGATTGAATTTGTACTGCGACACGATCTTCATGGGTTTTGGCAGTCTTTTCGAGTTTCTGAAGCCATCCTGGTGCTTCGACTTCAAAGGTGTCCATTCCTTCCGATGTTTGCTGGCCGCCCGGCATAGGCATAGGAACATAGGGTTCCTCATATGACTCATCCACTTCAATGGGCACCAATTCATCTGTCTCTGGTTTGATAATTGGAGAGGGTTGTCTTTCATACTCAAGTAGCTTCCTTTGCAATTCTTCAACCTGCTCTTTTAGTGCCTTTACCTCCTCTGAAGTCGATGCCGACTCTATGATCTTGGGTTGTTCTTCTTGCTCTCTTAGCTAGCAGCGTAGTGCATCTCGTTTTTTTTTCATATCATCATGTGCTTCCAACATATCGGCATAGCTTTCCAAGATTGTTTTCATCGTATCTAAAGGGACGCTTTAAATTCTTCTGGGTCGATCTCATGGGGGAGCCTTCCATCGCAGCTTCTAGGTTTTCTTCATTCTACTTTTGAAGTCGTTTATTTTATTCTAGGGCCATGGCCATGTGCTTCCGTAATAACATTAGGTTGCACCGGACTTTGACATTCTCTGACTGATAGAGTTCAAGTAAAGCTGTTAATTTCTTAACTTTGGAAGACTCGGATTGCTGGGGAGCTTCCAATACGGTTTGGTGGGCATGTTGAAGCGTAGTATATCATTGATTCAAGTCAACATTTTCTTCTTCTATATTCACAAGCTGCCTTTGTAGTTGCTGGTGATCCATAGTTAATTGCCGATGGCGATCTTTGAGAGTCTGATATTCACTCTATAGTTGATATACACATTGATGTAAGGTAGAAAACACATTATTTACATTTAAGAATGTTGGGAAAGGAGAGGATGCAGGGGGAATGGGGAAGGGAAAGGGGATCGTGAATGAAGTGGAATCAAGTGGTGATGTGGGTGGAGAGGGTATGGGAGATTGTGGTTGTGTGTGGGGAGGGAGTGGTGCTGTGGCTGGTGATGTCTCCATTGTGTCAAAAGTGTGTGCGACTGTGTAAATGGGAATGGAAGGCAGGGTGGATGTGATGTTCGTGAATAGTGTGGTGAATGTAGGCATGGTAACCCCTCCAAGTTGGATGCCTAGAGAGAGAGGAATTCCCATAACATATGTGGTGATTGTGGAAGTTGGGGTGGTCATGTCATGGGGCAAAGTGAATTGTGCAGTGCGAGGTGAGGAGTGTGGTGATGGTGGTGCCGCTTGATGTTCTTCCGTCTGTGTGGTATCTCCTAGTGTCGATACATCTATGTGAATTTTCTTGCCGGAGCGCATGGGACGGGTAGGCACTCATTTCTCAAAGCGATGAATGTAGGCTAGAGCTGAATGAATGGCTTCATCTAGACCAAGCGCGTCCGCATAAAGGTTTAAAGACTCAATAAATTGGTCGTCAACCCCTTCTTCTCCTAACATCTGACTTATTAGCATCTTCCCTATTTCTAGTGATAATTTATGGTGCTTTTGGACTCTTTTCATAGTTTCATACAATCTTTTGATTTGCGTCGTGTAGGCTGGGGCACTAGCTGGTGCTGAGGTTTCTTCTTGTTCCTGGTCGTGTTCCTCATCTACTTCCTCTTCAGTCTCTTCTTCATCTTCGTCTACTTCCACTACTTCAGGTTGGGTAGGAGCGAAAATTCCTGTGGTTGGTTGCGGTTCCCTGTTCTACTCTTCCTCCGTCTCAAGATTGGTCTCATTAATCATGTGGGCAATTTCTTCATCTGTCAAATCATCTAGGGTGTAGCCCTGTGGGAACTCCAGGTCAGATGGAATTGGAGGGAAAACAAGATTGGGTCCTTCTGCACTCTGTCTGGGTAAGCGAATCATAAATGGACGGACACGTCGTGTTTGAGGTGGTGTCACCTCTGGTGTGAGGGTGGCACCTCTTGCTTGTGCACATGGTATTTGAACTGCACCCCTCATTTTTCTTCGATGGTGGCCCTGTTGTTGATAGCCGTCTCTGGAATTCTTGGGCTCCGAACCAGACTAGTGCTCTTTGAATAGGCACATCATAAGCTAAGCACCTGTAAATGATCCTTGTTAGCACACAGCATCCATGAAGCACATCTTATGGTTCTTATTCCAGCGCTGATGTGCTAAGTGGATTTGATCTATGATATAGTGGGGTAGATTGATTGTGAGGTTTTCTATCTTCACTAAGTACAAGCTAAACCAAATTCTTAGGTTAGTAGGTCAGTGAGTGCTCGGTGATTGTGTATGTAGTTAGTGAACATGGAGTCCTATGAGCTGAGTGGAAAGATGCATTGTGATGATGATGCAGTTAGTAGGTGGAGATGAATTTATAGTTTGGGGTCGGGGGGTTGTTACAAGTTTTTGGCTGCCAGATGTAATGCATGGTTTTACAATGGGATTGTCGATAGGCTATGGGAGACTTTACAGAAGTGACTACCTGAAAATGGGGCTTTTTAGGGACCCATTTACAAGTGGTGTTGCTCATGCTCAAGGATGAATATGGGTTTGTGCGTGTCGAATATGAGTGGATATCAGTTGTTTGAGTGAGTGAATCATGTTGTAGATGATGTGGTTTTTATGGGGCTATTTGAGCCCGCAAATAAGCCTTAGGCACCCAAATTTGTCTTGATTGTGGATCAGCCTTCATTGACTTCTTGGGAACCCAGATAGACTTTACTTTAGTAGAAAAATTGTTGAAAGGCTTCTTATTAGTGTCTTGTATTGATCACTAATAGGAAGCTGAGCCAGTGGTTGTGCTTTGACCACAACAGGACGCTCGCCTTTCCGCACCCACACTTGTTTCTGCTGTTGAGACACCTTGCTTCGTACTTTCTTTTGGCTTCGAGCATAGATCATCTGCTTCTTCTTTGCTTGGTACTCCTTTGGTTGCCGTGTCTCTACCAATTTTGGAAAAGAAGGGAGTTCCGTTGTATCCTTGATTTCGTTGTTGAGAAAATCATCCCTCTTCATCACATAGTTTTGGACAAGAATAGCATTGTCATCATCATGTGCACTCTTGGAAGGACCAGGAGTTTGTGCCTTCCCTAGTTCCTTGAGTGCTCGATTTTCTAGTTCAATAGTAATGCGAGTTTGTCCTACCCAGACCTAAAGAAGTCCACTTCTTAGGTTTACGTTGACTACATGATCATAGATCCAGTCTTGACCCAAGACAAGAGGCTCAGTGAGGTCCTCGTCTTGACACACTAGCACCTTAACTTTCATCAGAACATCTTGGATGTAGAGGGGAATTTCCACCTCTCCCATGCAAGAGGTTTCCGCACCTCCAATCCTATGAGATATGCTTCTATAGGGCTCACACTTAAATTCAATTCTTGACAGTACGAAAGTTTAACAGCACTAGTTGCTGCACCTGAGTCAATCAAAGCCCGTACAGTCCTTGCACTATTTCCTTGTCCTATTTCTAAGGTTACAAAATGACATCGGTCAATCATTCTATTGGAACTTACACCTGAGACTTCGCACATAGCCAAATGATATCCTAGATCTGCATAGGCATCTATCCTAGGCTGATCCTTACCCTGTCTTCTCAATTTCATCCTTCGGATGCATTCCAATGCTTTTGCCTATGCTTCTTCTCGGATTCTCTTTTCCTCTTCTTTACGTTTCTTTGCTTTATTAAGTCGATTTAGCATCTCCTCCGTGAGAGGTTCCTGGTATAACTTGACTCTGCATCCACTGATGTAACTTGGTAGGATGTCTCCTTCTAGAGTGGCTAATTGAACTGCTCCACTTGTGGAGATCCTATTGATAGTCATTGGTCCATAGCCTCTCTTCTCCAACTTTGTTGCATGTTGTTTCAAAGTGTAGACTAGGACTAGGTCTCCTACATTCAAGCCCTTATCCTTCACATGGGCATCAAAGTATGCTTTCTGTCTTTTCTTAGCTACATATATCCCTGCGGCAGCTCTCAATCTTGTTTCACTTAGTCGCTCAAGGTCAAAGATTCTAGAGGAGATATCATGGCCTATCTAGTCATGCTCTTGTGCTACTTTCAATGTAGGTATCAAAAAGTCCAATGGTAGCACTGCATTTTGGCCAAACACCATCTGAAAGGGTGTGGCTTGGAGTACCGTTTTATAGGCAACTCTATATGCCCAAACAACATGGTGTAGTTGTTTGTCCCAATCATAGTATTTATTATTCACTAATTTGGTTAGCACATTGCATAGAATCTTATTTGTGCTTTCGGCTTGCCCATTAGCTTGTGGATGATAGGGGGCAGACTTCTTGTGTATCACCAAAAAATCTTGAAGAAGATTTTCAATGACTCCATTCAAGAAGTGAGTCCCTCTATCACTTACTAGCTCTATAGGTAGCCCGTATCTAGTGAACACATTCTCAAATAAGAATTTAGCGGTCTTCTGAGCATCATTCTTTGTCGTAGCTTTTACCTCTACCCACTTGGTTAGATAATCAGTGGCCACAATAATGTACTCTGCATGCGAACCCTTAGCTAGGGGATTAATAGGACCGACAAAGTCTATTCCCCACTTAGAGAATGCACGTCCACCCATCATAGGTTTCAATTGCATCTCATCCTTGCGTATAGGATACTAAGTTTGCTGACAAACATCACACCTCTTCACATAGGTATGTGCATCCATTTGAAGTGTTGGCCACCACAAGCCTACAAATAGTATTGCCGTGATCCCCCGATCCGGTCCAAAATGTCCTCCTGCTACACCCTGGGGAGCAGTTTCCAATATCTTGAGGTATTCGCTCTCATGGACACACGATCTGAGGTAACCATCTTTACCATGCTTGTATAGATTATCACGAATAAGCATCAGGAAGGTCATCTGGTACTCCTTGTGGGGCCTCTCCAGATGTGAGCCTCGAGAGATGGTCTGCTCTCCAATGAGTTTTTCCTTTCCTCACCACAACCTCAAAGTCATATTCCATCAGTAAGGGAAACCATCTTACTAATCTGCCTGTGTTGCATGGCTTGTTTACCAATTACAACAATGCTTGATGATCAGTAAAAAATTTTAAACTTATTTACAAGCAAATAGTGTCTAAACTTTTTAACAGCGTATACCATGCCTAATCCTTCTCGTTCGGTAGTCATATAGTTTCGTTCAGCTGCATTCAGCTGTCTACTAGCATAGGCAATTGGAAGATCCATATTACCCTCACCAGTAGGTTGTGCTAGCACACATCCAATAGCATAGTTGGATGCATCCACATGCACATCAAAGGGCTTGCTCCAATCTGGTGTTGTTAAGATTGGTGTTGAACATAATCGTTGTTTAAGCTCACTGAAGAAGTTCGCACATTCCTCGGTCCACTCAAAGTTAGCCAAAAGGGAGTATAAAGGCTTTGCAATGATTGCATACATATGAATGAATCGGCGATAATAGCCACAATGCCCCATGAAAGCTTGCACTTCCTTGAAATTCCTTGGCCTAAGTAGCTCTACAATAGCTCTCACTTTCTCCTCATCAGTGGATATGCCATTCTTTGACACTATGTGTCCTAGAATCTTGCCTTGCCTAACCATGAAAACACACTTTTTTGGGTTCAGGCAAACTTGACATTCTCTACATTTGTCAAAAGATTTGCCTGAGTTCAGGTATATTTGTGTATCTACTGTTGGAATGAGCACAAAGATCATCAACATAGACCTCCAAATTCTCCCTCAAGAATTCTTTAAATACATGACACATTAGTCTCTGAAAAGGTGGTGCGTGCATTGGTAAGCCCAAATGGCATTACTCGAAAAGCAAATATGCCCCACTCTGTGGCAAAAGTTGTCTTATGCTGATCTTCTAGAGCAATGGCTACCTGATTGTAGCCAAAAAATCCATCAAGGAAGTTGTATACTTCCTTGCCTGCCACCCGTTCTAGTAGATGCTCGGTAATCGGAAGTGGATAGTTATCTCGTATAGTGGTTGCATTAACCTTCTTCAAGTTAATGCATACACATAACTTTCCATTCTTCTTGGGCACCACTACAATGGGGGATATCCACTCAGGTGCTCAATTTCATAGATAAATCCAGCTTCAACCAAGCGATCTATCTCTTCTTTGATCTTGGCAGCATAGTTATCATTATATGTGTATGGCTTTTGTTTAGAGGGTTTGGCATCTGAGGTCATAGGGATAGTGTGTGAGCATATGTCCGGATCTACACCCTTCAAGTCCTTGTAGCTCCAAGTGAATACATCTCTGTATTCTCTTAGCAAGGTTATCAACTCGTGCTCTTCTTTTGTTGTTAGGTCATGTCCTATGTAAGTGCATCTCTCTTCTCCTTCTTCTATGGCCACAAATATTTTCTTGGTGGTTTCTTTGTTATCATAGGCCTCTCCTGATTGCGCCTCATGTTTAGGCATTCTTATCATGACTCTCCTATCGTCTATCTCATACTTTTTAAAGTTTTTTGGGACCTCAAACAAAGATTCTTCTACCTCTGGTGTGACTTCTTTCTTCTTCCTCTTCTTGCCTTCGTTCTTGAGGGTTACTTGTGTGGCTAATCTCACCTCATTTGTAAGTTCTTCATGCCTCTGAGGATGAGCCTCTACTTCAAAGAAATACTCCTCTTCTGATGCAAAAGGTGAGTCCATGATGATTGACTCTAGATCGGAGTCACTTGCATCCTCAAATGCATCAGTTCTAGGTTCACATTCTTCAATCACTGCATCACCCATAATTGGCTCTATTGTGAATACTAAAATGTCATAGCCATCCTCATCACAGTGGGGTGTCCATTGTTCTTCATTGATGGCTACATCCATTGTTGCTAGAATTTCTTCCCAGCCACGAGGTTCAAATTCTTTGTCACGAAATACTACAGGTGCATAGGTTGGGTCTTGAATTGATCTATGGGTTTCCTTCGCACCTATCTCTCTGGCTTTTTCTCTCTTCTCTTCTTCTACTACTACTTTACACATCCACAAGTGAGTGTCTTCATGCATCCATGAGGATCCGGATCCTATGGAATGCACTGACTCAGTATCATCTTTGGCTCTATGGATGGGTTTCCATTGGATGGGAGTGACATCTCTATGAGAGTAATCCTTGGGATTAACTTTGGTTGTGACACCTAAGTGTTGCAAGTACAAGGAATTGGTTCCCCAATCTTGTACCACTTGCAACTGCCGCATAAATGGTCTTCCCAGAATCATCTCATAGGCATGATTTTTGCTAAAGTCACATATAGCAAAAGTATGCTCGAACTCAACACCACATGTAGTGAGAGTTATTCCTTCAGGCATTTTCAAATAAGAATTTTGCAGTCATGTGTGCATTATTCTTTTTTGTGGCCTTAGCCTCTACCCATTTTGTAAGATAAACTATTGTTACAATAATGTATTCATCATGTGTTCCTTTTGTAGGGGGTTAATGGGTCCTACAAAGTTTATGCCCCACTTGGAGAATGCACGTCCTCCCATCATGGGTTTCAGTGGCATTTCATCTCTACGAGTAGGAAACTGAGTTCTTTGGCACACATTACATTTCTTAACATAGGTATGTGCATCCATGTGAAGAGTGGGCCACCATAATCCTATTGCTTTTCCATGCAAAATTCCACTTTTGGGTTCTTCTTGGGTGCTTGTTCTCTCCTACTTCTGGTGGACTTGGTAGCTGCTCAGGTGTCCTTTTCAAGATTTTACAGCACAAGAATCAGGGTGTCATCTATGCTCAGAGTTTTGGCTATAGCTCTCCAGGACGGAGAGCACATTAGGTAATGGGCAACTGTTGAGCCCATAAAAGTCATATTGGTCAAAGTCAATCACAATCAAAGTCAACAATAGTCAAATTCAAAAGGTCAAAGTCAAATCAATCAAAGTCAACATGGTCAAGGTCAAAGTCAACATGGGCAAAGTCAAAGTGTTCCAAGTTTAGGTGTCAAAGTGCACAGGTAGTGCACAATTAATTGTCCACAAAGGGTAAATTGGAGAAAGTTGGTTGTAGGTTGCAGGGGTGCACAAGTGAAGAATTAAAAGGCAAAATGTGAAGGTATGTGAAGTGGCAGCATACGCAGAAGTGAAAGTATGGCCCCCCAATTAAAATTTTTGTTTTAGTCTAAAGTCACTACAGGACAAAACAGGGATTCGTTGGCTATCACTTGTGCAGACAATCTTGGGACATCAAAGTGAGCACCAAGATACTCATGCAGTTAGGAGCGTATGTGAATCGACACTAAAATCAATGCAAGGACTATTCTTGGACTAAGCAAGGTGAGCATAGTCTAAGCTAGGCAAGAGAGAGAAGTGCAAGGGGCACACAGGGTGCGACGCAGAGAAGTGAAGTACAAGGTGTGCATGAAGAGTGACTAAGAAAGGGAAGTGCTAAGCTAGTCCCCCAAGGATCCCAAGGTCTCATTGAAGTGTGCGCGTGCCGACTAACGTTATTGGGTTAGTGGTAGACTCTACGGGAAGTGTGACTTCCACAACTCGAGTGCAGGTCATCACGAGGGTTCAGGCACTTAAGCAAGACAGAGACTTAAGCTAGGAAAAGAGTTATGAGGTTAGCGAGACCGAGAGTCAGAATAAGAAGAGGACAAGAGCTTGGAGAGAAATTTGTGAACGAATGAAAAGACAATGGTCTAAGAAGATGAGCAAGATAGAAGAGAGCCTAAGAGAAACAAAAGCCAAGATAATTGAAATTGCATCTCAAATGCACTCTCACACAGCACCACCATCCCTATCACCATCCACCCCACCACCTTCTAATGCGCCTCATACAATTCCACCACCACCTAGAGTAGGATCAGTCTTAGCAGATCCCACTCCAAAGAACCTAGACATGATGCTTAAAGCATATCACGCAAGAATCCAAGAAGGACAAAATGTGATAGATCATGACAAATGTTACCCTAGAGCTGACCGAGAGATAGAAAGAAGCAAGCTTTGTGCAAGAACGGTAGAATTGGCTCAAAGCATGTTTGAAACCGGTCACCTTTTCAACTACTCTAGTTCAGCTAAGACACAGTTGCACTTTGATGGAATGTTAGAAAGATTGGAGAGCCTAATTGCAGGATCTAGAAAGGAAGCCACCTCCCAAGGAAAGGACAAGGCAAGTGAAAGGATAAGCCTTCCTCCCCAGGAAGCTTATGTGCCTAATTCCACACAACCAAACACACCTTCTTCTTTGAATTCATATTCCCTAGATTTTCTAAGAGAGATCCAAGAAGAGAAGTGGGCTAAAGAAGGTGAAGCTCCTCCTCCATTGAACTTGTGGATGACTTTCACAATCAATTCCCACAAGAAATTCCTTCCATTTATGGAGAGCAGGAGGATATCCAATCTCGTGAGAGATTAGACTTCGAGTCTAAATCCTTGCAAGAACTACCCAATTTCATAGGCCCATGGGAAGCAAAGTCTACTTGCATGAGAGAACCCACGGTCATGATAAGAAATGAAGACTTAGTCATACCTAGGAACATGGAGGTAGTGAAGAACACTAAAGTGCAGTGCAATCTCACTTTACAAGAGCTACTTAAAGTTAAACCAGAATTGTGGAAACATGTAGTCAACCAAGTGCCAGAAGTAGCAAAACCTCGTTCTCAGGTAGGATCTCATAGAACAGTGCCAAAAATACCTTTGGATAAGATAGGAGACATGAGTGAAGGAGAAGAAGGAAACATCTACCTTCCAATCACTCATCGAGGTTACACCACCAAGGCTATCTTGGACTCACGCGCAGGAGTTGCAATTTCTACCACTTCCCTATGGAAGTGTTGGGGCAAGCCAACACTCAAGCCAACGAGAATGAAATCGCAGATGGCCGATGGTCACATAGAAAGACCCTTAGGACTGTTGGAAGGAATAACTCTCACTACATGTGGTGTAGAGTTTGAGCATACTTTTGCCATATGTGACTTTAGCAAGAACCAAGCCTATGAAATGACTTTGGGAAGACCATTTATGAGGCAATTGCAAGTAGTACAAGATTGGGGAACCAATTCTTTGCATTTGCAACACTTAGGTGTTACAACCAAAGTCAATCTCAAAGATTAGTCTCATAGAGATGTGCCCTCTATTCAATGGAATCTCATCCATAAAGCCATGGATGATATAGAATCCGTGCATTCCGTAGGATTAGGATCCTCTTGGATGCATGAAGACACTCACTTATGGATGTGCAAAGTGGCAGTAGAAGGAGAGAAAAGAGAAAATGCTAGAGAGGTAGGTGCTAAGGAAATTCATAGATCCATTCGAGACCCAGCCTATGCACCTATAGTCTTTCCAGATGAAGAATTTGAACCTCATGGATGAGTAGAGATCTTAGACACAATGGACGTAGCCATCAATGAAGAACAATGGAAAACCCACTGTGATGGGGATGGCTATGACATTTCAGTCTTCATGATAGAGCCAATGATGTGTGATTCAATTATTGAAGAATGCAAGCTTAGTATGGAAGAAATTGAGCAAGAGAGTGACTCAGATCTGGAGTCAATCATTATGGATCCTCCTTTTGCATCAGAAGAGGAATATTTCTACGAAGTAAAGGCTCACCCTCAGAGACATAAATAACTTACTAGTGATGTGAGATTAGCCACCCAGGTAAGCACTAAGAATGAAGGCAAGAAAAGGAAGAAGAGAGAAGCCACATGAGATGAGGAAGAATCTTTGTTTGAGGTCCCTGAAAACTTTAAGAAGTATGAGATAGAACATAGGAGAGTCATGATAAGAATGCCTAAACGTGATGCAAAAGTAGGAGAGGCCTATAGCTTCACATAAGCTCACTAGCTTGAAATGCCACTCACAATCACTCACATCACACATTTCAGTGTATACATCTTCACTCCAACATTCCACACATGAGACCACACCTAGCACTACTAGGAAATGGGTACCTCAAAAGTCCCAAATCCAAGACGACATGATTCAGATACATGAAAAAACTATGGCAGTCAAAATAAGCCACCTCACACCTAAATTTTGGAGAGTTAAACTCTGTGAGAAACCACTCGACCCCACCATGTAAAGTATTGTTCATAGACATAGATGCATTCGAGTACATCACACAATCCCGAGTATGCATCTAGGGACAAACCTCTAACTTGCTAACTAACACTCACAAGTCATAAGAAACATCTCACTCACTAATGCACTAACCACATTGATGGCATGTTGGTGTTGTAGAGGGAAGACGGAGATATCTAGTTTCCTATGCAATGCTAATGTGGCTTTCTTCTTCCAACAGATAAGCAATATCATGGCTGACATCACAAGAACTAGTTCCAAGGCAGGAACCAGTCAGTAGGTGGTTGATCAAGAGGGCTTACCAATCATGTTGGAAACAACTGAAAGACCAGAGGAATTGCAAGCAATTCAGATTATACCTATACAGGATCCTCCAAGTGGCCATATGATGCATGTTGGCAAAGCTTCCCATTGGTTTAGTGAGGTCGCAAGAATATTGGGAGAAGGATTGTACCTATGGGAAGCAGAGCTCGCATTCAATGGAAAGTGAGGCAAGTATCACTTTTTAACAAGGGAATTTGAAAAGTTATAGAATGCAGAGGCACTACACCCGGTATGGGAGAGAGTAGGATTGGAAACATCCTTCGGTGCTCCACTCCCAAAGCCCAATTTCATGAGATGCTACTATCTTATCAATACCTTGACTCCGAGTAAGCATCCCCAAGGTTCGAGCACGTTTGTACTCCCATCTCTAATAAGGGTAAATGAGCTAAAGAGGTTCAAGTTAACCAACAACTTAGTGTGAGAAGCCCTCAACATGAGAGGCATGCATATACCTACAGAGAAGGAGGTCCGTGTGCCTGATAACATGAAGAATTGAAGCCTCATCAAGCTCAAGGACATGGTGACCATGACACCGAACATCGCAGTTCACTTGAGAATGTGTATGCAACATTTTGCATTTCCAGTGCAAGATAGGTTCACTATGCCACCTAAGAAATTTTGGTTTAGCTTATACCTTGCATGCTGGTACTATGGCTCTCTCCAAATTTTCCTCTGGTTGAGTATATTTAACTTGCACTACGTTTTGTGGAAGTGGCGGTTGTTGTCCTAACACCGGCTGAGGTTGTCCATATTGCCCTTGCTCATATGGCCTAGATGCTACTTGTGGTCTTGGATAGGGATTGTATCTTGGAATCTCCCTTCCTGGCTCTCTAGGAGGGTATCCATACGGCCTATACTGAGGTTGATTTGAGGGTCGTGACTGCCTGCTGAATGGACAATTTTCAGTGGTATGATTAGTGTATTTTTGTTCTATATGGCAATATAGGGCAGTTCCTTGATGTGGCTACCTATTGTATGGATAAACTTGAGGCAAGCCCGTTCCTTCTCTTACAAACATGTGAGTAGGATGGTCTCCTGCGCATAAGCTGCATCTTCGCAACATGGTTATTCTCATTGGTGGATGTTGGTAGTTCCGCTGTCCGTGAACTCCTAACTTCTTGGCTACCAGGTCTGCCAACTCCTCTACGTTACTAGAGTTGGATGTCACTGTACTTCTAGTGACTTCTGATTTCGTAGGGCTTGGTGTATTTTGAGATCATCGGCTAGGTTGTCCTCTAGGTCAATACACTCTTGAAGGCATTCACTCAACTTCTGTAGTCGCTTCACATAGACTAAAGTTCTCAAAGTCCCGTTCGTCAGCCCGTCTAAGAATAGTGATATCATTTTTTGCCGAGTGGGTCTTTTTGTTACTGAGCATCTATCGACATATTGATTGAACCTCCAGGCAGCTGTTTTCACCGTTTCATTTGGGTTTTTTTTTGAAGCTATGGATTAAAGATGAAGAGTTGTGTTTAATTCCTCTCTTTGTGAATTCCCCAATGAATTCTTGAAAAAAATGTTCAATATTTCCAAATTGATTGGGATCCAAAGGATGGAACCAAGTCAAAGCTGTTCTTGTGAGAGTGAGTCCGAAGGACTCATACTACACAGGGAAACCATCCACTTGCTCAACCCGTAGAACTTGTTTAAATTCAGCTATGTGATCATAAGGTTCTCCCATCCCTTCATAATGATTTCTCATACACTTAGCCACTTGAATTGGTCTTAATCTTCTTATGGGTTCTGGGTGTCTAGGCATTACAGGAATCGCTGGTCTAATTGGAGGCATTTCAGTCTGCACTCCTAGTGGTGGTCACGGCCTCACTGGTGGCCGATGTTGGTTGCCTAGTCCAGGCTGAGGTTAATTGTGTGATTGCAGCCCTGGCATTGTGAATTGCACATGGGTTCGGTTAGGAATGCTCTGTTGACTTGTATGTCCCGACATTGCATTTTCTGACTCTTGATGTGTCCCAAAGGGATTATGAGAGGTAGTTGACTGCTCTCGTGAAGGGAATACTGGCAACCCCATATACTTCAATTGAGCCCTATCAACGACATCTACTGGCCAATAATTTATTTGGATCTTGTCTAGGTATGTGACTCTAGTCTCCTCTTCAGGATCTTTTAACTCATAGAAGGTCATTGGGCTTTCCTCTTGGCCTCGTGTGCTATTTGAGGCATGTAAGTGGGAGCTTCTACAGGCCTCAATATACCTTGTCTTGACTGCCATCTTTGTCTCCTTTCTTCCTCTTGTTTCACTGCCTTACACATCCATAGATGAGTATCTTTGTTCATCTAGGTTTGACTACTCGATCCTGCACTATGGATGGATAAATTATCATCATCTTTATGTATCGGGTTCCATTGCAGAGGAGGGACATCTTGATAAGTAAAAGTATGGATGTTTATGCTAGTTGTCATTCCTCCATGCTGCAAGTACACCGCATCTTCTCCCCAATCTTGCACTACCTTAAGTTGTCTCATGAAATGCCTTCCAAGTATCATCTCATAATTGCTAGCCTTTTCAAATTGACGTATTGCTAAGGTGTGCTCGAATTCGACTCCGCAAGTGGTAAATACTACAATTTCCAATAATCCTAAGGGTCGCTCCGTATGTCCATCTGCCATTTGAATATTCATTCTGGTAGGTCGTAAAGCTAGCTTTCCCCATTTCTGCCATATTTCTTTGGTAGCAATTCCTACTCCAACTCCCGAATCTAATATGGCTTTCGTGGTATATCCTCTATAAGTGATAGGGAGGCATGTATTTCCTTCATCTCCCTCACTGAAATCTCCAACCTTATCAATTGGGATTTTAACAATAGCTACTTCATCCCTCATTTCGCTTTTGTCTAACTTAATTTCCAGTTGGCTGGTGATTTTCTCTCTTAATTGAGGCTTCACTTTCAAGAGTTCTTCTAGAGTCAAGGTGTATGGTATTTTTACTTTTCTCAGGTGTTGTACTATATCCGAAGTTTGGGTTCATGTGTTTGGTTCCTTTTTCCTCATGGTGGGAACATGATACAACTCTAAGTTATGTTCATATTCTCCCATGTAATTTGGTAATGAATTCACACTGCCTTCCTCATCTTTGTTGTCACATCCCGTTGAGATGATCTTTCTATGTTTAATTCAGGAATTGACAATTCAAAATCGCCTACTACCTCTAACTCCTCAAAAGGTGGTTCAATTCCTTCTACTTTCTTCCATCTATCTTCTTGGACTCTTGCGTATAAGTCTCTAGGCCATCCCGCATCTACTTCCAGGATTACAGATCCTTCTTCTTTATTTTCATGGCATTTTTCTTCATAGTTCTCGTCTTTCTATTCTTCCCTAGGGTGACTAGGGACTACACATTCTTGAAATTCCTTTTCAGGGATCCTTGTGCTTGGTAACGGCTAAACATGTTTTTCCAGGGTTTGTTGAGTCACTTCAATTAGCTTCTTACATATTTCCAATCTCTCTTTCTCTAAGTCACCTCTTGGGTATTCTCTTTCGTGTTGCTCAATGGAGGGGCCTGACTTTATTCGTGCTTGATATCCTTTAATCCACATGGCTAAATCTTCTGGCATTGGATCAGCTAAAACTGATCTTGCCTCTTGTCTTTGCTATTTCTCTGTCACTTTGTTAGGTTTTCCTTTAGGCTCTTGTTTCTCATCTTGGCTATGCTTGTTGTTTTCATTCTCTAACTTTTGTTGTGATCTCTTTTGTTTTATCTTTTCTCTACGAGTCTTCCATCTTTGGGTTAGTTTAAACTTAGTAATTTTCTCAAACTCTTCAGAATCTGCAACTACTTGTGGTGCTGGTATGTTCAACTCTTTGTCCTGGTTATCATTTTCCTTGGATTTATCTAGGGTCTCTCTTGCTTTTGCCCTAGTTATCGCTTTCAATGGAACCGTGTATTCTTTATCACTCCCCGATGACTCTACCACTTCTATAACATTTATTTGTGCCGTGGGATTGATTTTATTAGGATTTTAAGGGCAATCCCTAAAAAGGTGTTCCTTGCCACAATCACTATAGTAGCCTTCCCAAACTTTCTAATGTGGAGGTGGATTGGTTAATGTGCACTCCTTGATAAAGTGATCACCTCCGCATCTATAACATGGTCCTCTAGGGGCAGGTGGTCTACTCATTGGCCTTGGAGGTAATGGTGTTCTTGGAGCAGTGTACATTAGTGACACATAGTCTTGATCATATCCAAAAGAACCATCATAACTATCAGATCCATATGTATATGTCTCATAGGATTGTCCATACTCAGCCATAGTATTTTCATAGGTGGAATAACTTCCCTGACTAAGGTCATAAGATTGATCATAAGTTTTAGTACTAGTCAATGGGGTGGCTGGTACTATTGCTCTTTCAGGATTCTATTCAATTTGAGCGATTTTCACTGGGACAACATTAAGAAGGAGAAAAAAAATGCACATATATAGGGCATGATTTGACGAATGAAGAAGAAGAAGAATTAATTGCCTTACTGCATGAATATAGAGATGTGTTCGCTTGGAGTTACAAAGAATTGAAAGGAGCAGACTTAGATATATGCTCCCATAGAATCCCTATGACTCCAGATGCCAAACCTATGAAACAGAAAATCATACACGTACAATGACAACTATGCTGCTAAGATTAAAGAAGAGATAGATCTTTTGATAGAAGCAGGATTCACTTACAAAATTGAGCATATCGAATGGGTATCCCCCATTGTGGTTGTGCCCAAGAACGAAAAATTGCATGTGTGTATTAACCTTAAAAAGTTAATGCTGCCACAATTAGAGACAATTATCCTCTTCTTATCACAAAACACTTATTGGAGAGAGTTGCGGGCAAGGAAGTCTATAGCTTTCTTGATGGTTTTTCAGGCTATAATCAAGTAGCCAATCCTCCTGAAGATCATCATAAGATGGCTTTTGCCATGGAATGGGGCATATTTGCATTTCATGTGATGCCATTTGGGCTGAAAAATGCACCAACCACTTTCCAATGACTGTTGTGTCATGTTTTTAAGGAATTCTTACACAAGAATTTGGAAGTTTATGTCGATGATATATGTACTCATTCGAATATGAGGTAGATGCATATCCTAGAATTAAGGCAAGTATTTGACAAATGTCGAGAATATCAGGTTTTCTTGAACCCAGAAAAGTGTGTGTTCATGTTCAGACAAGGCAAAATTGTAGGACATATTGTGTCAAAGAACGGAATTTTGAAAGATGAAGAAAAGGTGAAAGTAATTGTAGACCTACCTAGGCCAAAGAATGTAAAAGAAGTATAGGCTTTCATGTGCCATTGTGGATACTATCGACGATTTATACATATGTACACCATCATAGCCAAGCATATGTAATCTCTTTTGAACAAGTTTGAATGGATAGATGAGTGTGAAAACTCATTCAATGAACTTAAACGACGCTTGTACTCAGCGCCAATATTAACAACCTAAGATTGGAGCAAGCCATTCCATGTACATGTGGATGCATCCAACTATGCCATATAATGTGTGTTGGCACAACCTACGAATGAAGGGAATGTAGATCTCCCTATAGCTTACGAAAGTATGCAGTTGAATGCAGTAGAAAGAAATTACACCACTACAGAACGAGAAGGATTAGGAATGATCTACGCGGTAAAGAAATTCAGGCATTACTTGTTGGCAAATAAGTTCAAGCTCTTCACGGATCATCAAGCATTATTGTACTTAGTCAATAAGCCTTGTAATACCAGATGATTAATATGCTCGTTTCTATTACTCATGGAGTACGACTTTGAAGTTGTAGTTAGGAAGGGAAAGACCCATCTTAGAGCTGAACATCTCTCAAGATTAACCACGGGAGAAGCTCCTCAAGGAATAGCGGATGAACTACCCGATTCATATTTGTTTAACCTCGAAATAGTACCAAAATGGGCTAAGCCTATTGTCCCTATTCTCACATTTGGACCCAAGAATCCAAGGATTAGGATCAGAGAAGGAGAAACCACCAAATCACAAAGATATCAAATAATAGCAAGACGTATATATAAACAGGATAATCAGAAGATTTTGGCTTGTTGTGTAGACGAATCAGAAGATACGAATTGGTTGCAATTAGCACATGTAGGTGCATTAAAGCAACATCATTCAAAAACATCGTACATTGCAGAATTTGCATAGACTAGGCATCTATTGGCCTTCTATGGAAGGAGATGTCCATAAGTTGTGTAAAGAATGTCCTATATGTTGTGGAAGAACACCGATAGAACATGTCACATTATATCCTATGTCTCTCACTCGAGAATGGAATGAACCTTTAGTGACCTACCTGAGGACGAAAACATTCCCTCAAGGAATGACTTTAGCAAGACAACGAAGTCTAGAGCAGCTCAAGACTACCCACTTATTGGCGACAACCTATACAAAAGAGGAAGAGAAAAATACCTAAGACAATGTGTTCATGAGAGCAATTACTTGAGCGTATTAGAGACCGCACATCTAGGTGTTGCAGGAGGCCTTTTGCAACCAAAAATGTTGCATCATATAAGCCCATAATGGGTAGTTGGTACCATCCAACTTATCCTCAATAGGCAACGTACGGAATACATCACTGCTTTCAGCCATGGCCGGTGACTAAAATACCTTGATGCAGAAAATTGACTGTATCTCAAAAAGTTGAACAGAACTGCCCACACGAGTTCTGCTAGACCTATAGCAGACTTTGAGATGCTTAAACTGGCGAAAAGAAACTGGTATATACCTTTGGCACAAAAAGACGAAATAGCCTACACAAGCACTGTGATAGTGCGTTCAGAGGCCGAAACGAGCTCAGATCGCGATTTCGGCACACAGAGCGAAGCAGTTTTGATCTCGGAAACATGCTGAGTATGCTCGCCAAAATTTGTGTGATTCTGAGACTGCAAACGGAGGAGTGTCGATGGCGCCCTAGATGAAGCGACGACCTACTCTGATACCAATTGTTGGAGATAGATGTCTGCAGAAGCACACGAACAGCACAAGGAAGAAGAAGAAGCTAGGAGCACAAACACACAATACTGAATGTATTACGAGAGAATGTACAAAGATAAGTAGCCCATTAGGGCAATAGGCGTATATACAAGCCGGGGGAAAAAAACCTCCTAAAGAGGGAAAAAAGTGCCCCGGCGGTCCTAGTGTGTTCACACACATCACTACCTAAATATATCAACAGAACCAAGAAGGTCAAGCAGGACTAGAAGACAACCAGAAAGGTATTCTTATGATACTTCGTACATAACTCAGAAAAATTATGCATATATGGTCAAAGATGATGAACCTCAGAACTATGATGAAACTAAAGGCAAGAAGCAATGGGAAGAAGCAATGGAAGAAGAGTTCAGCGCACTAGAGGAGAACAAGACATGGGAACTTGTTCCTAAACCAAATGGTAAGAAAGTAATTGGAAATAAATGGGTTTTCAAAGTTGAGAAACTTGCAGATGGAAGGATAGCCAAATACAAAGCCAGACTAGTTATCAAGGGCTATGCTCAGACGCATGGCATAGATTATGATGAGACGTTTAGTCTGGTGGCAAAGATGTCAACCATAAGGACAGTGATTGCTATAGCAGCATCAAAAGGATGGAAGCTAAGTCAGCTAGATATAAAGAATGCATTTTTGAATGGATACATATCAGATGAAGTCTATATGGAACAACCTGAAGGGTTTGTAAGTTCCAGATACCCAAATTTTGTTTGCAGATTAAGAAAATCACTTTATGGACTGAAGCAAGCTCCAAGAGCTTGGAATTACAGACTTGTGAAATATCTCAATGAACTTGGATACCAAAGTTCGAAGGCAGATGCAAGTCTACTCATCAAAAGAACAGAAGAAGGTATGATCTACATTTGTATTTATGTAGATGACATTATAATCACAGGGACATCAGATGAAGGAATTAAAGAAGTAAAGAGATTGCTTGGAAAGGAGTTTAAGATCAGTGATCTAGGAAAGTTATCATAGTTTCTTGGAATGGAAATCACATACACAGATCATGGTGTATATGTTTCGCAAGAAAGGTATCTCCTAAACTTACTGAAGAAGTTTAATATGGAGAATTGCAGAGAAGCTTCAACACCGCTTGAAGTAAATCATAAACTCAGAAAATATAGTGGTGCAGAGTTTAAAGATATGAGGAAGTATCAGTCGTTAGTGGGAAGTCTAATTTATGCTACACTAACACGAATGGATCTTAGTTATGCAGTGGGAGTTCTCTCACAGTTCATGCATTGTCCGAAGGATCAACATTGGGTAGCAGGACAAAGAGTTCTTAGATACATCAAAAGAACTAAGAGGACACACCATCCAATTAAATGAGCAAACAAGAATATCTCTCAAGGAAGTATCACCTTCCAAGCCCAAAACAGTTATACATCCAAAGCAGGAGCAAGATATCAACAAGGTAGAAGAGGAACAAGAACCTACCTTACCAGTCCAAGTGGTTGCTGAACGATCACCCTTGGATGTGGTGATCGATTCTCAAAAAGTTCCCTGTGAGGAACCTGCAACACAAGAAACAACAAACACCATCGAGAAGGTTGAGCCAAGAATGCACCTACATATCAGGCAACAACATCAGGAAACATTACATGTTGTGCAAGGCAAAGATGTGCGAAGGGGTGAAGAACGACTCATATCACAAACATGGCTGAATGTAGATGTGAACCAGCTAAAACCCATAGTTAGAAATATGATCGACACAACCATGACTGCCCAAATCCTATTGATGGATGAAGAAAAAGAAAAGGCAGAATTATTTGAAGTAAGAAGTCGCTTCCAAAGCATAAGTGAAGAGCTCTCAGCAAAGAATATAGCCATTCAAAAGGAACTCGTACAGAAAATAGAAGACTTGGCAAAGAAAACTGAAGAATGCAATCATATCCAGGAGGAAAACGTATTGCTCCAAGACAAATTACAAGAGGTAACTAGATCCATCTCAAAACTTCAAGTTGAAGTAAATAAATTGAAAAAGCAACAAGAAATGTATGAAGCATAGAAAATACGAATGACAAATTGAAGCAAACTCTTAGAAAATCAGATTAAAGTGTATATGGATGAAGCAGACAATCTATGTGCGAGGAATAAAGAGTTAATGAACTCTATTATGCTAAATCAGCCTTTTGAAAGCACTATCACTAAAGAAACAAGATTGTAGGAATTGAAGGCAAAGTTGTTAGCAATGGAAGATTGACTTAAACAAGAGCAAATGAAACAGGCCAAGTTAGAAACCAAATATAAAGCGAAAAACAAAACATGGGAATTTAAGTTGAATGGAGCAGTGGAAAAATACATGGAGCAATGCAATGATGATGCTGATCAGGTAATGATCATTTGCGAAGCAAAGACAAAAGTTGAAGACGAGCTTAAGGCTAGTAAGGTACGACATGAAGAGAAAGATCAAATCATAGCAGAGCTCAGAGCACAGTTAGAATAGACAAAGAACTTGGGCACATCAATAGTGCAACCATCCAAGATAACTATTGACGAGACTGAGGTATGCCCTTTTTCTCCCCCAATCGTTCATTCACAAATAAGGGAGCCGACTATAGATGAATATGATGACCGTCCAATGCCATATACTGTAGAACTAAGTCCAAAAGGGCAGGCACCATTGGTGTCTCATCTCACATAAAATTTTGAAAATGAAGTAGTAAAATTCATGAAGGAGGCTTAGATCAAAAGCAAAGATCTAGATGAGATAATGAAGCCCCTCAACCTCCCTTATGGAATCATGAAAGAGCAAACATGAAGATATATCAAGAAGACCACGGGAAAGGATCTGGATGTGCACCTAAACTTCAAGGCAAATACTTTTAATTATACTCAATAGGAGTTCGAAGCTGCCGATCCCATTTGGAGGAGAAAAATTTTGGAGAAAAATCCAACATTGCGGGTGCATTGGCAGGAAGCACCATATTTACTTCAAGACAATCCAACTTTTTGCCCTATGCCACATCGATGATACTAGCCAAAATTTTGGGATTTGCAAAGTCAATGTAAAATAAATAAATAGTGGCTCAATTTTCCCTTACTCCCGAGTCCACCAAACAATTATTTGCCCACGGAACAGTACATGGTGAGAACCATCAAATTTTGGTTCTAATCACTAGGTGCGTGTAGTGGAAAGAAATGAAGAGGCCAAAACCAATGCACCAGGTCCCAAGTTATGATCAGTTTGTTGACCACTGGCTAAACTAAACCATTACGACTTCCACACGAGCTGGTAGTGGTCAAGTATAAAGATGCAATCAACTAATAAGGAACCAGATCTATTACAGACACAAAGCGAGAAATAAGAAGCAAATCATATCAAGGGACGATAGAGGTAAAGAGGGGGAGAGTGTTGCAAAGTAAAGAAGCACAAGAAAAGGAGCCCCCAAAAATTCTCAAATATGGCATCAATTTTCTTCATCAAATGTCTATGGAAGTTTCATGAAGCCATGTAAATCCACTAGAGGAGTCCTCTAGATGCATAAATCCCAATCTTTGTATCATAATCTTTGTAAAGTAGTAGGAATTTTGACGTTGTTTAATAAAGTGCCGGTCTCTTGTGTGAAAGGACCATTTTTAGGGCTCATGTATATAAGTCATTTGGAGACACTTTGTAAAGAATTTCTGCCATTGTAAGTAGGGGAGAACTTAAATTTTCAAATTTCCCTCTTCTTCCTCTTGTATGTCCTTGCTTGTGAGCTTGCATGTGTGATTGTAACTTGGATTGAGTGCATGGAAGTGTTCTCTACCCATTTCGTTGCTTTTTTGAAGTGTATAATGTGTGTGTGAGGCATGAGGAGGTGTGTCGTGAAGTTAAGTGAGTTGCACAACTATGTTTTTTGTCCATAACTTGAAGCAGGTTTGTCAGAATTGACAAGAGTACCATCATTGGATGTGTCTCATCGAGATCTTCGAAAGGAACTTGTTATTGACCATATTCTAGGTTCAGAGCTAAGAGAAAAGTCCATTTTTTTTGCTTACTATTGTTTCATGTATCGTGTTGCACCATTTCCACCTGTGTGAGTGATGAATGTGAGAGATAATACTCATCTGCATGCAATGGTAGCCATTTCACTTCATTGACCATTGTGTAAGTGCAAGTCTTCATACACTCGATTAGGTTCAAGATACTTCTCGGATTGATAATTTAAATGTGTGATCCCCATTATATTCACTTGTTGGTGATAGAGGAATAGTCTCTTTCATCACAATTCCCTAAGTATTCACTTAGGTACACAATCACTTATCTTTCTACATTCACTTGGTAATACATTGAGTATTGTGTGTTGTGCTCCAAGCTTCTTCTTGTTCCTTGTGCTATTCATGTGCTTCAACAGACCTCAAACTCCAACAAAATCCCCTAAAGTGCCAACTCCTGATTGCTATACCAAAGCAATCGGCTGAATGGAAAAAGTGACTTTTATTTAATATTTTTCTAGGTGTTAAACTTGGTCTTGATTTTTAAAGTCATTTTCCACTTGAACTTGTAGGATAATACATTTTTTTCCTTGGGCACGCATAAGGCTGATTTCCCTACCAATCAAGAAATGAGATGTATGGATCTAACTATTTTTAGCACTTAGACTCTTCAAATTTCATGTGACCTCATTGATGAAGTCATTTCTAATGTGCATATCCCCAATTTGAGCCTAAACTCCTGCCTTGCAATCATTTTATTGCCCTATAAGCCTTTTCCCACACATTCAAGAGTTAAGATTTTGTTCAACTCTTTTACAAGCCCCCCTCTTAGCTTAGCTTTACTCATCAATTCACTCACCCTACATCCATCAAAACCCTTTGTCCCCATCTATCTCCATATGTCCATTTTCATGTGCCCACTATTCAAATGCAGTACCAAAAACAATCAAGCACCAATGTGCTAGACACTCAAAACACTTTAGCTCCTTCTCAGGATGCCTCAGAGATAGGTTTCTTCTCAATAATATCTCTCAAACCCAGTCATATGTAGGCCTGATTGGTTTGCAATGCCCCCATGTCTCACCACTAACCCTTAATTTCTCAATACTCAGAGTATCAGATATGCTTCCGATTACTCCTTCAAATATGAGAATATCAAATGATCTAGTAGAAAAACATATTTACCACTATATGAAACAATCTACTTGCCCTATGCACAATTTCAATTTCAAAAGAAAGGTTTTTCATGCATACATATTGAAATAATTAGATTCATTTGTAAGAAATTCGAAATTGAAGGAAGCCATAGATTCACTTGCAAATGTGAAAACTACAATTACACAGATAGGTAAAATTTCTATTGATTTATTCAAAGCTTTCAAAAATATTTCCAATTTTCTTATCATAAAATTCAAGTTTCAACCAAAGATCTTCCAATTAGCATGAGAGGGTGATTACTTATGTTCAAAATACAGGCAACAAAGGAATATTTAAGACCTATATCACTATATTGTCAATGGTTACAAGACCTCTACGATGCTAAAAGTCCCCTTTAGCATTGGACAATAAAGAAATAAATAGGTTTTATCAAGGAAGTTGTATCTTGAAATCCATTACCAATGATGTGAAATACACAAAGGAATCACACTAAGATTATAAATTTTTTTAAGTTGAATATTTAAATGTTTGTTGTAGACCAACAAATAAGATTGATTTCTTTAGCTCATGTTGGACATGAGTTAGAACTAATTTTATTCCCATATTGGAGACTACTTTAGAAGATGTGGAAAAGAAACCCCAATATTTATTGGGACATTTTTATATTCATTTTTGTTCAAAAGACCCAATCAACAAAAAGACAACAACCAAAGAATAGGCCTTGGCATACATTGTCATTTGATGTGAGTAAGTAAATCATTAGTGAAAAACCATAAAGAAAGAATTCTCAAGAGGTCACCATCCTAGTTTTATGTCCTCTGGAGTTCAATAATTGGTTGGTAGTTTTTCCACCACAAAGTTTTGTTGGCTTTGTGATTTGTAGGGATATGATACAAGATATGGAGATGCTTTTGTTATAGTCTTGAAGCTCTAGCTATATCTCTTTAATTTTGTTGGGTGCTAATGTTTTTGGGTGCCAAACACTAAGGATACTAAGAATTTCGTATTTTATAAATAGAAACGTTGAACTATTGTATCTTTTAAAGAGGAAAGACTAAATAGTTAAAGCTCTTTGCACATTCTTTTTATGTTAGACATAGATCCAAGCCCAATCATTCATTAGTGTGTGTGTTGGAACAAGATCATGATCTACTAAGGTTCCTAGATCGGGGGATATCCTAAAGCTGCACCTTAAAAAGCAGAGTGAGTGTGTATGATGGCCACATGTCACACTAGGGCACTCTATAAGCTTTCTAATATAGGAGCAAGAGGATAAATAGGATGGGGGTAGAGTAGCAAACATGCCATTTTTTATTTCTTGAGTGAGAAAAGTCTCACATTTTAGCACATAGATGGTGGATATCAATAGCAAGGTTCATTCTTTCACCTCTCTTTTTTTTAGGAGGGGATATAGGAATTTTCAGTTCAATTAGCATACGCAACACTAGCTTAGATATATCCTTATCTTAGACTCAAGAAATGATAGATAGAAGATGGTTGAACTACATCCTAAGAGGGAGGATTAGGGAGTAATCCTCAACCATGGCTTTTGGGGCAAGTGGTTATTCCATCATACTTCTAGCTAGTAGTTCATGAGTTCAATTCCCCTTGGATACAACAATTGGTATGAGAGCCTAGGAAGTAGCCTTGGACAAGATGGGTAGATTCTACAAGGCTCATGGACACCTATTGGCCTCTAGAAAAGGTGATTAGGTGCATTGTATCTAAAATGGTACAAAAAGTAGTGCACGTCACTTTGAGAAGTTAGCCCAATAAAGATTAGAATGTATCTCCTGATCCATAGGTAAGATTGAGGTGTGTATGATACCGTTGGAAAGATCTCATAACGAAATTTCTAGTGGAAGGACTAAATCAAGCATCCAAGATACCTAAAATGGGTGAGACCCAAGTTTAAGATACTAAGGTTGAGAACAAGGGCTCAAGACACCAAGGCTGCAAATAAGAAGGTTCAAGATAGCAAGGTTGAGAGCGAGGGTTTAAGAGACCAAGGTTGAGAACAAGAAGGTTCAAGAGACTGTGCAAGGGTGGGGACATCAATTCAAAGGGAGAATAGGGGCTTCTCATCGAGGAAAATGATCTCTATAAGGGGAAGAGAGTGTAAGACGCAAGAAATGGTAGGCAGTAGATGGTTGAACCACAACCTAAGAGGAGGATTAGGAAGTAATGCTCAACCATGGCTTTTGGGGCAAGTTACAATACCTCATCCTTGAGATGAGATAAAAGTTGTGCCCTTCGAGAACATCTCTTGTTGGCTTTTGGGCATTTTTTGTGGGATTCAAGTGGTCCCATAGGTCCTATGCCCTTCACTATGTAGTCACACTTTTAATTAATTAACGCCTAGGGAGATGTAGTTCATAAGATCAAACTCCCCCTTTAAAAATCTAAAAGAACACACAGATGGTGGGAATTAAGTGACGAGCATTTGGTTTCATGCCCTTCCTATCACCATATACATGAATAATGAAAAATCCTTATGTTGAAATGTGTAATGTGTCTTTGTATTGTTATCTTTGTGTTTATTGAATTCGTTATGGATAGAGTGAGTGATTGAGGGAGATAGAGACAAAAGAGACAGAGAGAGAGAAAGAGAGAGAATATTAATATTTTTGCTTATAAGATGGTAGTTACTCATGTAGGACATCACTAGTTTTAATAACTAAGTAATTAAATTGTATTTGTGGATGGAAATTGAAAACTCGTTTAGAGATCAAGTTGGTACAACCAAGTTACTTCACGATCCCCAAACCCAAAACACTAGTGCCCACAATGGGATTGGCTTTTCATTGTTAAGTGCAATTGTGATCACATACATTCTTGTATGGACCAAGAAGTTGTAAGCTTTACATAATAGCTGAGGCTTGTGGAGGTGTGTCCCCGGAAATTAGTTAAATCGCACCATCGAAGAACATTGTGGTGGAACCAAACATCATTAGAGTTACACCAAATGTTAACAGAATTGCATCCAATTCTATTGCACTAATATTAAAAGGCAATCCCATTACACTCAATCTTCTTGAAAAATGGCAGAAATAGAATTCATTGAATTGGTTCCCACTAAAACCTCACCAAAATCCATTGAAGGAAGATCAAAGTTGACTGTACTTCCCCCAAGTGGTATTTGAAGTTCTCTCGATCAAGAATGCCTTAGGAAAATGATAGAGATGATAATTACATGGATGATGATGATTGTTCGTTATGTTATTGTGTCCCTAAAAAACTAAGTTCAAGAATCAATTTCAATAAATTTGAGGGATTACATAATTGAGATCCACATGTCATAATTTGCACCTTCAAGGAAAATGTTCTTGAAGAAAGATCAAATGATCTGCACAAATCGTAGGCATTGCAAGCTACCCTCACTAATGAAGGTACTTAATGGCTTACTGACTTTGAAGCCAAACATTTTGTCATCTTTCCAAAGAACTAAATCATAAAATGTGTTCTTAATCAATTATATTATGCTCTCTTTGATACTTATAATCATGATACTAATTTTACAATACTAATGATCTATATTAGTGCATATTGTGCTAAAAATGTAGCCATTGATAGCCAATTCATATGACTTGCAATAATCTACATCATAGGAATTTACTTATCAACCAAATGATACTTGCATATTAAATCCATAAACTTAACCAAAGATGGCAAAGAGGATATGATAATGACCTAGAGAAAACCAGAGAGCATCATAGAATTTAGATCAATCCAATGCATGTTTTGCTTGGGGCAAGGTCATATCCAATTAGATGTCCTAAGTTAGTGGAGTATGATCAGTGAGCAAGAGCATATAAGCCTACATGAATGACAAATATGTGACAATTACATTAGAATTCCCACAAGCATTGGTAGTGTAGACCAAGTGTGGAAAACATTTCTGAGAGAAAACTAAAACTTTTTTACCCAAGCTAAGGGAAGAATAGCATGTATTGCAATAGGTGAGTGAATGGGCTCAAGAGGAGTCAATTGCATTTCTTGAACCTTAACCAATGCATATATCAACTATAGTCTTCAGTCTTGTCACCACCAGAGTCCCATTAAACTTGAACAAAGGAATGATTGTCATTTGCATCAAAATATGGCTCAATCTTCAAAAAGAAATAATGGGAAATGGTATGAGGATTCCTAGAGAGTGTGGTTGGAAATTTGGAAAACAACATTATAGACCCCCTTAGCAAAACTATTAGAGTTAGCTCCATCCTTAAGAAAAGATTTATAGCAAAAATGTGACTGAATAATAGTTTTAAATCTTTACTTGATGATATCATGATCTAAGGTCAAGCTTAATGAAATATTATGCCTTGCATGATTGGTAGAATTAGATCCTATAGCCTAAGAATTAGAAAGTTATTATTAATGTTGACCCTATCAGTCTTATACAATCTATACATAATCTCATAAAACTCGCTTTCTTTTTCTCTAGAAGAATGGGTGTGGCCATGGTGAATCACTCATCCTCATGCAATTCATATCTATGTTTTTTTGTTTCTCTATGTCTTAATATTGATTCAAGATTATTCTATATGGTGGCCTTAAAATAACCTTAGTGTCACTTATCACTTTTATGGCATGGCTAGTTTTTCCTTCCTTTGGAATAAACCACTTATTTGATCACTAGGGGAACTATGATTGAACTCCAACTTAAAATAATTGAAATTAGTAACTATAACTTCTTGCCAAAAAAAAAACAAATCAATGGTATGTCCATATAGGCAAGAAAAAAATTAAAATTCATCGTTATAAGACAAAAGTATTGATGCATAAGAAAGAATGTCACCATAGCAGGCTTTTGTGTGGTAGAACTTAGGAGATATGGTAGCATGAGAGAGGTTCTACACGAGAGACTACACAGACACATCATATGAAATTTTGGGCCTTCATCCCACCATGCAACCCATATTTATATAGCTAAGGAGATCTTGTTGAAGAAATCCTTCCACCATTCTTCCCCAAGCCACATTTCCTAGGAGGGAGTGGTATATGAAGATAGGCTTATCTTGCTATACATCCATGGTCTACGGTTCATGCCTTAGCTTAATATAACGTTTCCTTCATCTTAATTCCCTTTTCTCATCCAAATGGAATTGGAAGGCATATAAGAAGGAGTCTATGTTGGTCCCTCCCACTAGCCCCCTATGTATCGTGTACACAGTCATAGGTTTGTGTTGGTTCCCTATATCGTTCCCCTAACAAGACTCTTGGGAAGGCAATTCAAAAGTGGAAAAGCATCTTAAATAGTTATATTATCTCCCATATATACTTAGCTTCCAAAATATCACCCCCATAAAATCAACATCATCAAAGTGACCTAAGTCATTAAAAGATGATGTATCCTTGTTGAAGTAATAATCTTGTTGGAAGAAGTCGAGAGAAGAAAAAGAACGAGGGACTCAAAGCAAAAGGGTCCACCAAAATTTCCAAATGGGCCATGAAGGATATACATGCAAATCTCTTCGAGCTTGCCAAGAAATAAGAAGGCTTGAAGAGAACCATGATTGTGGACAACAGAGGCAACCACTACCATATTTGTCTACATTTAGAGCATTTCATGTATATTTTGATCATATGAGAATGGATCTTTGTAAAAACACTCCTCGTTTGTAAAGGCAAAGATGGCTAAAACCCTAAGATTGTTACCCACTATCTAAGATGTTTGCTAGTATTTTTTTGGAGTCATTTTGGATATTTTTCAGGCTTTAGGACCAATTCTTAGGCTATTTTGTCCAAAACTCATGCGAACAGGTCAAAACTTTCATTATAAAAGTGAAAAACCCTAATTTTCTAAAGCGACATGCAATTGAAAAGAATTTTGGGCATCTCTCTTCTTGGGCTCTTTTCTTTCACCTCTTTCTTCTTTTGGAACTGCCATTGTTTGTTTGAGGTGTCCTAATCCCATACCCACCCAAGGTAAGTGATTTTATGCATATTTTGTTGATATATTTAGGTAGTGATGTGTGTGAAGACACTAGGACTAGGGCACTTTTTTCCCTCTTTAGGAGGTTTTTTCCCTTGGCTTGTATATACACCTATAACTCTAATAGGTCATTTTATCTTTGTACATTCTAGTGGTAATACATTCAATATTGTGTGTTGTGCTCCAAGCTTCTTCTTCTTCCTTGTGCTGTTCGTGTGCTTCCATGGACCTCAAACTCCAACAATTGGTATCAGAACATGTCACCACTTCATCCAAGGCATCATTGACACCCCTCCGATCACAATCTCAGAATCACAAAAAATTTGGCGAGCATACTCAAGGTGATTATGATTTCAAAATAGCTTTGCATTGTGGTGCCAAAATCGTGATCTGAGCTCGTTTCGACCTCCGAATGCACTATCACAATGCTTGTGCAACCAGTTTTGTCTTTTTGTGCCAATATATAAATAGGTTTTGGTTCGCTAGTATTTGTGTCTAGAAGTCTGCTACAGGTTTAGTAGAGCTCGACAGGGTAGTTCTATTCAACATTTTGAAATACAATCATTTTTCTACATCAGGGTATTTTAGCCAATGGCCATGGTTGAAAGCAATGATGTATTCCGTATGTTGGCTATTGAGGATAAGTTGTATGATAACAATTACCCATTATGGGCTTATATGATGCATCATGTATTGGTTGCAAAAGGACTATGGAATATTATGCAGGGTTTTGAAAAATGTAATGTTACACCTCCAAACATATTTGTTGAAGGTGCTGCAGATGGTGTTGGCGATGATGATATTCTTCATGTCCCTATTTGCCTTGTGGTTCTTGTTGCACCTACTATAGAGAAAATTTGTTGGGATGGCAGAGATGCTCAAGCACATGCATTGACAACCTTGTCTATCAAACGTGCTATTATTCCTCACATTCGCCCTTATCGAATAGCTAAGGATGCTTGGGATACACTTACCACTATACATCAGGCAAGGAATGAGGTTCGTGTTGCCTTTTCCTACCTCCGAAAGCACATGAATGAAGGAGATTCCATGGACAATTTTCTGCCAAAGATCAAAGATTTGATGGAATAGTTGATTTCTACTCATGAAGTCTTGCCTGATTTGTTGATATATTTAGGTAGTGATGTGTGTGAATGTCAGACATTGGTCTACAGTGTGTGTGTGGGACGAGGGCTAGTTAGCCAAGGTCCTAAGCTCGGGGGTATATCCTAAGGTATTTGATGGTTAATGGGGATGAGTGTTGCATGCTCGCCACATGGCGATGCTAGAACATTCCAGATCACTGCTATTTTAGATACAAGAGGATATAAATGGATGTGGCACACACATCATTCACATGTTTCTTTTGAGGAGAGCCTCACACTTGGTATCATATCTTGGTTTGTTGAGCTAATTTTAGAAGAACTCACGTAGTGTTGAAGATTTGTGCATGATTTTTTTCGGCGTTCGCGTTCTTCTCATCAAGCATGCGTCTGCGTTTTTCTCCCCGAATTGTTTCCTTTCTCCTCTTGTCTGCAGCTAGAGAACAAAGAGATTGAGGGAGCCCCACAGGACCCCCCCTCTTGTAGTGCTCCGTGTGACCCCGCAGAACAAAGAGATTGAGGGAGCCCCACAGGAACCCCCTCTTGTAGTGCTCCGTGTGACCCCGCCTCTCAAAGCAGCCATCAGAGAACGCGTTCTGTGACTCCCGCGCAGGCGTCGGCTCCACAATCCTGGGCGTCATCATTCGCAGGCAGTTCAGAAATAGCCGCTTACACGAATTGCCCAGACCATTTATGTTGTATTTTCAAGATTGATTTGACAAGCGCCTACGTACTCACACATCACTGTGAGCCTCTGTGCATGCTTTCCAGCTTGAACAAATCGAAGGCACTCGCTCTGTATATATGTTGCTTGGATTATATCAATACATATGGGATAATACCGTCTGAACCCGCATAACGTATTTCGCCGCTGCAGAGAAGAGAAAGGTGACACAGATCATTTACGATTTTTTGGGTACCATAGTCAAAACCTCACAAAAATAGCCAAATTGGTCATAATTTGGTCAAATTTTATCCAAATTTGGAGTTCTTGGACTTGTTAGAAAGCTCTCTCAGAGATCTTTCCAGGGAGTGGCTATAAAACCATACTTTGGGATTGTTCTTCATCAAGCACCTTCAACAAAACATTTCTTGAAGACTTGTGTGATCCACGAATCAAAGGGAGTTGATAATCTACCTGTAGCTCTTCAATTGCATGCTCCAAGAATATTAAAGGAAATCTAAGATAAGTATTTAGTCAATATTTGGTTGGTCATTCTGTTGATTATGCATACTAGAAATATTCATGCATTACGTGTAGGATGACGTAAGTAGAGCGTAAGTAGAAACGTATGTGCGGTGCTTGAGCTTTTCTTACAGGTGGTAAGTATCGGCAGGTAACGACAAGAGAAATATTTTGATTGAGGGCCTGTAGCACCCAACAGCATATTTGGAAAAGTTTTCTATTACAGGTGTTCGTCGAGAAGATAAAAAGAATAGATCATGCCTTTCGGCACATGATTTATGCTTGACGTTTTTTATTTTCTTCGAAATTATTTCGGATTTCAAAGTGACGCCGTTAGGCTGCCGAAATTTCTAAAAAAAATTAGCATGCATGTGCATTGAAGTTTAAAGAAATATATTAAAGTTTCTTTCTATTGTCTTTTCCTGTTTAGCAAAAGCTTTGACTGGTTCTTTTTCCGCTTGCCAGTAGTATTTACGTTTGTTTAGTCTTAAAAAAAAAAAAAGAAAACCAAAAGAAAAAGTTTCTTGCCTAGCATGGAACCCGAACCTTCATCACCTATTAGGACAGAATCCATTATGTCTGAACCTCCAATTGATCCAATTCAAGCTATGAACAATAGAATTTCATCCTTAGAAAGTTCTCTTCATGATATCTTGGAACACGTGCGTGGTTCTAAGAAAGAAGAAGAGCCGCTTGATTTTGATTTGCCAGAGATGGAGGTAGATGCTCCAGATGAGCATCAAACTTCAAAAGTCCTTAAAGATAGCGTTTTAGTTAGAGAAGCCAGATGGAAGCTTAAGGATCTTAAGTCGCCAAGATATCATGGCTCAACTAGCGCTAGGACTGCTGACGCGGTTGAGCAGTGGCTCAACAAATGGGAACAGTATTTCCATCTGTGTCATATCATCGATGATAGGCACAAGATTTAGCAAGCCACGTATAATCTTATGGATGTTGCACATAGGTGGTGGCATAAGATAGAGCAGGATAAGAAGGAGCCCACGACATGGGATCAATTCAAAATCCTATTTTATAACAATTTTGTACCACCTGATGAGAGGTCTAGAGCACTAGACACCTGGTTCTTCATCAGTCAAAAGAATCAGTCAATTCAGGAATACGCAGATAGGTATAGAGAGGTACTTAAGAGTTTGTCTTGGGACTCAGAAAAACTATCCAACCTTTAGTAAGAAAGGAGCGGTGTCAGTCTTTGGCATAGGCCACAGAGATGGCCTTGGTTTATGAGGATGGCCACAAGAGCACAGGTTCCCAGTGCCAGAGATCCCCATGGACTAGGGTTAGCCGACCTTTCCATACTTTGACTCCTGGCTCGGTCAGTGCACAGCCTTCTAGGGAGGCTAAGAAGGTGCACATGATCCAGACAGTCTCAGGAGGAAAGAGAAAAGTTTTTGCTCTGGCTGAGAGGGCATATAACCGATCTATTCTTACCCCTCAGCAGAAAGAGAAGGCAATGAAAGAGGGTTTGTGCTATGGATGCTTAAGACAACACTTGTATAAGGATTGTGCTAAAAAGAAAAAGATAGCAGCCACCATAGTCATAAATCCGACTCAGGCAGGGGGTGGGAGTGAGGATGAGTTTGGGGATCCCCCATCTCCATTATCATCTCCCATAGTGGCCATGACGGTCACTAAAAAGGTTCCGACTGTGCCAAATGCTGTGCTTTTGCCAGTGGCACAGAAAGGATACCGGTTCCCAGATACTGAGCTTACTGTTATGAGAGGAGTCATGGCAGGACAACCTGTCAAGGTACTCTTTGACACAGGTTCGACTCATAATGCTATTAGTTCTCGATTAGTCAAGAGATTATGCTTAGATATGATACAGTCAGATTATACTTATATCGTAGAGCTAGCCGACGGGAAGGGAACTGAGACTTGGGATAGACGAGTAGTTGATCTTCTTATTCAGATCCAGTCCTATGAGGACAGATTGGACTTTGAGATAGCGAGATTAGCTCGTTTCGACATAGTTCTTAGTAAGAAGTGGCATGCGAGGAAGAAACCAGTCATTGATTTTGCTTCGCATGTGTATCAGTTTGAGCATGAGGGAAGGAGATTACTGATCCGTGGAGAACCAGATCTCCAAGAGACGCGATTGCTGACTGCTACCAAGTTGCTCAAAATTAATTGAATATAGAGCATAGAATTGAATTGGTACCAGGAGCGAGTCCAACCACTCGGCCGCCATTTCGAATGGGTTTGCAAGAGGAAAATGAAGTCTGCAAGGTCATGGACGAGTATCTTCAAAAAGGGTTGATTAGACCCAGCTATTCACCCTTTGCCGCACCAGTTCTTCTTGTGAAGAAGAAGGATGGATCTTATAGGATGTGTGTCAACTATCGAGCACTCAATAAGATCACTATTAGACACAGATATCCTATGCCCCGGATTGATGATCTTTTAGATGCTCTAGGTGGAGCCATTGTATTTAGTAAGATAGATTTAAAGAGTGGCTATCATCAGATTAGAGTGAAAGATCATGATGTACATAAGACAGCGTTTAGGACCCGTTTTGGTCATTATGAGTATTTGGTCAGGCCCTTTGGTTTGACAAATGCTCCAACTACATTTATGATGTTAATGAATGATATCTTAAGACCTTTCATAGGAAAGTGTGTTGTTGATTTTGTGGATGATTTGCTAGTGTATAGTAGCACTATGCATGAACATGAAAATCATTTAAGATTTGTGTTGAATATTTTAAAAGAAAATCAGCTGTACGTAAATCCGGAGAAGACACAGTTGTTTCTTCCAAGGATAGAGTATCTAGGGCATGTGATTTCAGCCGATGGGGTTCAAATGGATCCCAAGAAGGTATCAGTTATTTTGGCATGGCCTACTCCTCAGGATGAGGGGCAATTACGATCATTCTTAGGACTTTCCAGTTTCTATCGAAAATTCATCTTTTCATATTCGTCGATAGCAGCACCTATGATGAACTTGCTTCAAGGCAAAATTCCATTTGTATGGAAGCAAGAGCAGCAAGAGAATTTTGATACTCTGAAACAAGCTATTTCAGAGGCTCCTATACTCAGTGGTGGATTCTCAAAAACCATTTGAGTTAGAGACCGATGCTAGCGGCATAGCCATAGGTGCAATTTTGAGTCAAGATGGCAGGCCAATAGCTTTTGAAAGTAAGAAGTTAAGTAGTGCACAATGCAATTGGCCGGTGCATGAACAAGAGTTGTATGTAGTGGTGCATTCACTTAAAGTTTGGAGACACTATCTTTATGGTGCAGACTTTAAGGTATTCACAGATCATTATACACTCAAGTATTTTTGTAGTCAGCCAGATCTTCGAGGCCGACAGGCTCGTTGGGCTGAGCTCATGCAGGAATTTCGCATGGAAATCTTGTATATCATTTACAAATTCCAGATCATAATTGGGATAGTATATCCATGGACTTCATAGTGGGGTTACAGCGGACCCAAAGGAAGCGGGATACAATCCTAGTTGTGGTGGATAGACTGAGCAAGATGGCTCATTTCATACCCACGCAGGAGATGATAGAAGCTCCACAGGTAGCGGAGTTGTTTATCCAGAATGTCTTCAGATTGCATGGGTTACCTACATCCATAGTTTCAGATAGGGATATCGGATTCACAGGACACTCAAAATGAGTAGTGGTGATCATCCATAGACAGATGGTCAGACCGAGAGGGTCAACCAAATTCTAGAGGATATGTTACGGGCATATGTGTCTGAGAGACAGACAGATTGGGATAGTTATTTGCCACTAGTAAAGTTTGCTTATAACAATAGACCTCACAAGGTGATTGGGATGTCTCCTTTTGAGATGAACTATGGCATGAATCCCACTTCTCCTAGTACCATAGGAATGCCTCGAAAATATCCTAGTGCTTCTGAGTTCTTAGCGAATCTCCAAGCAAACCTTGAAATAGCTAAAGCCAAGATGCAGCAAGCAGCTGATAGAGCCAAAGAGTATGCTGATAGGAAAAGATCTCCTAGATCCTTTGAGGAAGGAGACCGAGTCTTCCTTCAGGTACCGGCTAGATCTACTTCATTGTCCACAGGGAAGTGTAGTACACTATCACCAAGGTATTGTGGACCTTGGAAGATAGTAAAGAAGTTGAGTGATGTTGCATACCAGTTAGTGCTTCCTCTAGATTGCAAAGTCCATCCAGTGTTTCATGTCAGTAAATTAAGAAAGTATATATCTAGGGAGGATAATCTAATAGAGGGTATTGTTTCTTTGTAGGAAACCGATAGATCAAATCATTCTCCATACAGAATACTAGATAGGAGACAGAAATGGTTGAGGAATCGTGTCATCCAAGAGTATCTGGTAGCCTGGAGAGGATTACCACTTACTGACTCTACTTGGGAATCAACAGTTTTGGTTTGCAAGTACTTTCCCTCCTTGATCATTGAGGACAATGATCTTTAGAAGGGGAGAGAGTGTCAGACATTGGTCTACAGAGACCATTCCGTGTGTGTGTGGGACGAGGGCTAGTTAGCCAAGGTCCTAAGCTCGGGGGTATATCCTAAGGTATTTGATGGTTAGTGGGGATGAGTGTTGCATGTTGGCCACATGGCGATGCTAGAACATTCCAGATCACTGCTATTTTAGATACAAGAGGATATAAATGGATGGGAGGAGAGTGGCACACACATCATTCACATGTTTCTTTTGAGGAGAGCCTCACAGTGAACACACTAGGACTGCCAGGGAACTTTTTTCCCTCTTTAGGAGGTTTTTTTCCCCCGGCTTGTATATATGCCTATTGCCCTAATGGGCTTCTTATCTTTGTACATTCTCTAGTAATACATTCAGTATTGTATGTTGTGCTCCAAGCTTCTTCTTCTTCCTTGTGCTGTTCGCATGCTTCCGCAGATGTCTAACGCCAACAATTGCTATGATATGGTTGGCTCTAGTCTTTGTGATGAGAATGAGCCTGTTTTGTTTGATGAAGCACACATTTCAAAAAAGTGGATGGCTGCTATGCAACCTGAATATGATGCTATAATGAAGAACGGTACATGGTCTTTATGTGACTTGCCTCGTAGCAAGAAGGCCATTGGCACTAAGTGCGTATACAAGCTGACGCGTAAGCCTGATGGAACAATTGATAGGTATAAGGGTAGGCTTGTTGCAAAGGGTTATGCTCAGGAAAGTGCATTGATTTTGATGAGACCTTTGCTCCTACTTGCCGAATGATTATTGTTTGTAGCATATGTGCACTTGCAGCTCATCATGGTTGGAATGTACATCAATTGGACATTAAACCTGCATTTCTAAATAGTGAGTTGCATGAAGAAGTGTATGTTTTTCAGCCCCATGGCTTTGTGCAAAAGGGGCATGAAAACAAAGTGTGCAAGTTAAAAAAGGCATTATATGGTTTGAAATAAGCACCATGTGCTTGGTATGAAAAGATACATGCTTATCTCATTGCACGTGGTTTTGAAAATAGTCCAATTGAGAGCATCTTATATGTTAAGTGTGCAAATGATGTGTTTTTTATCATTGTTCTCCATGTTGATGACATGCTGCTCACTGGTCCTCATGAGAAGCATATTGCTAATTTTAAGGCTGATTTGCATGCCTCATTCAAGATGTCAGATTTGGGGCATTTGCATTATTATTTGGGCATTCAGTTTATGCAAGTTGACACATTATTGCAGTGTTTTATCTTGAAGATTGCAAACCTTTTGCCACTCCTATGGAGACAGGTTTACGATTGAGTCTTCATGATGTTGGAGATGCATTTGATGTTGTTCTCTATTAGCATGCTATTGGATGCTTGATTTACTTATGCATTACTCGACTAGATATTCAGTTTACTGTCTCACATATGTATGCATTTCCCAAGTGTCAAGCATTGGTAGGTGATTAAGCCCATCTTTTGCTACTTGAGTGGTATCGGCTACTTGGATTGTTTTATCCCAAGGGGGGATCACTATTGCCAGATTTACATGCTTTTTTAAACTCTGACTGGGCTGGTTGCTATGACACTCGTGTGTCACCAATGGTTTTGCTTCATGCTTGATAGCTCATGCATATCTTGGTTGAGCAAGAAGGAGCCTACTGTGGCCACTTCCAATTGTGAGGTTGAGTATAGGGAAGCTTTCACAATGACTATTGAGTATGTGTGGCTTAGATGCCTTATGGTTGATTTGGGTGTTGTCAGTATTTTGCCACCACCATCTCCACTGACAGCCAGAGCATATTGACAATTGCGAGGAACCCTGTGTTCCATGCTTGCACTAAGCACATTGAGGTGCATTATCATTATGTCAGGGAGAGGTTCTCTGCTAGAGAGATCAACTTGGCATATGTGCCCACACAAGAGAACACTATAGACCTTTTCACAAAGGCTCTGCCTAGGGAGAAGTTTGAAGCTTTTTGCAAATCTTTGGGTTTACTTCCTTTTGTGGATTGATTCCATATAGCTTGGAACTTCCTTATACATGAGTGCCAACTCTTTGTTCACCGCATCATTCCCAAGGGGGATTTGTTGATATATTTAGGTAGTGATGTGTGTGAACACACTAAGATCGTCGAGGCACTTTTTTCCCTCTTTAGGAGGTTTTTTCCCCCGGCTTGTATATATGACAAACTCCAAAGACCTCCATAGTCGGAGGTTTTTCCCTCTTCTTCTTCCTTGCGCTGTTCATGTGCTTCCATAGACCTCAAAATCCAACATATTTGAGGTGTATTTCTTGCCTTTAAATGCACGTATGAGGGTTGACCTTCTTGTTGAGCATGTGTGTGGACTCCATGGCTTCTTGAGACATGTAATTCATATATTTGAGTAGGTAAACATGCTTGGACTGACATTTTGAAGTTGATATACATCACTTGATGCCAACTTTTGGTGTCGTTGTCGGGGATATGCTATTGCTCAATGTCTCCATTAAAGCTTGAAGCTTGGAAGAGGTGGTAATACAACTCTATTGGAGGTGTTGTTTTGTTCTTTTGATTGTTTGAAGGTCCTTTTTACCATTTTTAACATCTTTTGCACAGTTTGCTTTTCGGCTTTTCGTAACAACTCTGGAACAATAAATAAGATCTTCATGTATGCATCTCTATCATTTTCTTCAATTTTAGGAGTGGCTTTCTTCTTGTTTTAGTTATGATTTTAGATTAACAGGCATTCCTTTTGAGGAAAACTGGAAAAAGAAAGGAAATGAAAGTGAAATGTATGAGAAGTACAATCGCCTATGAGAAAGAGAGTTTTTTGTATTCAAATGTGTGGAGAGGTCAACTATGAGCGATACAATGGAGAGCTTGGAGTGTTGTGCTCGATTGGCATGTTGAAGATTGGCAAGAATACAAGGGGCAAAGGAAGTTACATTTTTGCCATTTTTATTTTATATCTTTTTGAAAGGGATGCTAGTTTGGAGAAGACAATTTCGAAGAAAATAAGCTAGAAGATATCTTGGATCTATGAAAGGAAGTGGAGACCTAATCTAAATCCAACATAAGGTGTGAGGAACAATAGAGGAAATTGAAGAACAAACTTTTGAATTCTTTGGTATTTGTTGGTGTAAAGGACGGAATCAATACTTTGATGGAAGATTGACAATGATGTAATTCATAACAATGTTAGAGAAGCCAAATTTAGATAGAATTCCCTTGATGCAAGGTTATCAATGATGGCACTCATAACAATGTGAGATAAGCCAAGCTTAGATATGACTCCCTTGGTGTAGTAGCTACAAAAGGAAATCATAAGACTTGTCATTTGCAAATCATAAGACTTGTCTCACTTGTCTATTATTGTTCCTCAAAGTCCCAAAGTATCAAGAACCCTAGGAAAAATCCAAAGACTAAGAAAGTCAATCCAAAGGGAAGGTCACATTCATAAGAATGAGTACAATACACTAAATCTAGAGGTTACCAAAGTAACATATGTTTTGAGCTTATGGGTATTGAACAAAGAGGATAGCATACTAACATAGGTTTTGGGCTTATGGTTATTGAATATGCATTGATCTTGTATACATGTGAAGGGGTGAAGTAGTTGAATCACCTTCAGAAGAGATTGACAAGATCCATGAACATTCACTCAAGGTAAGGTTGATGCATGTACCTACCATAAAGGCTTGATGCATGTGCCTACCACAAAGTCTTGATGGTGGTCATCGTGAGCCCCTTGATCACGAGGTTTAATGGTGGTCGTTTGGTCATCTCGAGAGAGTGAAATGATCATAGACTTGTGCAATGGAGACCTAGAAGTTGGACCATAGATGTGAATCTCATCAAGAAGGCGGCAAATTGGCAATGTTCATGTGTAGGCAGTGAGTTGAAGGGGAAAAAAGGAGACTGCAGTGAGTTGAAGGGGAAAAAGGAGACTCTGCAGTCTGCAACCTTCATCATCAAGAGATGATCATGTCAAAGCCATGTGGACCGTCCGATGCTGACCGGTGGACGGTTGAAGATCGTTTAACCAGCTTGAAGTAGATCTGCCGGGGAAGTCAATTAAACTAAAGTGTTTGTAGAGAAGATCTGTAGCTAGGAAGGGGAGGCTTTTTGAAGGCGACAGACAGCCCATCTTGCTCATCGCGGGCCGAAGTTTGCTCTTCACTGTCTTTCATCTCCGGATCCGCATCCAGCCCTCCCTTCTCCTGACAACATGGGCTTCACTTCTTTCGTTGGCCGGGTTCTTTTCTCTGCAATCTTCATCTTTGCGGCATGGCACAAGTATTTTTCTGCTCTCTCCGTCACCGTGTTTTCTTCTTTTCTTTTCTTGACGTTCTGTTAACAATATCCACTCGTACTCGGAATCTGCTTATCTTAATCGAAATGGTCTATCTTCCTAACGTCTTTCTGTGTTTCATCTCGTCGACCCCGTGATTCGCAACATTATTGTGTGTGCTGCAAAAGCAATGACAGCTTTGCCATAATTCATCAATTGAGTTACGAAACTCAAACACATACATGAGAGGAGAGAGCTAAGTCAGGAGGTACATGAAATTTTCCAGTTCTCCAACAGCGATGTCCTTCTTGCGCCTGTCGAATGGTTAAAAGAGGACAAGCATCATTGTATGGATGCGCAGTTTCAGAAGCTGTTTAGACGATCGGGGAGAGAAGGCGGGCACTGTTTTCAATAAAGATCGATATAAAGAAAGCTTCATATCCGGGCTGCGGGTGACTGAATCCAACTAATTTCGCATTAGCAGGCTAAACATTTACCACCTGTGGTGGGTCCATGCATTTTTACTGTCCCTCCTCTACACGCATCGCTCTCGGGCGGGCGGGGTGGGTAGATGTTTTTTTCACACTTTCCCCTTTGTTTATTACGAGGACGGCAGCAAGTGAGAATGGTTTTCGTTCGATGTGCTCATCCGTTCTGTTGGAAAATTGCCATCGTTTCTTCTTCGCCCTTTCGGACGATTGATGTGATTTCAGAAAAAGATATTTCCTTAGGATTTTTTTTATGTGATCTCTCGGTTTAGGATTTTTATCACATCTCAATGCTTCTCTGAAAACTCCCTTGCTGTTGATGTACAATGTCAAGATGAAGCCGAGAAGCCAGAGGTTGACTCGACGTACTGTTTTAATATCACACAATGCTTACGCAGGTTTTAAATTCTTTCTATTTAGTGGTATCCAGAATGCATTTTGGTCTTTTAGGGCTCGATGATTATTGCCATTACTCCAATTCGTCACGCATTATATGACAGTAACCATGGCCAGTTTGGACTGTACTTGCATTATATCGTTTCTATACGATTGCAGAACTAGCTCGAGCTTGTTGATTGCTCCGTATAGGATATGCTGCAGCTAGTATGTTTTCGGTTCCGAGTTTGGTCGATTTAGTGTATTTCATAGTATTTCCTGATTGATATCCACAGGATCACTGATTTTGGAGAAGATGGCGGCAGTGCCTTGAAAGTTATGAAACCAAAGATGGATCTTTTCATAAGCCATATAACGTCACGTGGTGTCTCACTGCCTGAAATAGAGGTATCATGTTGATTTTTCCTGTAGTGGCACTTTTACGCTTACTCAATCGTTTCCAGTTACAGTTGCTTATCTTGATACGCTTCTGTTTTCAGCTCAAGTATTTACTTATGGCTGCCATAGCTCTTGAAGGTTTGGGTGGAATTCTTTTTACTCTGGGGTCAACACTAGGAGCTCACTTGTTGGTAACACATATCACCTTAGACGCTGGCAATCTTTAGCCTGTTTGATAAGGAATTTTTTGGTCTGTTTAATTGATAATACTAGCGCATGCTATCCCTTGGTGGCAGATTATTTTCCTCCTTTTTGTGACACCAATCATGCATGACTTCTACAATTATGAGGTATCAAGTCCTGAGTACGTCAGAGAGTTCACACAATTTTTGAAAGTAAGTGCTGCTCTTTCTTCTGGTTCCAAGCTCTCACATACCTACACATGCATGCATGCATGCATGTATGTATGTATGTATGTATGTATGCATGCATGCATGCATGCATGCATGTATGTATGTATGTATGTATGTATGTATGTATGTATGTATGTATGTATATATGCATGCATGCATGTATGTATGTATGTATGTATGTATGTATGTATGTATGTATGTATGTATGTATGTATGTATGTATATATGTATGTATGTGTGTGTATATGCATGCATGTATGTATGTATGTATGTATGTATGTATGTATGTCTATATGTATGTATGTGTATGCATGTATCTCTGTATGTATGTATGTATGTATGTATGTATGTATGTATGTATGTATGTATGTATGTATGTATGTATGTATGTATGTATGTATGTGTGTGTGTGTGTGTATGTATGTATGTATGCATGCATGCATGCGTGTGTGTATGTGTATAGATTAGGCATTCCATTTGGGTGGTTGTAATACTCTTCTTCCTGTATGCAGAATCTCTCACTTCTTGGTTCTTTGCTGTTCTTTTTGGGTATGACGAATTATGCAGCAAAGAGGTCAAAGAAGAAGGTTGTGAAGCCCAAGGACAACTGAAGAATCATGTATTAATTTCCTGTAAAACTGCAGGATCACCTATTTGTAGGAATCACTGTGTCGATCAATTTTGCAGGGTTGTAATTCTTTTCGTCTTTGAGTGGATACACAGTAGAAGCAATTCTTTCAGATTATTTTAAGCACATCAAACTTCTTTCTAGGTTAGCACTATATCTCGGTTTCCTTTTCAAACGCGATTCTGTGGATTATGTTTTTTGCTTGTACAAATAAATAATGCTATCCATTGGAAGCAACTCTGGCTGCATGATGTACCATGTATGGTCTATGTTCACCTGTGGGTGATGTATTTCGTCTACCTGCTCTTCTGCGAATGTCAGCATGGAGTCTTAATAAGTATCTTAGACATGGTTGTATTGGGGCATCCATCTCTCGATTGGACTTGGATTTTTTTTGTAACTTTTAGTATTCTTGAAATATTTAAGTATTTGATCATGAAATATCTCAATGACCATGAGAAATCTGGTTGGCATAACGGTATTCAACTTTTTGTTTTTTCTTAAATAACGTGAGATTATGTTTTGTCTGTAAGGGATGTAGGCTAGAAGGCAATGTGTAAACTATTTTCTCCAATATAATCTTAGAACACTTTCATTTCATGTCTGCATTTGTCATGATACGTAGAAGCTACCATGATTTGAGGGAGAGAGACAGTTCTTGTATATGCAAGCACAAGTCCATGCATAACGCACAAGACTAGAGTGAATGGAGGATATAAGCTGGATGAGAAGGCTGAAATGAGGGTTGGATATGCTTTAGAAGAATAGTTATCTCATTCATGTGTTGCAGGAGTGATTACTGGCAGTTGAAAACGGACAAAATGCGGTATACTTGAAGTATCATAATTGTTCATTCACTAAATGAGGTTATGATTCTACCCTACTTTAAAGTGACTCTACATTGCCTAACTAGGACATCATTTTTGCATTCTTTCCTTCAAGTTATTCTGCATTATGAGTTCAATCCCAAAAATATTTGGAATGATCCAAAAGTCAGTTATGATCATAAGCGAACTCGGTGGCTCCTCTATTGAGTATAAGCAACATTGATCCTATTGCCCTAGATATGAATAAAAATAACAATGGAAACATTTTCAATAGATGAAGCAACAAAGTAGATATGTTATTAGGATCTTCAGTGCACGCACACAAAGGGAGAAAGAAGACGAAATAGGAATCAGAAACCGAGAAACAATCGATGCGATATTGGGTGCAATCTCCCCCTGTGTACTTTGATGGAAGAGTCTCTCAAAGCACATGTATTTATAGGTTTATTTCAATTATGTCTTGAAAATAGAAGTTACATGAGGGCCGTCGCTTTTAGAAGCGACTTTTAGGAAAAACTACTTTATTTATAGAAGGCGTCACTTTCTAAAGTGAACCACTACTTTTACAACAAGATAAGCCTAAATATAACTATTCTAGAAGTCTTCAATTTAGTCTTCGAATTTATTTATTTATGCGCATCCACTTGTATCCATGCCCTCATGCTTCTTCACTTGCTAGATCAAACACAACCACATTAAAACCTTCTGGATATTTAAAACATTAAAAATCCATTTAACCTTCCATAATTCCATAATATACAACATGCCTCCCAGTTGACAAGCAACTGACCTCAGTTGATAAATATAAAAATAAACATGAATGATCATTCGCATGTTCCATCACTGAACAATAGTAAGCATGAACCATGTAAAACACATGCATGGAATCGGAAACCTGAAAGTTTAATGTAATTGGGAATGATATGCAAAAATTAAATGATCATAGTGAGGTGATAAGAAAGTCTTATGTAAGTCAATATTCTAATTCATTTTCAAAAGTATATCTAAAGTATGATCCTACATACTAAATTCTGTGTAAATGCATTACACATAATCAAAGAAAATTGGGCTAGCAAAAAGATTGTTATTGTTGATGTGGCTGTTGCAAACGGATCCTCTTGATAAGCAATTGGTACTCATTCTCCGCATCATGAGCAAAGGCAATGGCTTCATGAAGCGATGTAGGCTGGCATGAGCGAAGTTTTGCTTTAACCTCCTTCTCTATCCCATCATCATACTTCTTCTTCATAGTATCGTTGGAAACATCTTTAAGCAAGCAAAGAGTTACTAAGTATTGGTAGAATCGGTCCGTATAGGTTGTCAATGTATCACTTTTCATCCATGTAAATTTAGCCCATAATTGTCGAACATGTAGGTTGAACTGTAAGGGTAGAAAAGAATCCTTAAACTCTTCTTGAAAAGCCTTCCATGTGCGTGGACAATCTGCACTATGATAAAGATCATTCCACCATAGCTGCACTCTTCCTACCAAGTAATTGGTAGCAAACTTGACTTTCTTATTTTTTGAATATGACTCATCGGAATAGAAATCATTGAATAGAGAGATCCATGACAGGACAAATCAGCCATCCTTTCGTCCATCGAATTGGAGCATAACATAGCGTTCTTGTACAGCTTGTTGAGTTGCTTGAAGTTCTTGTCGCATAATCTCTAATTGTTGGGTGCGCTTCCACATATGTGAGCTTAACTTGGGAATTGGAAAAGGAAGAGGGAGGTGAAAGTTAATGTAAATATCACAAAAGGGAGATAGAGTGATAACTCAAAGAGATGGAGTAGCGGTTAAAGTACTTCCCTTGTTAAGTACGAGGTTGTGGGTTCAAATCCTCCTATCTTAGGGAGACTAAAACTCTCTATTGCCACTCAAAATTAAAATTGCCTTGCGCATAGCCAACAACTACCAACGATCGCCAAAGGAACCTTGGGTGCCAATGTTGCCAATGTTGCCAATGTATTGCCTAAGTTATTGCCTAAGTTGTTTGCTTTAGTCGATGCTTTGGAGTAAGCTGCAAGTGTAAACGCAGGTGTAGATGCAGGTATAAACGCAAGTTCTGGTTCTAGAAGTGAAACTGAAACAGAAGCAGAAGCGGAAGCGGACGCGGATTCGGATTCGGATTCCGATTCAGATCGCGAACAGAGAACACAAAGGGAGATAGAGTGATAACTCAAAGAGATGGAGTAGTGGTTAAAGTACTTCCCTTGTAAGTAGGAGGTTATGGGTTCAAATCCTCCTACCTTAGGGAGTCTAAAACTCTCTATTGGCACTCAAAATTAAAATTACCTCTCGCGTAGCCAACGATCGCCAAGGGAGCCTTGGGTGCCAATGTTGCCAATGTATTGCCTAAGTTATTGCCTAAGTTCTTTGCCTTAGTTGACACCTTGGAGTAAGCCGCAGGTATAAATACAGGTTCTGGTTCTGGAACTGAAACTGAAATAGAAGCAGAAGTAGAAGCGGAAGCGGAAGCGGACGTGGATTCGGATTCGGATCGCGAACAGAGAATGCAAAAAATCCCTTTGGTAAACAATCTTCTCTGGAGTGATACGTGCCAAGCTCTAATACCACTGTTATTAGGATCCTCAGTGCACGCACACACAAAGGTAGAAAGAAGACAAAACAGGAATCAGAAACAGAGAAACAATCGATGTGACATTGGGTGCAAATCTCCCCCCGTGTACTCTGATGGACGATTCTCTCAGAGTACATGTATTTATAGGTTTATTTCGATTACGTCCTGCAAATAGAAGTTACATGAGGGCCGTCTCTTTTAAAAGCGACTTTTAGGAAAAATTACTTTATTTACAAAAGGCGTTGCTTTCTAAAGCGAACCACTACTTTTACAACAAGATAAGCCTAAATATAACTATTCTAGAAGTCTTCAATTTAGTCTTCAAATTTATTTATTTATGCGCATCCACTTGTATCCACGCCCTCATGCTTCTTCACTTGCTAGATCAAACACAACCACATTAAAACCTTCTGGATATTTAAAACATTAAAAATCCATTTAACCTTCCATGAGTCCATAATATACAACAAGATACTTCTGTCCAAGAAATTTTCAATAACAAGAATTTAGAATTTTTGAAGGATATTATCATAAAATAAGATCGTGACGTAAGTGTCCGATTTTGTTCAAACGGATTTAAAAATGGACATCATTTGATTAGTCTATTGCTAACTCAAAATCTTGAGGTTGGACTTAAGTATAGGTCCATGTGCTTTCTAAAAAAAAGTAAGGTGGTGTGGCTTAATGATTAATTTGTTTGATCATTTAATGGGAGGTCTTGTGTTCAAGTCTTGTAAGGAACAAGGAGAGTTGAATATATTTTATTCAAACCCAACTCCAAGCTTCTAGAAGCTAGTTAACTAGGATACTTGGAACACATGTAGCTACATGGTTGACACTTGGATGGATAATCTCAACCTCCAAGAGAAGGTAATCCCTTGGAGAGAGCTACATATAGATGCATAAGGTTGGGGGGAGAATCATCTCTCTTGTAGGTGGTGCTCCTAATTCCCTAGTCCTTCACACATTTCTCCTTGAGTATATTTTAGTCAAGCCTAAGTCCAAGCTTCTGGAAGCTCTAACTCTAATTAATTGGGATACTTGGAACCATATAGCTACATGCTTGACACTTGGATGGATAATGTCAACATGCAAGAGAAGGCATCCTTAGGAGAGAGATATATATATAGAGGCATAATGTTGGGAAAAGAATCATCTCTCTTGTAGGTGGTGCTCCTAATTCCCTAGTTCTTTGCACTAGTATTAGAGCTCTTGAGTGATATCCCATGAAGACCTTGGGTGTGATCTTTGTACTTGAGATGGAAGACAATTCTTTTCATTCATTCACTCACACGTGATTTCATTGTTCTTTATCTTGAAATTTCTCAAAAATTGGGCTTTTATCATGTGTTATCCTATTCAAGTGTGTGTCTCGTTTTCAAATAGTTATTCTACCAAAAACAATCAATTTTTGAGGTCTACTTGACACGATAGAGCTCCTATTGGAGCCAACAACCCACGTACCTCACACACATCTAGTTGTTTGCTTTGATGCTCATATAGGCCAATTAGACTACCATTGCCCGACAATGCTCAAAGGTGGTTAATGTTTGCAGCCAAGCACAAAGAGAGATCTCATCATGCTCTTCTTCTGAATCATAGATATAGGAATGCCTTTGCTCTTCTATGCCATTTAAGATATTTTGGATGTGTATATGAGATAATTCTCTCTTGCTCCGCACAATTTCAGGTAAAAAGTTTTGCCTCAATAACCCATAAGCAATAAATTCCAATAGGTAGACCTTCACAGCACCGATTTCACGAGAAGTTGGTTCCTCCTTTTTTGATACATGAAGTTCTCGCCTTCTTTACTCTAACATATAGTATACCTTGGGTCGCATATACTCGTATATGGGATTAAGATGTCAAATCTTTTCCTTCCCAATTTGGTAGATGGATATGCTTATTGAAGACTTGTTCTCTTCTTCCACTTCCTTCTTTGCATGCATATTTCAGCCTCTCTATTACTTACAAACATCCAAATTCTTTATACACTCGTTTCATTGTGGAACCAAGTGGTAAGAGATATGAAGAGACGAATCAATATAGAATATATATTAGCCTTAATGCTTGGACAAAGAATAAGACTCTTTAGAAAAAGAACGGGGAGAGGATCATGCAAGTGAAGGGTCAATGGTTTGCTTCATCAACTCCTATTTGGAGAAGGTGCAAAAGATAAAGGGGATGTTGTTAGGCTGTTGCTGAGAAAGTTCAATTGTATTATTGGCATCTGTAGAAAAACCGGCTGCCCCTTGTATGTTAGTCCAATTTTTTGTATTGAAACTAGTAATTTTGGTATTATGAAACCCAAGAATCCTTCAAACAATCCCATAGATCTCGACACTTGCCCTATCTTTTTCTTGAAAAACCCCAACCATCCATGAATTTCTCCCTTTATAATTCTAAAAAACCATAATAGAATCAACTCGAGATGCCATAAATCAAGATGATGTTTACAATCCTCAACCTAATCAGATAAGTATCAACAAAGATGAGTTCCAAATCAGTAATTTAATGAAATCAACAAATATGTGCGTCATATAAGATGTCATCCTAGTACTTCAACAAGGGTATAGGATGAATGCAAAATAAGCTACATTGGTTAAACATGAATTTGATAGATTATTAGAATTTGGATTCATAGTTCCTATGAAAATCTCGGATAGCTATCACTAGCTATAATTATCACAAAGAAGAACAAGAAATTGTGCATCTATGTAGATTACATGAAGATCAATGCTTCCACTATCCTCGACCTTTTTCCACTCCCTTTCTTAGATAGTATGCTAGATGAAGTTGATTTTTTGAGGTGTATTCATTTATGGATGGTTTTAATGGCTATAATCAAGTGCAGATGGTGCAATATGGTATACAAAAAATAAATTTTATTACAAATTAGGGAGTATATCTCTCTAAAGTGTTGAAGTTTGAGGTCTCTAGAAGCACACAAACAACACATAGAAGAAGAAGAAGCTTAGAGCACAACACAACATAGAATGTATTACCAAGTGAATACACAAAGATAAGTAACCCATTCAAGCTGGTGGAAAAATCTCCTAAAGAGGGAAAAAAGTGCTTTGATAGTGTCCTTAGTGTGTTCACAAACCTCACTACCAAAATATATCAACAAATCCCTCTTGGGAGTGATGTGGTGAACAATGAGCTAGTACTCATGTATAAAGAAGTGCCAAACCATGTGGAAAGAGATAAATCCACAAAAGGAAGTAAGCCCAAAGCTTTGAGAAAAGCTTCAATTTTCTCCCTAGGTAGAGCCTTTGTAGAAACGTCTACAACATTATCCTGTGTGGGCACATAAGACAAATTGATCTCTCCAACACATAACCTCTCCCTAACATAATGATACTGCACCTCAATTTTCTTTGTGCAAGCATGGAACATAGGGTTCCTTGCAACCACCAATGAGCTACTAATTGTCAATAGCCAAAAGGCATGTGAGCCATAAACACTCAACAAGCGCTATGAAAGATGCCCTATACTCAACCTCACAACTAGAAGTGGCCACAGTAGGGTGTTTCTCTCCGAATCAAGATATGAATAAGCCACCAAGCATGAAGCAAAAACCACTAATGGTCACATGCATGTCATAGCAACCAACTCATTTTGAGTAAAAAAAAAGCATGTGAATCCAACGATAATGATCCTCGGGATAAAACAATCGAAGTAGTTTGGTACAACTCAAATTGTGAAATATGTGCTTAACCACCTGCTAATGCTTGACACCTGGGCAATGCATAAACTTGCTCATGTGAGAGATGACAACCTAAATATTAGGCCTTGTTATGCACAAGTAAATAGCGCATCCCACAACCTAATGATAGAGAACAACATCAAATGCATCTCTAGCATCATGAAGGCTCAACTGTAAACTTGTTTGCATGGGAGTGGCAATAGGTTTGGAATCTTCAAGGCCAAAACACTGCAATAATGTGTCAATATATTTTTTTGACACAAAGCTATTCCTCCATCAAATTGCATAAACTAAATGCCCAAATAATGATGGAAATGGATTTGATATCTCAAAAGAGGCATGCAATTCAGCCTTAAATTCAGCTATATGCTTCTCATTAGGACTAGTGACTAGCACATCATCGACATATACAACAACGATTAGAAGTACATCATTTTCACGCTTAAGATATAAGGCGATCTCAGTTGGACTGTTCTCAAAACCATGTGCAATCAAGTAGGCATGTATATGTTCATAGCAAGAATGTGGTGATTGTTTCAAACCATATAATGCCTTTTTCAACCTGCAGACTTTGTTCTCATGCCCTTTTTGTACAAAACGATCGGGCTCAAACACATACACTTCTTCATGTAAGTCACCATTTAGAAATTGAATTTTAATGTCCAACTGATGTACATTCCAAACATGATGAGTTGCAAGTGCACAAATGCTATGAACAGTGGTCACTCAAAATGTGAGAGTAAAAATCTCATCAAAATCATTGCCTCTATCTTGAGCATAACCTTTGGCAAGAAGCCTAGCCTTATACCTATGAATTGTTCTATCAAGCTTATGTTTCAGCTTGTATACTCATTTAGTGCCAATGGCCTTTTTTGTATGGAGGCAAATCACATAAAGGAAAAGTACCATTCTTCATAATAGCATCATATTCTAATTGCATTATAGCCATCCAATTTTTTGAGCTTTGTGTTTCATCAAATGAAAGAGTTTCATCCTCATCACAGAGACTAGAGGCAACCATTATATAGCAATCTAATGCAAAGGAAGCACTATGAGAGCTTGAATGGGTATGATATGACAAAGGTGCATCTAATTTACTATCTCTCAAAGTCTACACTAGCCATTTAGGCATGATTTTAGCATCTGCTATGTCAATGCTCTCATCAACAAGTGCATCATGTAAATCTGCATAAAAAATGGAATGATCTACATCATCATGTGGAACTTGTAAAGGCTGAGAAATTGCCTCATTTGGACTAGCATTTGATTATCCACCTTTAAAAAGAGGCACCAAAGTGTCATACATATCTTTATAGCTAACTGAAGTCTCCTTAGAACATGAAACCTAGCACTCTCTAATCAATGAATTAGTTCCTCACTTTTGGCTATCATTGGAAATTGTTTTGAATCGTAGCATACATTTTGTAAATCACTTGATCGATGATTAGTACAACATTTTTAGATCAAACATCCAACAAGTTGATTCTACTATCTATGAGCTAATGGGCTGTCTAAGAGTACAAATGAGGTAATATTGAGTATGCTCAAGAAAATGATCTTGGATTATCTAGCCAATTGGGATCAATATTTTCCAATGGTCTTATGTACTTATCCCATAGTCTATAAGTTAGCAATAGGATGCATGCCTTTTAAATTGGCACATGTCCTAGAGGCAACATCACCCATGGAATTCATTGTTTGCAAATCTAAGGAAAGCAACAATAGAAAAGTTGCTATCAAAAGATAATTTGGATGAAAGAATTTTGTAATTACTAGGAAGAAAATTGACATTTGTTCACTCTACTTCTCCAAACAATGTAGGATAGACATAGTAAGTTTTATGATTGGTGTTTCAAGCATAATATCTTCGATCCGGGAGATATAGTTCACTAATTTAGCTCATAGATGCAACAAAGGTCAAGAAAATTCAAAATATGATGGTGCGACTCTTTTTTAATAATAAGGGAAATAATGATGGTTTGACTATTATGTAGATACTCAACGGAATGAGCCGAACACATGCAATAAATAGATCTAAGCTTTAACATTACAAAAATAGGGATGCACTGATTCCGACTCTTCAATGCCCAAGGCACTCATGTATATATGTATTTAAAAAACAAATAGTACTTCATTAGGTAGCATAAGAATGAAAATATTGATAATGACACGACACTTTCAAAGGGATTGGAAGGATGCACGTGGAAATTCATTGTATCCTCACATGATCATGAGAGATTAACAATAATAATTTGTCAATCGGATGAGAAGATATCCATGTGTTTGAGATATGGGGTAGTTTTGATGGATGGGAAAAAATAAATAAACACTAATTATCTGTCTAATCATAGTCAAACACAAATGACACACAGATGGTAAAATGCTCATAACGTTGAACTTATCACTTCAAACATATTCATCTTTTGGTATAGTTCAAAACCTTTCATCGAGAACAACACAATAACTTGGATATATTCCTTAAATTTGTGCCTATGTGCAACTGAAAAGGGTTTAAACATCTCCGAAACAATCATACAAGTAGTACACAAGAACTTCTGTATGCAAATAAGCAAATCAATGATAAAAAGAAGAAACTGTGAGATAGATAAGGGTTTAGGGACTATCCACATTTGGTAATAAACCATCCAATTAACCTAGAAGTACAATAAACATGCAAGAAAACTTGGGAGTGAGTTTGGGAGAAGAACTCACTCTCTTCATATTTCAAAATGATCAAAATGAAAAAAATTCCTTAAAACACGGGGATGGGCCCTTTATAGTGCCCTTCCTTTGTACCGGTTTTTACCAAAAAAAGTACATGAGGATTTCTTCTTGAATTTTCGATTAATCCTTTACTAAATTCTACTACAAAAGCAGGAATCCTTCAAACTATGGATTCCTCTTTAACCCTTGCTAGCCAATCTTCTTCTTCTTGATTGCATAATGATACCACGGAAGGCCCCTCCTCCTAGACATATCATCTCTAATAATTCTAGGGATTTATGTTATTGGAGTTGGAATTGTTTTCAGTGAAGAACATTTCTAGTATTTAGAGAAGTAATTTAACAAGATCCAATTTGCGTTCTTTATTGGACAACTTTCATGTGTGGCTAAGTTCTACAACCATGACCTCTAAAATTTTGCTTCTTTTTCTTTAAACTCGAATCTAGTTGTTTCATGTGAAAATTACTCTCCTTTATGATACTACAAGAAGGAAAAAAATATTTTTCTTGATATATTTTGGTAGTGATGTGTGTGAACACACTGCCACTTTTTTTCCCCTCTTTAGGAGGTTCTTTTACCCCAACTTGTATATATGCATATTACTCTAATGGGTCACTTATCTTTGTACATTTCACTTGGTAATACATTCAGTATTGTGTGTTGTGCTCCACGCTTCTTCTTCTTCCTTGTGCTATTCATGTGCTTCCACAGACCTCAAACTCCAACAATTGGTATCAAAACAAGTCACCGCTTCATCTAGGTCATTGTCAACACCCCGTCGATCACAATCTCAGAATCGCACAAAAATTGGTGAGCATACTCAGGCACTTAGTAGTTTAAAACAACTTCATTGGTGTCAAATTGGCAATCTGAGCTCATTTCAACCTCCAAAAGCACTATCATAGTGCTTGTGTAGGCAATGCCCTTTCGTGCCAAGATATAGAGGTTTTAGTTTGTCAATACAAGCAACTCAAAGTTCACTACAAATCTAGCAGAGTTTGACAAGGTATTTTTATTCAACTTTTCAAGATACAATCACTTTTTTTGCATCAGGTTAATTTAGTCAGTGGCCATGGCTGAAAGCAATGATGTATTTTGTATGTTGGCTGTTGAGGATAGATTGGATGGCACTAATTACCCAATATGGGCATGTATGATGCATCATGTATTGGTTGCAAAAGGACTATGGAATATTGTGTAGGGTCTTGAAAATTGACCTACCACATCTACAAATACAATCATTGAAGGTGATCTAGATGGTGTTGAAGATGACGAGCTTCAAATTCCTATTCGTGTTGCGGTTCTTATTGCACCTACTTTATAGAACAACTTCGTTGGGATGGCATAGATGCTGAGGCACATGCATTGATAACTTTTTTGTCAAATGTGCCATTACCCCACACATTTGCTCTTGTAGAACATCTAAGGATGTTAGGGATACACTTACCACTTTATATTTGGAAAGAAATGAGGCTTGTGTTGCTTACCTCTAAAAATATTTGGAGAGTGATCACATGAATGAATGAGATTCCATGGACAATTTTTTGACAAAGATCAAAGATTCAAAGGAGCAGTTGATTTCTCCTCATGAAGTCTTGCAAGACAGTTCACTTGCGTAGATTGTTCTAAATGGTCTTCCAAATTCATACCAAAGTTTTGATTCTACTCTTCGATTGATGATGAAAGACAATCCAAATGCCTTAACATTTGAGGAGTTAGTCTCTGTTTTCTTGCAAGAAGATCAATCAAGATAGAATAGGTCCATTATGGGTGTTCTCGATCAAGCTTTCCTAGCTAGTCAAAAGGGAAAAGGTAAATGGGGCTCATCTACTAGTAAGTAGAAATATGCTAATTCTAAATAGTCATAAAAGGAAGAAAAAGATGAGAAGAAATCAGAAAAGCAGAAATTGTTTTGCAAATATTGTAAAGGAAATAATCATTTCATAAAGAGTTGTCCAAAAGTGGGTGCAAAAGAAGCAAAGACAAAAGAGGCTAGAATGGTTTTCATAGAGGCCTTTGCACCTAAAACAAAGTCTGCTAATCTTATGCACAATGAAGAATGAGTCTTTACTACTGTTTGCAGTTATGACCCATCTTCTCATGAATAGAGTATGTTTGTAGTAGACTCAGATCTTTGGTACTTTGATAGTCGGGCAACAAAACATATTACCTCACAACACAGTTTCTTTAGTTCACTTGAGCTTGCCCCTATAGGGAATACTGTCACATGTGCTAACAACAACTTTTATCCCATAATGGGAACTGGCAAGATCATTATGACTACTGCTAATCATAGTTCTTTTACATAGTCACATGCTTTGTTTGTGCCAGAGATCAAGAAAAACCTGTTGTCCATTTTCACATTAGTCAAGGTTGGCTTCATTGTCAAATTTATTGATGATAGATGTATAGTTCATGATATGTGAAATGGTGATGTTATTATTGCTTTTGATATTTTATATAATGGGCTGTAAAAGCTCATAGATTATGTGAAATCTGTGAATGATTCAACATGTGTAGTTCAAGATTCTCAGGCTATGTCAGATGCAAAGCTTTGGAATGCATGCTTGGTGCATCTGAATTTCGCTAGTTTGCTATGCTCGCAAAAATCTAAAATGGAGTCCTCTCTACTCAAACTTGAGAAACCTTGTAAACATGTTTGTGAAGGTTGTATTTTGGGCAAAATGCAACATTCCTCCTTCCAAAAAGATGGTTCAGTTTGAGCTACTAAAAAATTGGAGTTTGTTCATAGTGATGTCTCTAGTCCTATGCATAGACCCTCTTTTGGGAACTACCTTTACTTCACGACTTTTATTGATGATTTTTCCAAGCATGCATGGGTGTATCTTGTGAAAGAAAATTCTGAAGTGTTTATGTGCTTCAAAGAGTCTCTAGATTTGGCTAGAAATCTGTCACCATGCAAAATGGGCACCCTCCATTCTGATCGACAGGGGGAATATATGTCTTATGATTTTAATGCATTTCTGGTTGAACGTGGGACAAACCATCAATGTACAATACCCTATATACCTCAACAGAATGGAGTTGCTGAAAGAAAGAGTAGGTCACTCATGGAGATGGAGAGGTGTATGGTCAAAAGTCAAGCTTTACCACATAGCTTTTGGCTTGAGACTGTTATGTGTGCAACATATGTACTTAACAAGTGTCCCACCAAAGCACTGTAGTTTATCACTCCATATGAGGTTTGGCATGATAAGAAGACATTTGTTGCTCATTTGTGGGTTTTTGGTTGTCTTGCATATGCATTAGTGCCAAACAACGTAGAAAATTAGATGATAAAGTAGTGAAATGTATTTTTATTGGGTACAATTCCAAAAGCAAAGGCTACTGTCTATATCATCCAGAGACTAAATGCATTTTGGTTAGTCATGATGTTGTTTTTGTAGATGATGCAATTCATCCATTACTTTCATGTACCAAGGAGACTTCTGTTAGTTCTAGAGATGTGTATGACACTTTGCTGCCTCTTTTTATAGGTGGACAATCAAGTGTTGGTCCAAATGAGGCAATTTCTCAACCTTTACAAGTTTCATGTGATGATGTAGATCATTCCATTTTTTCTGCAAATTTACATGATGCACTTGTTGATAAGAGGGCTGATATAGAGGAGCCAAAGACTATGCCTAAATGGCTGGTGTATAATTTATGAGATAGCAAATTAGATGCACCTTTGTCATATCGTACTCATTCAATTTCTCATAGTGCTTCTTCTATATCAGATTGCTATGCTATGGTTGCCTCTAGTCTTTGTGATGACAATGAGCTTGTTTCATTTGATGAAGCACAAAATCAAAAAATTGGATGGCTACTATGCAATCAGATTATGATGCTATTATGAAGAATGGTACCTAGTGTTTATGTGATTTTCCTCTTGGCAAGAAGGCCATTGGCACTAAGTGGGTATGCAAGCTGAAGCATAAGCCTGATGGAATAGCGGACAAGTATAAGGCTAGGCTTGTTGCAAAAGGTTATGCTTAAGAAAGATGCATTGATTTTGATAAGACCTTTGCTACCACATGCCGAATGACTACTATTCGTAGCATATGTGCACTTGCATCTCATCATGGTTGGAATGTACATCGGTTGGACATTAAAACTATATTTCTAAATGGTGAATTATATGAAGAAGTGTATGTTTTCAACCTCCTGATTTTGTGTAGAAAGGGCATGAAAACAAAGCATGGAGGCAGAAAAATTCATTATATGGTTTAAAGCACCACGTGCTTGGTATGAAAAGATACATGCCTACTTGATTGCACATGGTTTTGAGAACAATCCAATTAAGAGCACCTTATATGTTAAGCGTGCAAATGATGTGCTTCTAATTATTTTTGTCTTTGTTTATGACATGTTGCTCATTGGTCCTAATGAGAAGCATGTTGCTGATTTTAAGGCTGATTTGCATGCCTCATTTGAGATGTTAGATTTGGGGAATTTGCATCATTATTTGGGCATTTAGTTTATGCAAGGTAGAATAGCTTTGTGTCAAACAAAATATATTAAAACATTATTGCCATGTTTTGGCTTTGAAGACTGCAAACCTATTGCCACTCCTATGGAAACATGCTTACGATTGAGTCTTCATGATGCTAGAGATGCATTTGATGCTGTTCTCTATCAGCATGATGTTGGATGCTTGATTTACTTATTTATAACTCGTTTCCATATTTAGTTTTCTATCCATGCCTTATGGCTAATTTGGGTGTTGGTCAGCCTTCTCCCACCACCATCTTCACTAACAGCTAGAGTGCATTGATAGTTGTGAGGAACCATGTGTTTCATGCTTGCACTAAGCACATTGAGGTGCACTATCATTATGTCAAGGAGAGGTTCTCTACTAGAGAGATCAATCTAGCCTACATGCTCACACAAGAGAACGTTGTAGACCTTTTCACAAAGGCTCTACCTAGGGAGAAGCTTGAAGCTTTCCACAAAGCTTTGGTCATACTTCCTTTTGTGGATTGATTCCACATAGCTTAGCACTTCCTTATACATGAGTGCCAGCTCCTTGTTCACCGCATCACTCCCAGGGGGGATTTTTTGATATATTTCAATAGTGATGTGTGTGAACACACTAGGATTGTTGTGGTAATTTTTCCGTCTTTAGGATTTTTTTTCTTGTGGCCTTTATATATGCCTATAACCCTAACATATCACTTATTTTTGTACATTTCACTTGGTGATACATTCAATATTGTGTGTTGTGCTCCAAGCTTCTTCTTCTTCCTTATGTTGTTGCGTGCTTATGTATATCTCAAACTCCAACAATTTTCTATGATGCTACAAGATGCCATAGAAGAATTTCACTATGTTGTCTAGAGAAACCTGCAAAGAAGGATTCTTTGAATATTTTCATATAATATGAGGGAGAAACATTAAAGGAAAATAATAGGCCCATAAAAAATCTAGTAAGGCACTTGTTCAAATCGAAAGATTTTTTTCCTTTGAAAGTAGGCCAATTGTTAGCATAGATCACAAGTGAGATTTAGTAAAAGCATTAATGCAAACTTACATCATCTTTGTTATCTAAGCTTCATGTATGTAAGAGAATGATCAAGAACTCACCAACCACCATTAATGCTCTTACATACATGAGTTTTAGATTACAAAGATGATGTAAGTTTGCATTAATGCTTAATATAAGTTTGCATTAATGCTTAATGCAAACTTTCATTAAGCATTAATGCAAACTTACATCATCTTTGTAATATACGCTTCATGTATGTAAGAGAATGATCAAGAACTCACCAACCACCATCTATTATATAACCTTGATCTTGAGAGGTCTTTAGTTGGAAAATGTACAAATGTGTGTCACACGTTTGAGTTCCTTAAGCGTCAATTGAACATATGTATACCATGTGTCCTAAACTATTTGTATAAACTCAATTTAGCTCACTTGGATGCTTCTATGAAGCCTCTAGAGGTCTTTGGAAAAAACACTCTCTTCTTTGCACATGAGAATTGAACCCAAACCTCTTACTTCCCATCCATGAGGCTTAAACACTAGGCTAAGCTTTTAGCTTGCCTACAAATTAGGAAATATTCTTTGTAACTAAAGATTTTAGCTTGTCATGACTTTTACTTTATAAACCCCCCCCCTTTGAAGAGCAATTTTTCCTCAAAAATATGCTTCAAGTTGTAAGCCATATAACCAATTTCCTTGAGCCCATCATCCAAATTGAGAAGCATGGTTGTCATCTCTCTTTTTTGCCTCTTTACTAAAAAAGGGATCCCATTCTATATTCGATCTAAAAAGAGAGGAATCTATGTGTGTTGTAATCCCTATCCAAATCATTCTAAACACCATTTGGCTATCCACTTGATAAGATAAATTGAGTGCATAATATGGAAAGAATGAGAAGGGCGGACTAAAATATCCTTGCCCAACTCACTATCTCATTATGTGTAGATTGGGCATCCATATCAAAAATATGTGAAGTAGTTGAATTCTAAGTATCTCGAGCCAAATTGCTCTTGCGGTCCATTTTTGTGTACCACTTGTGCATGGATCTAGCAAAATGGATGGATTCTCCTACTATTTCAAGGCTTTGAGAACTCTCTTCAGATTCACTTGAATCTGGTTTGGAAAATGAAGCTCGACTCAGGTTGACCAAAGTGTCTAACTTAGACATGTTTCTCGACTAGACTATTTTGTTCGATTGGGCTTTAAAGTTCTGAGTAGAATGTAAAAGAAAAATGTTCTTTTCTTCTTTGGGAAAGATTTACTTCAATTGGATCAAAGAGAATCCTAAATCAATTTTAGAACAATCCAAAATAAGAAACTTTCTCAAAGACTTAGGGTCTTTGGAATTGTGAGATGCATGAACAATTCCTAACTCTTTTTCTCTTCAAGAGTTTGTTTGAACTCTTATAGAGAACTAGAAAATTGTTCCTCATCCAGCGTAGAGAATTATGAACATGAAGCACAACTCAATACATGAAATAATCATCTTGGAATTGATATAAAGAATCATATTATAAAATTTTGGCTCTTCAACATCTATATGTGATGTTTTTTAATTCAGTTACCTATTTCAATTGCTAAAATTGACCATTGTAGAAATGAATCAGATACTCAATCTGAATCAAATTTGAATTTTTGAAAAGTGAGAAAAAATAATCAAAACTCTAGGTAATTGTTTCAATATTCTAAGAAACCAAAACTTATTTGAGTCAAATTCTATGTGATGCAAAGCTTTAAACCTCGTAGATTTATTCAAGTCAAGGTTTTGAAGCCTTTTTTCTATATCTATGAGAACTAAATTGGACCCTCAAAAATATCCTTTTAGTGAAGTTACACCATTGCCAAACCACCAAACTCTAGTGTGGTATCAAACATTGGTGTATTGAGCCATCAAGCATCTATTAAGGATATCTTACCTTTACTCAAAAACACTTTAATGTGTAGACTATCTTAATTACTAAGACAATCCCTTTCACAATCTCCTTGAACTACTTTATAATAAAATGCAAATTTGATGCATAACTTTGAGTGAAGAGAATAATTCACTTAATTGTATTTTCAATTGGGTGCTTATGCTTTGGAAAATCTAACTTACCTTGTTTGTGTTGGAAGTTAAGAAGCATTTCAAGCTCAAGAGTGTGAGAACATGCCCCAAGATTCACCTTACTTAACATCCAAAATCAAGGTAGGATGATTTCCACAAGTTGGACGCATTAAAGCATGTCACTAATAGAAAGAAATTGACTAGAGAAGAAATAGGTAATCTCTTGATGTGATTGAACCTCACTTTTTGACATTTATACATTTTTGATTGGTTAAAGAGATTAGTACATGACCTTCAAAGCCTCTAATGAGTTTTATTATCACTTAGAGTCATAGAAAAGTGTCCTTAGGCTGAAACTTTGCTTAAGTACATCTCTTCATAGCTATTCTCTGCATATTTTGTAGAGATTTCATTCTTACACTCTTATCTTTCTAGATGATCTTGCTAGACCCCATGTTATTGTAATTATTGTTTTACCTTCATTCCAAATCCATTTCTAGTGATTTTTATCTTGTTGGCAAGCTTATAAAATCTACTTTAAGCTTTGATGAAGCTGGTTGCGGCATCATCGAGTGTCCGAATGGAGTGATTTTACTCTAATTTGAAATATCTTTAAGTCTATTTTGATTATGCAATTTTTTATTTATAGTATTTACATGTACTTAGAGAAACATAGAAGACATAGAACCTCTATCTGAAAAAATCAGGATCCTAGTTTCATTTGCTTTTGTTGTGCACATAAGAGTGTTTATCCTCCAACAATGGTATCAGAGCTATAAAGGGAGTATCAAAGAGAGAAAAATGAGATATTGAAGTGAAGTGGACTCATCAAAGTTTCAAGGAAATAAGAAAAGAACGTGCAGCTCAACAAACCAGGGAAGCAAACAAGTCATCAAATCAAAGACAAGACTTCATCAAGAGTAGTAGATCTATTTTTTGAGGTAAAGTCCATCTTTTTCAACTTGATTTCATAAAAGAGGAGGTTCAAAAGAGCCACAAGGCATCATGGATGATATCAATATTTAGATTGAGAAGCTTGAAAAGGGAAACTACCAAACATGGTGATTTAGAATAAGCAATTTTTTGATGGGCAAAGGTCTTTGGGGACTTGTGAGTGGTGGAGAGCCAAAAATCTTTATAGATGAGTTAAATCCAAACAATGAACAGAGAAGAGTAGTGAGAGAGTGGTATGAAAGGGACAAAAGATTCATTTTTATTCTTATCTCAACATATTAGCAACTCCATGATAGGACATATTCAAGATTTGGATACATCAAAGAAGGTGTGGTAATGGTTAGAGAGATTTTACTCCACTTTCACAAAAGCTAGAAAAATTCAGCTCAAGAATGAGCTAAATAATCTGAGGAAAAGACCTTCTTAAGATATTAATGATTACATATTAAGGGTTAAAGATCTTGTAGATGCACTAAGATCAATCAATTGTGCCCTAGATGATGAAGACCTTGTGGCCCACACCCTAAATGGACTTAGAATGATGAAAAATGGAGGGCGTTTACAACTTCAATGTATGTAAGGGAATCTCCTCTTGCTTTTTGTCAACTAATCACTATCATGGTGATAGAGGAGATGAACCTTGGTGGTAATCATGACAAGGATAATCAAAGGAAATTGTTGAATGCAGATAGAGGAAGAGAGAGACACAATTGAGGTGTTACAAGATGATGAGGAAGATATCAAAGCCACCAAGTAGGTCAAAGAGGTGGAAGAGCAAAAAATAGAGGAAGAGGTGGAAGATTTGGTGGAAAAAGACACACTTCAAATGAATGCTTTGTATGTGGTAAGCTGGGTCATTTTGCAAATGAATGATATCATAGGGCTTAGAGACCATGGAATCAAAACAACAAGAACAATTATAGAGGGCAAGGTAAATGTGCAAACACATCATCTAGGCAAGGGAATGATTATTTACTTGCCAAGGTATCATGAAGATACAACTCAAACTAGTGATGTGTGCTATGTAGACAATAGATGTAGCATTCATATGTCATGTCAAATGGATCCTTTTAGTAATTTGTGAAGTGGTGAAATCCTTATGTACCATGGTGGATTCCCCTTCATGTGAACTTCATGATGATATGCTCACACTACGAAATCTAACTCAAAATGTTTCATAGCACTCTACATGAGACCTGTAGATATACATAGAAAACACATAGTAAACATATAGAACAAACATAGATTCTATAGGTTTTATAAATGCAGTCAAACTTTGAGTCTGTGGCTATGTTTTATTACAGAACATATAAAAAGTGTATGACGGACATTTGGCCTTTCACATGGATACTAATGGTGATAATCTCCCACTAAACGCCAATATGGCCAAAATGACTAGGAGGAGAAAAAATAAAGAATGATAAAGAATACCTGAGTGTAAGTATACAAAGTATACCTCCCACATTATGCACATGTTACATAGTGTATAAGTAACTGCATAAGATTAGGAATCAAGTAACCCCCATCAACTAACAATAGTTTTGAAAGCTATCATGTGGTAGAGCTTTAGTCAAAACATCTGCATCATTCACTCGAGTATTAACCTTCTCAAGAATAATGGTCTCAATGGCTAAGAAAATTGTAATGAAGTGATACATTACCCAATGTGCTTGGTTTTTGCACGATAGACTAGATTCTTAGCCAAAGCAATGGCACTCTAACTATTACTAAGCAAACAAGGTACATGATGAGGTAGACCCATATCACAAGCAAGGTAAAAAAGACATCAATGCTTCCTCACATGCCTCACTTTGTGCAACATACTTTGCTTCTATAGTGGAAATAATTGTACATTCTTGAAGACGATATCCATAAGAGATAGTACCTCCAACAATGTGAAAAATGTACCCTAATGTAGACATATGATTGTCTACAGAACTAGCATAATTAGAATCTGTGTACCCAATAATAGATGCCTTTCCTCTACCCAAGCGTAGACACTTGTCCTTAGTGCCACTCAGCTTCTCCAAATCATCTTGAACACTTCCTAATGTTTCTTTCTAGGATTAGGCATGTATTTGATTACAACTCCCATTACAAATGTAATGTCTTGTCTCATAGCTACCATAACATACATGAGAGTACCAACAGTAGATTGATAAGGAATTTTGTTCATGAATTTATTTTCCTCAGCTGATTCGGGGCAATCATCCTTGCTCAATTTCACATATGTAGGCAAAGGTGTACTCAATGCCTTGCCACCCTGCATATTGAACATGTGAAGTACTTTGGAGATGTGCTCACTTTGAGGCAAGAACTTTTACCCTTATCACGAGTGATGTGCATGTCAAGAATATGTTTGACAACCCCCAAATCCTTCATATCAAATGTCTCACTCAACCTCTTTTTGAGCAATAAGAAGTCATCAGAGGACTTCCCAACAATCAACATATCACTGACATAAAGTATTAAGCATATCAAGCTGCCAATTGAGATTCTCTTTGTGTAGAGACAATGATCTTGATTGCTTCAAGATAGCCTAGAAATTTCTTAAAAGCATGAAAATTTTGTACCATTGTTGAGGGGATTGTTTAAGTCCATATAAGCTCTTTTTAGCTTACAAATTAGTCTTTCTTTACCAAGAACTACATAATCCTCTATTGTTCCATACAAGCAACATGCAGAGTGTAGTCATCTTGACTATAGGAGAGATGATTTCCTCCAAATCAACACCATGTTTTTGCTTACAAAACTTTGTAACAAGTCATGCTTTATAATTTGGAGAAGCACTATCTGATGTGAGTTTTAGATTATATACCCATCTACATGGTATAGATTTCTTGCCCTTTGGCACAGGTACGAAATCCCACATATCATTCTTGTGAATAGAATCTATTTCACTCTTCATGGCACACTCCCACTTGACATGATCCTCTATCTGCATAGCCTCCTTGTAGCAAGAAGCCTCACCAACATCTATTAGCATAACAAAATCCAAACATGAAACATTCTATCATGTGAATACGAGACACATGCAAAATGCTTCAATGGTTGTTGAATAGGAACATTTGCAGACTAATATGATTGGACATCCTCCTGAACATCCCTAAGTGTAGCATTTCTATGCATGCTAATTGGAGGACTAACATCCTCAAACATCACTCTTCTCACTTCAACCTCCTTAATGAGTTGTTTATGCATTGTAGACTCATTGAAAATGACATCACTACTTCTAATCACTTACCATGTTTCAGGGCCCATAAGCGATATCCAAATTGTCCTTCTCGACTATATCCAAGAAAAATGCATTTCTTTGACTTATGGTCCAGCTTTTGTCTAAGATTCTTGGGTATATGAATTCACACTAAAAACTCAAAGGTGATCATAATATGGTAGCTTCCCTGTCCTTAACTCTTGTGCCACTTTCATACCTTTGGCAATTCTAGGTGAAATGTTAACTCCAATTAATATTACTTCTGCCCAAAAGCCTTGTGAAAGGTTTTCATGATGCAACATAGAAACTACTATATCCTGAATAGTTATATTAATCTTTTCACCTACAAAATTTTGTAATTGGGTATGAGGAGATGTAAAATCCTTATGAATTCCTATAGAGTGATATAAAAGATGAATTCATGTGAGGTAGCTCACCCCCATTATTTGATGTAAAGCCTTGATTTTAGTTTCGTTTTTAGTCTCAATCAGCAAGCCATTTTTTGAAAGTAGGGAATACCTAATCCTTCAATTTGATAGGATATACCTAGACTATTCTAATAGCATCATCTATGAAAGTGATAAAGTAAAGAGAACCACCTAATGGCCTTGTGAGCATAAGACCACACGTCTGTTTGAATGAGATCTAAAGGCTGCATTGAAGAGTCAATATGTATCTTATGCACATTCCTATATTGCTTTCCATATTGACAATGCTATCAAAATGAAAAATTGGAGAAAGATAACATAGGCAATTAACTAGAAAGAGAAAGATTTTCCATTCCACTACGAGATATGTGGCCCAAATATCCATGACAAATACAAGCCATAGGCCATTCAATAATAGCTAACAAAGTGTTCTTTCTATGATACAAATAAAGCGTAAATTGAGCCAACCTTGCTTCATTTTGCAATAACCATATTGCCCTATGATATGCAAAAGCATTGAGCATAGAAATCCACCTTGCAACCAAGGCCATCAAGTTGACCAATGGACATCAAACTACATGACAACTGAGGTACATGGTGTACATTATGCATAGTAAATTTTGAACCATCAATGAAGTGCATAACCACATCTCCAATCCCGACAATGTCCCATTGGCAAGAGTCATCAAGTCTTATGATACCAAGAGACTCTATTGCATAAGTAGAGAAACATTCTCTATGGTATCACATGGAAAGAAGCACCTAAATCTAGAAACCATGCATGGGAAAGAGAATCAACCATAAGAGCCACACGAGGCACAATATTGTCAAGTGTCAACACATCAACATCATTAGAAATAGCATTAATTTCTTCAATCTTCAGAGTTGAAGAAGATGGTGTAGGTGGTTCTTTAACATGCCCATCAACATTTTATCCTTTACATTTAGCATTCTTTAGGGCATAAAACTCTTTCTTCACGTGTCCTTTCTTATGACAATAATGGCATTCGATATCCCTCTTCCTTGATTTACTTCTACTCTTATTTCGTTGACGATTCTTTTCCTTGCTCTTTGTCCTGCCACATTGCTAATTATTTCCATGGTAAGAATCATGAAATTATATGCATCTCCACTCTGAGTGCCAACCATATATTTTCAACAAATCTCCTCACTCAAGGGTGCTCCACATATGTCATCATCTACTAATTTACCACAAGATTCACTATTGCTAATAGCTATGCAAAACATATCCCATGACGATGATAAGGTGCATTGCAAAATGCTTTCATTTCATTATCCATATCCATTTTTTGATCTTGTAATTGAGAGAATATAGCAACAAACACATTTAGATGAGGAACAAAACTATCTGTGTCCTTGATCCAAAGGTCATATAAGTTTCTCAACAGATACCCTTTATTTGATGCCATTTCTTTTTCATATGTATTGCATAACAACTTCCAAAGCTCTTCTGCACTTTCATAGTCCAATACTATAAAGTGAACATTATTTGCGAAGTGCAATCCAATGGTAGCCATTTCATCCAACTCATCCATATCAACAAGCTTCTTTGAGATTCCATTTATTGGCTTCCACTATCTCCTCATAATCAACATATCTTTAATCTAATTCTTACTATAGAGAAAAGTTTGTGCCATCAAATTTTTTTATCTCAAAATGGTCTTTGCCCTTCAAGCTATAGCTCATCTTGTGAACACTAGCACTAGACCCAGATTCACCAGATGTGCTTGAAATTTTTGATGCCACGATAATAGAGAATTGACTAGAATAATAATGGAGCTAGAATATTCCAAACAACACTAGGCTAAAAAGGATGAAAAAATGTCTAATTTTGGAAAAAACTTGACAATCTCTCAAAAAAAAAGGATTAATGAATAACAATGAACAACCAAAAGGATTATGTGAGAATGTATGTTCTTACAACAATAAGTGTTTTAAGGAGTAAAATCAACCATTGTATAGTTGGAAACAAAAGTCTAGAAAACATTTTTCCAAACTCCCCTCTCCAAAATGAGCATATGAATAGTGTCAAAAAAAAGCTCACAAAACTACGAGGACTGACATGCAAACCTACATAGTGAATCATTGACTCAACTGCATATAACCATTTAACCGAAAGAAGCCAACTATGCTTATCAAGCACCTATGAAGAACTAGCATACATCTCCTATGGAGAGGCTGGGTAAGTCTTCCACCTACACAATCAAAGAGACCCTAACATTTGGGTGTCTCCCAATTAAGACAAACTCTCTGCGACCCTCTTTATCAATGTTGAAGGCTTTATGCAAAAATGTAACTACTATCCACATGGATAAGTGATATGCATAGAAGCGTACATAATATGTATGTGCTCAGTATATGCAATAAAGTGGCACTAAAATGCTGAATTTACAGCCCAAACGCTAGCCAACAACACTTGCGAGTGTCTATCAATTGTATTCTTTAGGCTCAAAAACCTACATAAACGTGTGGTGGTTGCTCCCACCACAACAAAAATCCTTTCAAGAAACCTAGAATAGTGTGTCTGAAAACCCTAAAGCTAAATAATTGTTGTCGAAGAAGTAGAAAGAACACTCTTCTTGATGTTCTTGAACATGTGTAAAGAGAACTATGTGTTGTCGTAGAGATTTATATCTCTACATATTTAAAGTTTGAACCATCCATCTCCAAACTTCTAAGAAAGACTTCTAAATCAAAAGATCAAGATCATTCTTAGTCAAAATTTGGTCAAAGATGAGCATATTATTACACCATTAGAGATTACTCATCAAGAGCTTTCCAATGATATATAACATTGTACCATCTGGTTCCAGAATGAGTTACAATGGTCCAAAATCATTAACAAGAATAAAATAAGTACACGAAGAGGCATGGCACCTTGGTTAGCCCAAGCACTTGTGAAATTCGTTGTGTGAGTTCAAATCCCGTGTGGTGCAGAACAACAATAGATTTTTCACATCGTTCTTTTTTTGGGATTGCTTTTCATGAAGTGATTCTTTATTCATCGCATGATTTTCGACGCTTTTGCTTTATACGTGAGATAATCGCTTGGGGTCCTTAAAGCTATATAAGAAGAAGCATGGGTCATTGAGGAGAAGGCTATCTCTCATCTTGGTGTGATTCTTCTCTCATCTTGGAGGAGGCTCTACCCACATGCTTGGAAGAGGCTCTACACACATGCTTGGTGGAGGATTTTGAAGAATATTATGAAAACATTATGATCAATGACGAATTAGTAACGTGTGTTTTTTCATTATTTTTAATTAGAATTGTATGAACACTTCTTATGAATTAATTTATTTCTCCCATAAGATGGTATGTCTTATAAGTTATCTAATCAATCTTCTTCTTCAGCTTTTATTACCTCTTTGAGTCTCCATTCCACCACCTGAGCTTGCATGAAGCACCTTGTGTGCATTGTTGGACTTGGCATTGAATTGATCCACCAACCGCCTGTCATCTTCATGACAGCATGAAAGTACTCCAAGACGGCTCCAAGAATCACCCGAAAAATGCATCCAAACAGGCTTTGAAAGAAAATAATGAATCTTTGAGGGCCCAAAACATGTTCAAGGTAATCTGAAACTTAGTCTTTCCCCCTCCTCAAACACCACAAGTGTGCAGCTTAGTGGCAAGAGATTGTGAGCTTTGGGGAGAACGATACAGGGGTGGGTGACCTCCCAAGAAGTACCGAGAGCCTCTACCTTCCTTGAATGTTGAGAGCCTCTCTCGCGCACAACCAACAACATCAAAGATGACTTTAGTCACCTGGATGATGAGGTATGCCAAAGTCTATGCCTTGGCTACCACCTTAGTCATAAGCATTGGGTGGGTGGCTAGATGCTCGCTTTGCTTGAACAATAGCAAAAGCCTTTTGCTTCAAATTGCATTTAATGGTGCAATTATGATGTACCATGGTGGATCGCCCTTCATGTGAGCTTCACGACAATGCCCTCACACTACAAAATTGAGCTCCAAATGCTTCACATAGCCTGCACGAGATCTACAAATAAGACAAAAACAAAAATTACACATAGAGCACAAACACATATTTTCTAGGTTTTACAAATGCGATCGAGCTTCAAGTTTGTGGCTAACTAGGTGACTATATGTCTTATTATAGAACATAAAAAAAGTGTCCAACAGCCATTTGACCTTTCACATGGATACTAGTAGTATCAATTTGGAGGTCCCAAAGCATCAAGGACATGTGGAAATATGTGAAAACTCAAGCATGTCAGTCAACATGTTGGGAGATATCATTTAGGAAGGAAACTAAAGGGAACATTTCTTATCAAAGGGACATGTCCCGACTATTACCAAAAACTTGATTTTGGTAGGCCAAATGGTAGAGAATGGCTACCAACTTAGGTTCAATGAAAGAGGATGTTTTTTTGAGGATCCAAAGGTAGGTTTCAAGCTCATAACAAAAGGAAAGAAGCAAGAGAGAATGTTCACAATGGACACAAATCAACCACACCATTCAATGTATGTCACATGTGGAGACAAGAGGATAGCAAAATTAAACCTATGACATAAACAAATAGTTCATATCAAGCTGCATAAGCTCAAGGAAATGTAAAGGAGGACTTGGTAAGAGTCCTACCAAATTTTACATCCAAAATGTTGCATGAAATTTGTGTAGCTTGCCAATGAGGAAAACAATCAAGGCTTCCCTTCAAGAAGAGCCCCTATGTGAGTGCAAATGTTTTAGGCCTCATGCATACAGATGTTTGAGGTCCAACAAGAGAAGCATCCCTTGCTGGAAATAGATATTTTGTAACATTCATTGATGACTTTTCAAAAGGGTGGTTGTATTATATTAGGAATAAATGAGATGTGTAGGAGGAGAGTACTTCCCCCATGAATTTTCTTAGTTTTTGCCGATCAATAGTAAAAATGAAAATTTACATGTAGATATATACCCTCAACAAAATAGGGTAGTTGATAGAAAGAACAAACACATAGTAGAGGTAGAAAGGTATAGGCTCAAGGAAATTAATATGCCACATTGTTATTAGAGAATGCCTACATATACAACCACATACATCATGAATGGATGACCTACATGAGGTATAGCTCATTTAGCCCTTGAGGAAGCATGTTGTGGAAGAAAATCTTGCATTTCATGTCTTAGAATCTTTGTTTTTGTATGCTATATACATGTACATCAAGAGTTGATGTCAATGTTAGATGCCAGATCTGAAAGGTGTATCTTTTTGAGATATTCCATGGAACAGAAGGGGTCTAAATGATATAATCCCATTATGAAGGAGCCGAAGGTAATTAGGGATTTTGTCTTTGATGAGTTGAAACCTTGAGATGCATGCACACGTTTGTTTCAGGTTGAGGAAATAGGCGCGATAGATAAGAAGAATGATGATAGAGTTCAAGAAAGCATAGATTTAAGTGGTTCAAAAAACTCATCCAACAAAAGGAAACCCTCACCTTGGAGTGGAATGTTGTTGGTTGGGTAGGTAGCAAGGATGATCAAAGGAGTACATTAGGCTATGTTTTCATGATCTATACAAAAGTGATCTCATGGAGCTCTAAGAAGAAACCCATTATTTCTCTTTCATTCGTAGAGGCTGAATACATAGGACTATCATTTTTTATTGACTATATGTGAGCTATTATGGCTTAAGAAGCTACTTAAGGACCCGAAAGTGGAAGGGGAGGAGTTTTCTCTTTATTGAGATAGTATTTCAAGCATCTACATAGCTAAGAATCCAATGTTTCATGCAAGGAGAAAGCAAAAAGTGCCCTCGAGAGTTTCTTTTCTGCTAGTACCAAAGCAAGAAAGAATCATCTTTGGAACGAGTTCAACCAAATGAAGAAGACACCTGAAAAAACCATTAGAGAGTTTGTTACCAAGGTTAAGGAAGTTGTGGATCAATTAGCATCCATTGGAGAGCTGATTGAAGAAGAGGTCATCATGAGGCATATTCTCAATGGGATTCGAAGTGATAAGCAATGGAAATCCTTCACGACAACTTATGATCTCATCATGGATGTGCAAACTCTAGACTTCAACATCCTTCTTGGACAACTCTTCAATCAAGAGGCCAACAATCGCATAAAGGAAGGTAACTCCTATCATGGTAATTCAACTAGTGCTCTATATGTAGATAAGAATAATAAGAACCAGAAAAGAAAGAAGAAGGAAGAAGATGAAGACTTCCCAAGCCAACTTTGCAAGCAAGAGCAAGTGGAAAGGGAAGAAAAAAGTACCAAAGCATGACAAAGCCAAAGGTCAGAATGTTCAACCTTGTACCATCTCCGATAAGACCAGCAACACCACCCAGAATTACTGGTTCAATGGGAAGACCCAGAAAGGAAGTGGAAGAGGTGGATATGGTAGCAAAAGAGGCAGAGGTGGACACAATTTCAACAATAACAATAGAGGCTATAATAGAAGGGACTTCAACAATTATTCACAAGATCAAATACATGAAGACTCATTGCTTCTTATGAATCTAAGCCACTAAGAAGGTAAAGAAGATGATCATTTGTTCTGCATAGATTCGAGATGTTCAAATCATGTTGCAGGCAACATTGTTCTTCTATCTGATCCAAAGCATAGACATGAAGTACAAACAGGGGATGACACAAAGTACAATGTGGAGAAAATTGGTAATGTCAAAGCTTCCAATGGAAGGACAAACATTCTAAGTAAGGTTCTCTATGTACCCACTATCATTAAAAACCTAATAAGTGTAGGCCAAATAGTTGAAAAAGGTTTGCAAGTTAGGTTCACCTAGCATGGAGCTTTTGTGGAAGATCCATGTCAAGGCTTCAAGAAGATAGCCAACGGTGAGAAGCATGGTAGGCTCTTTACTTTTGAAGTAGGAGAAACCAGGAACATAGCTCTATTCACTTTTGGTTCTCAAACCCTAAATGAACTTGAAGTGTGGCATAAGAGACTTGCTCATGTGAATGAAAGAACCTTGAAGGATATATGCAGGGATCAAAGTGTTCTAGGACTACCGAACATATCAAAGCCACACATGATCAAAAGGTGTGATGTATGTCAGATTGGGAAGGCACCAAGACAACCATTCAACCACAAAGGCTATATCCAAAACAACTCATTGGACTTAGCACATACAAATGTATGGGGACCAAGTCAAGAACCTTCATTGGCTGGATCAAGGTATTATGCCTCATTTATTGATGACCATAGTAGATGGACTATTCTGTACTTTATCACAAGTAAGAATGAAGTGTTTGATTGCTTCAAAAAGTATCTAGCACATGTGGAGAATCATACAGGTACATCACTCAAGAAGCTCAGATCTGATGGAGGGGAAGAATACTTCTCCAAAGAGTTTGATGAGTTCTTGTAGGACAAAGGTATCAAAGGGGAAGTGACTACCAGGTACTCTCCTCAACTGAATGGAATTGCAAGGAGGAGAAACAAGACATTGGTTGGATTAGCTCGAACAATGCTTGAAGAGAAGAAGTTGCCATGTTATCTATGGGTAGAAGCTATTTCAACTGCTATGTACCTTGTCAATAGACTACCATCCAAATCACTTCAAGGTATGACTCCTTATGAAGCATGGCATGGAAGAAAACCTAGTCTTAGACATTGCAAGGTTTTGGGTTCTTTAGCTTATGTTCATGTACCATCACAAATAAGAGGTAAGCTAGAAGAAAGGGCAACAAAGGCAGCGTTTATTGGATATGATTCAACTCAGATGGGTTACAGGTTCTATAATCCTTCAACCAAGCAATTCACTACAAGTAGAGATGTTGTGTTTGAAGAACACATGTCTTGGTATGATGAAGACAAACAAAAGGTAACTTTTCCATATGATCTTGATTCTGATTCTCATAAATTAGGAAGCAAGCATGATACACACGTCCAGGATCCAAGAAGTGATACAGACGATTACCAAGATGAAACAGAAAGGGATTACAAACTATGGAAGTCAAGAGGCAAAGCAAAGATGCAAGAGGTTGGAGAATGCTCCAAGCAAGCTCCTAGAAGATTAGCAGGAGAGAAGAAACAATCAGAAAGGTATGGATATGATTCCACATTTGTTAAAAAGCATTCAATCTACTTGGAAAAAGACTCAATTTTAGAAGAACCCTCAACCTATGAAGAGGAAAAGGGAAACCCTAATTGGCAAAAGGCCATGAAAGAAGAAATGGATGCACTAAAGGTGATAGACACTTGGGATTCAGTTCCAATGTCACCGAATCAAAAGGTAATTGCTTGCAGATGGGTATATAAAGTTAAAAGAAATTTAGATGGATCAATTTGCAAGTACAAGGCAAGATTAGTTGCCAAAGGATGCTCACAAACTCACGGTATAGACTAGGAGGAAACATTCTCACCAGTTGCAAAGATGACTACAATTAGGACATTCATAAGTATAGTTCCTACAAGGAATTTGAGACTCCTCCAACTTGATGTAAAAAGTACATGAAGAGGTATACATGTCACAACCACCAGGTTTTGAAACCCTAATCATCCATCTTATGTTTGCAGACTTAAGAAAGCATTGTATAGATCGAAACAAGCTCCTAGAGCATGGAATTACAAGTTTATTACATACCTTCAAGATCAAGGGTTCAGACCTAGCAACTCATATCCTTCTCTATTCATCAAAAGGGATCGCAATTAGGTTATCTATCTATGTGTATATGTAGATGATATTATTGTGATAGGTGATGATTTGAATGGCATTCAGATGATCAAGAGACACATGCAAGAAGAGTTCAAAATCAATGACTTAGGTGAGCTCACATATTTCCTAGGTATGCAGGTGATATACACAGATGAAGGAATGTATTTGACTCACAGAAAATACATTCAGGATCTACTTCTTAAGTTCAAAATGGAGAAGATTAAACCTGCAGGTGTTGGAGATAGACGTCTGCGGAAGCATGCGAATAGCACAAGGAAGAAGAAAAAGCTTGGAGCACAAACACACAATACTGAATGCATTACTAGAGAATGTACAAAGATAAGTAGCCCATTAGGGCAATAGGCGTATATACAAGCCGGGGGAAAAAACCTCCTAAAGAGGGAAAAAAATGCCCCGGTGGTCCTAGTGTGTTCACACACATCACTACCTAAATATATCAACGAATCCCCCTTGGGAGTGATGCGGCACTCATGTATAAGGAAGTGCCAAGCTATGTGGAAATCACTCCACAAAAGGAAGTAAGCCCAAAGCTTTGCGAAAAGCTTCAAACTTCTCCCTAGGCAGAGCCTTCGTGAAAAGGTCTGCAATGTTCTCCTGGGTGGGCACATATGCTAAGTTGATCTCCCTAGCAGAGAACCTCTCCCTGACATAGTGATAATGCACCTCAATGTGCTTAGTGCGAGCATGGAACATAGGGTTCCTCGCAACTGCCAATGCGCTCAGAATGTCAGTGAAGATGGTGGTGGCAGAAGAGTGGCCAACACCCAAATCAGCCATAAGGCGTATGAGCCACACACACTCAACAGTCGCTGTGAAAGCTGCCCTATACTCAGCCTCACAACTGGAAGTGGCCATAGTAGGCTGCTTCTTGCTCAACCAAGATATACATGAGCAACCAAGCATGAAGCAAAAACCACTGGTGGACACACGAGTGTCATAGCAACCAGCCCAATCTGAGTCAGAAAAAGCATGCAAATTTGGCAGTCGTGATCCCCCCTTGGGATAAAACAACCCAAGTAGCCGAGTACCACTCAAGTAGCGAAAGATGCGCTTAACCTCCTTCCAATGCGTGACCCCTGGGCAATGCATAAATCTGCTTATCTATGAGACAGGAAACTCAATATCTAGCCGAGTAATGCATAAGTAAATCAAGCATCCAACAGCCTGCTGATAGTGAACAACCTCAAATGCATCTCTAGCATCATGAAGACTCAACCATAAACATGTCTCCATAGGAGTGGAAATAGGATTACAGTCTTCAAGGCCAAAACGCTGCAATAATGTGTCAATATATTTCGTTTGACACAAAGCCATTCCACCATCAACTTGCATAAACTGAATGCCCAAATAGTGATGCAAATGCCCAAATCAGACATCTCAAATGAGGCATGCAAATCAGCCTTGAAATCAGCAATATGCTTCTCAATAGGACCAGTGAGAAGCATGTCATCAACATAGACAACAATGATCAGAAGCACATCATTAGCACGCTTAACATATAAGGTGCTTTTAGTTGGACTGTTCTCAAAACCATGTGCAACCAGATAGGCATGTATCTTCTCATACCAAGCACGTGGTGCTTGCTTTAAACCATATAATGCCTTCTTTAACCTGCACACCTGGTTTTCATGCCCTTTCTGCATAAAGCCACGGGGCTGAAAAACATACACTTCTTCATGCAAGTCACCATTCAGAAATGTTGTTTTAATGTCCAACTGATGTACATTCCAACCATGATGGGCTGCAAGTGCACAAATGCTCCGAATAGTAGTCATACGGCATGTGGGTGCAAAAGTCTCATCAAAGTCAATGCCTCTTTCCTGCACATAACCCTTTGCAACAAGCCTAGCCTTATACCTATCAATTGTACCATCATGTTTACGCTTCAGCTTGTATACCCACTTAGTGCCAATGGCCTTCTTGCCAGGAGGCAAGTCACATAAAGACCATGTACCATTCTTCATTATAGCATCATATTTAGATTGCATAGCAGCCATCCAATTTTCTGAATTTTGTGCTTCATCAAAAGAAACAGGCTCATTCTTATCACAGACACTAGACGCAGCCATACCGTAGCGTAGCGTATTAGCTCCAAGTTTAGCTTAGCTCCATGCTTAATCATAGCAATCTGATGCAAAGAAGGCACTATGAGAGCCTAAACGAGTACGATATGACAAAGATGCATTTAATTTGCTGTCACGCAAAGTCTGCACTAGCCATTTTGGCATAGTTTTTGCCTGCTCAATATCAACTCTCTCATCAACAAGTGCATCATGTAAATCTGCATCAGAAATGGGATGATCTACATCATCACATGAAACCTGCAAAGGCTGAGAAGTTGCCTCATTAGGACCAGCACTAGACTGTCCACCTGTAAAAAGAGGCATCAAAGTATCATACATGTCTTTGGAGCTAACAGATGTCTCCTTAGTACATGAAAGCAATGGCTGAATAGCATCTTCCACAAAAGCAACATCACGGCTAACCAGAATGCGTTTAGTCTGTGGATGATACAAACGATAGCCTTTACTTTCAGAACTGTACCCAACAAAAATACATTTTACTGCCTTATCATCCAATTTTCTGCGATGTTGTTGAGCACTAGTGCATATGCCAAACAACCAAAAACACGCAGATGTGCAATAGATGGCTTGCGGTCATGCCAAGCCTCATATGGAGTGATAGACTGCAGCGCTTTAGTGGGACACTTATTCAGTACATATGGTGCACACATGACAGCCTCAAGCCAGAAACTATGAGGTAAAGCTTGAATCTTGACCATACACCTCGCCATCTCCATGAGAGACTTGTTCTTCCGTTCAGCAACCCCATTCTGTTGAGGTGTATACGACACTGTACACTGGTGTTTTATCCCACGTTCATCCAGAAATGCATTAAAATTAGAAGACATATATTCCCCCCCTTGATCAAAACGGAGGGTGCCCATTTTACATGCTGACATATTTTCAGCCAAAACCAAAAACTGTTTGAAGCACATGAACACTTCAGACTTTGCCTTCAATGGATATACCCATGCATGCCTAAAAAAATCATCGATGAAAGTCACGAAGTAAAGATAATTCCCAAAAGAAGGTGTCTACATAGGACCACAGACGTCACTATGTACAAGCTGCAATTTCTGAGTAGCCCGAACTGAACCATCCTTTGGAATGGATGAACGCTGCATTTTGCCCAAAATACAGCCTTCACAAACATGTTTTCCAGGTGCCTCAAGTTTGGGCAACGAGGACACCATTTCAGATTTCTGCAGGCGTAGCGAACTAGCAAAATTCAGATGACCAAAGCGTGCATGCCAAAGCTTTGCATCTGACATAGCCTGCGAATCATTTACTGCACATGCCAAATCATTTACAGATCTTTCATAGTCTATGAGCTTATACAGCCCACGACATAAAATGCCAGAAGCAATAATCACATCGCCATTTGACAGATCATGAACTGTACACTTGTCATCAACAAATTTCACAAGCAAGCCAATCTTGGCTAATGCAGAAACTGATAACAGGTTCTTTCTTATCCCTGGCACAAATAAAGCATCTGACAAAGTGAAAGAACTACCATCAGCAGTAGTCAAAATGATCTTACCAACTCCCATAACAGTATTCCCTGTAGGGGCAGACTGGAGTGAAGAGAAGAAACTGCGTTGTGAGGTAATATGTTTGGTTGCCCCACTGTCAAAATACCAAACATCTGAGTCTACTGCAGACATGCACTGCTCATGAGAAGATGGGTCAAAACTGCAGACAATAGTAAACACCCATTCTTCTTCCTGCACAAGATTAGCAGACTCTGTTTTTGGTGTAGAGGCCTCTGCAACAACCATTCCAGCCTCTTTCTTCTTTGCCTCTTTAGCAGCCAGCTTTGGACAGTTCTTTATGATATGATCATTCCCTTTACAGTACTTACAAAACAATTTCTGCTTTTCTGATTTCTTCTCATCTTTATCTTCCTTCTTCGAATATGCAAAATTAGCAGATTTCTGCTTACTAGTTGAAGAGCTCCATTTTCCTTTGCCCTTTTGACTAGCCGGGAAAGCTTGATCTGCAACTCGCATAATGGACCTGTTCTGCCTGGATTGATCTTCCTGCAACATAACAGAGACTAACTCCTCAAATGATAAGGCATTCGGATTGCCTTTCATCATCAAACGAAGAGTAGAAGCAAAACTCTGATATGAATCAGGAAGACCATTCAGAACGGTCTGCACAAGTGAGCTATCTGGTATAACCTGATCAGCAGAAATCAATTGTTCCTTCAAGTCTTTGATCTTCATTAGGAAACTGTCCATAGAATCACCTTCATTCATGTGCTCACTCTCCAACTATTTTCGGAGGTAAGCAACAGGAGACTCATTCCTAGCTTGGTACAATGTGGTAATTGTATCCCAAGCATCCTTAGCTGTTCTGCAAGAGCGAATATGAGGAATAATGGCATGTTTGACAGACAAAGCTATCAATGCATGTGCCTGGGCATTTCTGCCATCCTAGCAAATCTGCTCTGCAGTAGGTGTAGCAAAAACAATAGCACGAATAGGAATATGTGGAATATCATCTTCGACACCATCTTCATAAGCTCCAGCACCTGTATTTGCAGTACCTGTAGTCAGAGGTGTAACATGATGTCTTTCAACACCCTACACAATGTTCCACAATCCTTTTGCAACCAATACATGTCGCATCATATAAGCCCATAATGGGTAGTTGGTACCATCCAACTTATCCTCAACAGCCAACATACGGAATACATCACTGCTTTCAGCCAATGCCGGTGACTAAAATACCTTGATGCAGAAAATTGACTGTATCTCAAAAAGTTGAACAGAACTACCAAGACGAGTTCTACTAGATCTGTAGCAGACTTCGAGATGCTTAAATTGGCGAACAAAAATTGGTATATACCTTTGTCATAAAAAGACGAAATAGCCTATACAAGCGCTACGATAGTGCGTTCGGAGGCCGAAACGAGCTCAGATCGCGATTTCGGCACCATACAGCAAAGCTGTTTTGATCTCGAAAACACGCTGAGTATGCTCACCAAATTTCGTGCGAATTTGAGATTGCAAACGGAGGAGTGTCGACGGCCCCCTAGATGAAGCGACAACCTGCTCTGATACCAATTGTTGGAGATAGACGTTTGCGGAAGCACGCGAATAGCACAAGGAAGAAGAAGAAGCTTGGAGCACAAACACACAATACTGAATGTATTACTAGAGAATCCTTACTCTTCAGATTTGGATATCAAAATCTATTCAGATACAGATTGGGCAGGAGCTAAGGATGGTAGAAGAAGTACTTCTGGTCACTTAGCATTTGCAAGTTCAAAGCTAGTGTCATGGAGTTCAAAGAAGCAAACTACAATTTTTTTATCCTCAATTGAAGCAGAGTATAAGGTTTGACCATAACAACTTAGGAGGCAATATGGTTAAAAGCATTGTATACAGATTTGGGACTTGTAAGTTCCAAACCTCACATATTGTAGATAATGTAAGTTCCATGCATCTAACAGCAAACCCTATTTTCCATGCGAGAACAAAACACATAAAAGTTCATTATCACTTCATTAGGGAGAAGCTCATGGCAAAGGAGATTGACATTTCTTTTGTTCCAAATGAAAAGCAAGTAGCGGATATGATGACGAAGGCACTTGATGGAATAAAGCTTTGTAGATTCAAAGCTATAGCAGGTATTCAATCTATTAGAGAATGAAGACTCAAGCATACTTTAGCTTCAGGGGGAGCTGTTGGAACATCAAGATTCCACTATGGATATCACTTGGATTACCTCAAAAGAATATCCGTTGGAGAGTTCTTTTACTTATGCTCATTTATTGTATTTATTTAAAACATTTTTCATGGATCTTTTACAATTTTAAAAGCCTTGAGCTTTACACATGTAAAAGTAGAAAGAGAGAGCCCAAAATCCATGAGTTTGTGGTGGCTGAGTTACATTCAATCAATCAATCACCTAAAAATAGATCAAACTAGATCTTCACTTTTCCTAGATTGTAAGAAAGTGAATTGATTCCCTCCAACAACTCTTACCGCCTTCATTTGAATTCAAAAACCACTTGTAGAAGTTGTGGATCACTTCTAGAGTCTATATAAAGACTTCAAAACACTTGTACAATACATGGAAGCAATATGCATACACTTGCAACCATCATTGTCTTGCTCTTTCATTTCTTTGCATCATCTTCTTCGTCAACAGTAACCTTGCAGAGGTTGTTGATCTCTCTACAGAACTCCAAACTGGATGAGACATTGCTCATAAAAAGGTATTAGTGTCTAGTTTATGTTATAAATTTTCATAGCATTTGGTTCTGTAGATTGGGAGGAATCTCAGTTTTTCTGTCTCGGGGTCAATCTTTGCGTATTCCTGAAAAATAGGAAGTACCATCGTTGAGTGTCTGATTCATTCCTATAGCATATTTTGCTTATTCCTTATACTTTTGTGCATTATATGCACTCAACCCTATTTGTATCACTCCGATAAAAGGATTTTTTCTAATTGTAATCGGGTTCGTCACTATGACATTTGAAGTTCATTGTCTCTTCTATAGATAGTAAGTTTTTTGAGCTAGTCGATGTGTGAACCTATTTGTTTTGTATCGACTCCTTCTCCTTGATGCTCCAAAGTACATAGTGCATTTTATTGCACTTATTGCATGCCTATAACTAGTGCATTTTTATTGCGTAGTACTTTTGCCACCGTTCATGGATCCTTGAGTAATCTGCATGACCATCTCTTTAAACATGCGCAGAGAATTCCTTTTGTTTGCCTCCCAGCCGCTGAGCTGCTCTTGTTCTCGAAAGAATGAATGAGTCAATAAAGACTCACATGAGAGTTCTAATAGGCTCTCCTCTCAAGTCCTCTACCAAGTGAGGTAAGATGCCTCAAATGATGCCATGACCCATATGTACCATCTCACTTAAGAATTTATGCATCCATAATGTGACAATTTTATTGCACTTATTGCATGCCTATAAGGCCTATTTGAGTCTCCATAAGCTCAAGGGATAGTCTTGTTCCAGTTGGCTAGACCAAACATCATCGCTTTGCAACTCATTTTTCTACCTCGTACAAGCTTCTCCAAGTTCTTTCAGTACCTAAGGTCTAAGTTTAAATCTATTGATTAATCCAATTGACAAAAAAATGCTAGAATCTTGGAAAGTATGTATTTCAACTCAATAGATTAGTCATAGGATAATGCACGATTAACTGTAGTATGTAAGAACATACATTCTCATGGCCATAGGAGTTGTCAAACACCTCCAAGAATTGTACACTATTTTTCAATACATTTACAAGGACTTTTATCATCTATGTCATACTATGTGCTATTGCCTCACTATCTACGAATTCTACCTACTTCTCAATGATCTCCATGTGAATATATGGACCCAGGTCTTCAACCATCACATGGATAATGAAGATGGCATCATTGAATACTTGTGCATCCAAGGATTTGTATAGATTTGTATAAAGAAGCTCTATGTGCAAAGAAATCCATTACTCTATTTGGTTGTGTATGCATAATGTCTACATCTTGAAAAATCAAGATCACAACCCCGACTTCTTTACATGTTTCTCTTAGTTTAATCATTTTAGGTGTAAACACATCCCAAAATTATAAGTTTTTCTTCTCATAATCATAACTGCTTCAAGCAAACGATGCTCAAGTGGGTGCCCTTTAGTTGATGCAAGTCATTCCACTTATGCAAGAAAGTGTAGGCTGCAGCCTTGTTTCTTTCTTGACCATCCCCCATGAAATTTGGTGGCTTCAAGTCTTTTATCACACATATCCAACAAGATTTGGAGGAGTTGAAATCTTAGAAGGGGGTAAAAGCTTTCATCTTGTGCACAATATGTAATAAACCAAGTCATAATGATCAAGAATGTATGGAGAAGACCACATGCCAGTTCTGTGGAAAAGTTGGCCATGAGGCAAGATATTTCTACTTCCTCAAGGGGATTCAAATGAATTGGATTCAAGTCCCCAGAAAACAGTTTAACCAAAATACTCAAATGCATCCACAAGAAGTGATGTATACCGCTCTTGAGTTCAACAACAGTGGTTCTCAGTTCAACAATAGTAAGCGGATTAAACCAATCAATAAGAAGAAAACCATCAGGTGCTATCAGTGTGGTGATTATGGGCACTTCTAGAGTTTATTTCCTCTCCTCGAAGGTTCACCTCCATGCAAACTTTGTCCAGATGCCACGGATCACTACTCGAAGGATTGTCAAAGTTGTAGCCAAGTACAACTGGGGAACTATGTGGGAAGCAGCCAAGAAGTTCCTCTTACCAAGTGAATGTGATGTTAGTAAAAGGGAAAAACATCCCGAACATGGATAATCCAGATAACCTGCATTTCGTAGATAAGGAAAATTCAAAAGTTGAGCCCAATTATGGAATTGGACTTCATACCAATTTAAAAAATTAGAATAATTTCTAGGAAAGGACCAATTTCAAAAATTGGAACAATTCCAAAACTTGGACCAATTCTTGAAATTGAAGAAACTCCAAGAATGAGAAATCTTAGATGGATGAATTCTAACAATCTTAGATGAAAAAATTCTAATGCTAAGACCAATTTCAAAAAGTGGATCAAGGGAGAGACCAATTTTAGAAGTTTCAAAAGTCAGATTAATTCTAAGAGTCATACCAGTTTCTAAAATTGGACAAATTCCAAGAGTGAGAACCATTTGAGAAATTAGACCAATTTTTGAAATTGGACCAATTCCAAGAGAGAGACCAATTTAAAAAATTGGACTTGTTCCTTCGAACATACCGATTCTTGAAATTGGACCAAGATCAATTTTTGTTGAGTAGCCAATAATGGAGCAAGCTAGTTTAGAATCTCTTGCAACAAATGTGGTATCACTACAAGAAATCCACACAACAAAAATAGATGCTGGAGTCCTCACATGGGCAAAGAAAAGAAGTTATAGGATAAAAAAAAGTCAAGTCCAATTTCCAAGAGGACACAGGGTCTAGCCTGAAGACTCCTTGTTTTGATGGAAGAGGGGACGAGGTGGATAAAGCTTACAAAGACACATTGATGGAACTACATGAGTCATCTAAAGAACCAAAATTGGATTCCACCATCATAGACATGGAGAATCTTCTAAAGAACACCTATAAGCAGGTATCTCTATATGATCTCTTAAAAATGGATGAAAGATTTAGAAGTGATGTCTTAGGTATAATCGAGACAGTGGTGGGCATGTGCAGACCAATATCATCATGACAGGTAAAACACCTATTATAGACTTGAGAAGTCCCACAGTCACTTTGATCATTAGAGGCAAGACTTTTATCGGGGTAATTATCGATGAAGGATCAGGCATTAATCTAATGCCCCACTATACTATGATTTTGTTGGGTTTAGAAATGACAAAGAAAGCCTCTTTAATTGTAACTCTTGCACATCAAAGTAGATTCCAACCTTTGGGAATACTGGAGCAAGTTCCCGTGCTTATCCAGAACATCAATTTTTTCTTTAGTTTTGTTGTGGTTGATGTTCCTCGCATGGACGGGGGCTATCCACTACAGAGTGGGACAATACCTATGTCTTGACAACAAGGATCAAGAGCATCAAGAAGGTAACACACATTCCTTTTCCATTCATAAGGAAAATGAATTAGAAGTAGAAGACAATCAAGACCTAGTGTATTGAATAGAAAAAGTAGATTCATTTCCCTGCTATGGGGTTAAAGTCACAAAAAACAAAGAACAAGTAGAAACTATGGGACTTGGGGAGCCAATTTTTGACTATAGAAGGGGAAAGGATAAAGTGAGTAGGTACTACCAAGAAGAACCTCAAGATAAAGATGAATGATCAAAATGCAATCAGAAGCTTTCAAAAAGAGCTAAATGAGGAGCTTGCACCAAAGGAGGAGCTCACAAATGGATAGTATTAAGAGAAGGAAACAAGTATCATCCTGGATGAATCTGCATGTTATTCAGGACCAATGGACTCGAGGTCCAATTCAATAGCTTCTACTCTTGAAACTTTAGAGTAACCAACTCAATCGACTATAATAATAATTGAAGCAAGACTTGCTGAACTTGGAGTTGCTCATTTGAGTAACAAAGCTCAACATTATAGAATCCATATGGTGGTAGAACTCACACTAAGAGGAGAAGAAAATGTAAAACCAAGTAGCTAAGAAGGAAAGAGTATCATGACCAACACTTCTAGAGAAGATATCAACTGAGTCTGGCCAACAAAAGGAGAAGAAGCTCTTCATAGGATGAGAGGACCTTATAAGGTGGTTCAAATACTCTCTTAGGGTGTAGTGTAACTTTCAACTTTAGAAGGAGAACTTTTACCCTTGGATAAAAACTCCGGAGTGAAACCCTATAAAGACAAATGGCTCCATCAAGGGACACATTGTACACAATGTAAATATCCTATTCCATGTCATATTCTATTGAGTAGCTTTTGTTAGCATGCATCAACTCAACTCTAATTGTCTTCATTTTTGTTAAGGATGGCATCATCTTTCATCTTTGGTTTAACATGTGTTTGATTGAGCATGTATCACTTAATTAGCAGGTATCACCTTCCAAAATTAGTTCCTCCAGATTCTTCATGTTGTAATTTTGTAGGAACCGAATCGATTGAATTAGTTTCGAGCACTATCTCACCTTCTCACCATTCTCACATGAATGTCCAACGAAATCACCCAATTGGTTTGTATAAAGTCAAATCAACCCAATAGGACCATATTCATCTCAGACGTAAGCCTCTATCAACATTTTTCCACCTTCTCCCAATAAAAAAGAAATGCATTTTTCTTAGATATGGTTGAGATGGTCAATTTGAATATCACTTGTGGGGACTTGAAACATGGTCAATGATTAGAAGTAGTGATGTCATTTTCAATGAGTCTAAGATGCATAAAAAACACATTAAGGAGGTCAAAGTGAGAAGATAGGTGTTTGAGGAGACTAGTAATCTAGTTAGCATGCATAAGAATGCCACACATAGGGATGTTTAGGAGAATGTCCAATGAGATCAATATGCAAATGTTCAACATCCATTGAGACATTCTACACGTGTCTTACATCCATGTGATAGATATGTTCTAGGTTTGGATTTTGTTACATTGACACATGCTGGTGAGCCTTATTGCTAGAAAGAAGCTATGCAAAAAAAGGATCATGTCAAGTGGGAGTGTGCCATGAAGATTGAATTGGATTCTATTCACAAGAATGGTACTTGGGATTTAGTACCTTTGCCAAAGTGAAAAAAAGCTTTACCATGTTAATGGGTACATAAACTGAAATTCACATCAGATAGTGCTTCTCCAAAGTATAAAACACGATTGGTTGCAAAGGGTTTTAAGCAACAACATAGTGTTGATTTCAATCAAATCTTCTCTCCAATAGTCAAGATGACTACACTACACATGTTGCTTGGATTCATTGCAATGGGAGGACTTAGAGGTGGTCCAAATGCATGTGAAGACTACTTTCTTGCAGAGAGATCTTACAGAAGAGATCTATATGGAACAATCAGAGGGTTACGTAGTTATTGGAATAGAGGGTCTAGTTTATAAGGTGAACAAGAGCTTATATGGACTTAAACAATCCCCTATACAATGGTACCAAAAGTTTGATGCTTTTATGAAATCTCAAGGCTATTCTTAAAGCAATGAGGATCATCATCTCTACACTAAAAGATGCATCTCTACACTAGCAGATGCTGAGATGATAGTTTGATATGCTTGATACTTTATGTCGATGATATGTTAATTGTTGGGAAGCTCCTTGTTGACTTGCCATTGCTCAAGAAGAAGTTGATTGAGACATTTGATATGAAGGATTTGGGGGATCAAACATATTCTTGGCTTGTACATTACTCGCGATAGGAGTAACACATGCATATATTTGTCTCAAAGTTAGTACATATCCAAAGTACTTCATAGTTCAATATGCAAGGTGGACAGACATTGAGTATACCTTTACCTATATATGTTAAGTTGAGCAAGGATGCTTTCCCCAAATCAAATGAGGAAAAAGGAGTAATGATCAAATTTTCGTATCATTATGTTGTTGGAAGTTTCATGTATGCTATGGTAGCTATGAGACCAGACATTGCATTTACAGTGGGAGTTGTCAACAACTATATGTCTAATTGTGGCAAGAAGCATTGAGAAGTGGTCAAGATGACATTGAGATATCTGAATCGTACTAACGTCAAGTGTCTATGCTGTGGCACAGGAGAGGCATCAGGATGTTTGGTCGCAGCCCACAAAAATTGATCCTATGCTCCCAATCTTGAGAGGCCAAAGGCTCAACGAGATGAACTAACACAAGAGTACATAAATATTTTATGTTGGAGTTCATAGAGTGTGTTCCGCCTCCAAGAACGTTATTTTGCCAGTTCATTTTGGAGCGCCAATCTGAAACGAGCCTAAACAGTTTTCACTTAAAACAATGCATATGGATATCTTTGGCGGCCGGATCAATGTGAACGCAGTGTAGCACAAATAGTCTTATGGATCATTTTTCATAAATAGATATTGGCGACTAGCGAGATATATGCAATATCTTCTCTTGCTCTCGATGTTATTAGGCGCCATCGATGGACACTTTGCCAGCAGCGAGGCGAGCTTGGCTTAGCCACAGCTCTACTGCCTTGAACCGGGCATCAACACTGACAAGACATTGCATAGATTGGAATGTGCGGAAACAGTTTAGAACGAGTTTTTCTTCATCATGGAATGCGTGCGGGAGCAGCTGGTCCATCTGCAATGATAAAGTCGTTTCTCCATTGAACGGGCCGCCTCAGCTCATCCATTCCGTTTCTCGTTCCGTATTCAGAGCTTGTTCTGGTGATCCGTCGCTGTCATCATCGTCGATTTCTCCTGATGATGCTGTTTTTGAAAGAGAAGAGGGCATGCCTGTTCCCGGGACTGTCACATTCCGGAGAAGTGCAACACAGAAACATTATGAGTATCTCACGGACTTGGAAACCCTAGGAGTAGAATGCTTCTCGTCTTCTCTTTCACGAAGTGTCGCTCTCTCTATGGGGGTTCCTGAAGCGCCCACGTCCGAACCTACTTCTACGCCGGTCTCTATATCCATCGATGTGGAGAAGGAGGGCCGTGAGAACTTACGTCTCAACGGGATCCTCAGGACAGCGTTGGCTTTGAATTGTGGCAGGTATATATACGGGTTTAAGAAATCTAGGGCCTCGCCCCCATTTCGTTTCAATCTATAAGTCTAGAGTCACTTACATGTATTGGACATTTGGATGTAGATGCGGTGTTCCTGTTGCAGAGCGTGTATTTGGGGAATTCAGCCTTCTGCTGACAGAGCAGCCTGTGTCAGAGCCTACCAAGCGTCGCATTGGTGTTGTTTTGGGGGACGGAGTCCCAACACCAGATGAGGAGGATGATCTTGAAGAGGTTCTGGATCTGGACCTTGACGACAAACTTCACTTCCCAAAGACTCAGAAATCAATTGACATCTCTAAATATATCCGGGACACTGTGTATCTTGAACTACCTCTGCAATGCTTATGTGACTTGAATTGCAGAGGAAAATGTAGTGAGTGTGGTGCAAATTTTAATACTGGCAGTTGTCGTTGTGCAACACTAGAAAACATGGAGGATAAACGTGCATTTTGGGGCCCTCTAAACAAGTTGAAAGAGCAGTTGGATAATGATCTCAGAGCATAACCTCCTTCAAAAGATTATCATAATCTAAACAGTGTTGGGAATCACTTGGAGTTGGATAGTTTGAATGAAGGTGATTAATTCTTGCTTAGTGTCAGAAGATTTGACCATTGTCAAAGATTCTTTAAGAGGGAACAAACAGCATTGGATGTAAAATCATCTTACACTTTGAGTACTTGGGTGCCTGCGATGCCTATGCGTTCAAATCATATACATTTCGAAACAGAAAGGGGCAATTTTATTGACACAATCAGAAGTTGAGATTTGTGCTGTGAAACCCAAGTACATCAACAGTGGACATCTAACTAAGGATTTCAACATTCACTTGAAAAATTCAGTTTTGGCTCTAAGTTATGCCGTTGTCTTTATACCTACACATTTATACGTCTACATGTTCAAAGTGATGGGGCCTTATTTTACAGTGTTCAGAGTTGCACTGTTTTATGGTACATAAATGACGACTTTGAAGTCTTGTCTTTGCCTTCGGAACACTTTTTTTTACGTTCACATTTGTGCTGTAAGATTCAAATACATGAATGGTGGACATATAACTAGAAATTATGATACATGCTTGGCAACTTCAGTTTTGACCTCCTTTTGCATTTGCCTTTGTAGTACACATTGTATGTCCACATGTTTGAAAGTGATGGAAAGTTATGATGCTCTGTTCAGAGTTGTACTGTTCTTTGGGTCATCCATTCTGACTTCTAAGTCATTTCTTTGCCATTGTATCTGTACATTTGTATGTTCGCATGTTTCAAAGTGTTGGAAAGTTATTTTGCATTGTTCACAGTTGCTATTTGGCTCATCAGTTTATGATACCTAGATGTACATGAGCGTGATTGCTGATCTGGGTTGTCTTGTGATTTTGTTTTCATTTTTTTTGAGAACTTCTGCCAGAGCTTAAGCATTTAGAATTTGTATGAGTTGAAATTTGGCGTAACCTCGATTCTCTTAATTTTCTTATGCATAGTAAACCTATACTATATTGTTTCCGGATTGAAGGATAATATGATGTAGGCAATTTGCTATGAGTTAAATAATGGCCCTTTGTAATAGATGACCAAGAATTACTAGAATATGGTCTTTTGTGCTTTTGATTGCCTGAAGGCTTAAATTAGAGAACGACTTTCTTCCTCTTTTGGTGCAGATGATCCTGATAAGTGCTATATATGCAGTCTCTGTTTCACCAAGAAGTGCTTAGACGTTCAGCAAGGCAAAATGTTCCAGACCTGGAACTCTTACACATCCAAACAGGTCGCACTTAAGTAAGAACACTCGTTGAAAATGGATGGCAGTGGGCTACTACATTGGACGTGGAAATATTAATCTGTGAAACAGCAGATAACCGAACATAAAAGTCTAAGGTCACCTTGGAGTCGGTCTATATTTCAGCTAGCATCGATATTTGCATGAAGGAGAAGCAATGGGATGTTTTTTTGCATACAAGGATGGTACAGGGACTGCTTGCATAAATAATGTTAGCTTTGTGTAATTCATGTGAATATTCACGTTAATAGCAAACCTGATGTGCAGCAGTTTTGATAATTGTATGATATTTATATTTTGTGTTTGTGCGTGTGGGTGCATGCACCTTGTACTGCTATGCTTAATGTGTTGAATGATGTACTTCGTCTAAAGCTTTTTCATGGGAGATAGATCAGTACTATGCATCTTATTTCTGAGGCTCATTATTGTTCATGTGCCCAAGTATAGAGTGTGAGATATGAGATGCTGTTCTGTGATCTAGATCTCATATTTTTCATGTGCCCAAGTAGAGTGTGAGCTATGAGATGCAGTTCTGTGCCCCTATGCATATATTGAATGCTTTAGTAGCATAGGGCAGAGGATTTAGAAAGTTGTTAGGCTCTGAGGAGGGAGACTGATGCTTAACTTCCATGTGCATGTGTTTCATTGTTCTCGACGTGCTCCATGAGGAATGTGCAAGTAGCACATAACGCTTTCCCCCCCCCCCCCCCCCCAACCCTTTTTTTTTTTGGTTTGGGGCCAGACTAAAGTTTCTTGGGTAACTCGTCTTCTTATGTTCTTGAAGTGCTCTTTTGCTACACTGTAGTTTCTTGGGCAACTCATCTTCTAATGTTCTTGAAGTGTTCTTTTGCTGCACTGAAGTATCTTGGGTAACTTATCTCTTATATTCTTGAAGTGCTTTTTTACTAAATTGAAGTTTCTTTGGATAATGGAGTACGGGTGAATTTCTTTGTAGAGTAAGTACGGATTTGAACATGGGTGTTTGTGTTAGGGCAAGAGTGTAGCAGTAGGAATGTGGAGCTCGGTCAAGTGGGTATTTTTGTGCTTGAGTGAGAGTGTGTGGGAGATTCCCTAGAATGGAGTGGGAGCATGAATCCTTGTTTTTGGTTTGGCAAGAATCCATCAAGTTTGGTGCTCTTCAATGGTGTTTGAATGAGGGGTCGATCAAATTAATTTACAAAAAAGAGGAAACTCTAGAATAGTATCAATGGGGAGGCACTTCAAAAAAATTGGAAAGAGATGCGTTGCCAACTTTGGGAACTCACCCAAGGAGTACTCCATAGAGAAGACCCTTGCTCTTCTCAGTAAGAGAATCAAGAACCACAAAAGTGATCCCTCATTTTGTCAGCCAAGATGATATTTGTACTTCAAGGAGCCAAACTAAAAACGAAACAGATCCTCCATGAAGGGCATGAGATAATTCTCAACCTATTATGTACGTCCCTATATGATCTTGTGCATGTTGTCTTTTTTCTCTTAATTAAAGCTCCAATTTTGAAGAAAATAATACAAATAAAATGTTGCAAAGAGGGGCATTGTGCATGTCCATTCCCAACTCTACCTTATTGGGTCTTCGGGCTCTCTATCTTGGTAGTGCTAGGTGTTTGACCCTTGCGTTGTGGGGTATGGGGGGTGCCATGGGTGCTTACTTGTTTTCACCTGTACCTTTCAATTAATTCAAACTTAACCACAAGAGTGGATCTCAATGATCAAAAGGGAAAATTTTTTCTTTTGAAGGCATTCTTAGCATTTGTTCTCCAGTAGCATACATAATCAAAAGGACATAAACGCACTTCACTAAAACAATATGTCCTCCAAAATTTCTATTGTTCATTTTTGTGTATTGTATTTTATTTATTATCACTAACCAAAAAACAAGAAGAAAAAACGAAAAAAAATTGAAAGCTAATAGGGTTTCTTTAAAAGTATCTAAGACATTTTTATTGTTTGGTTTTGCATATGATGCCTTCTCCACTCGTACTTCGTATTGATATTAAGCTCAATAAGTGTTTATGCAAGGCCATAACGTATGTATATGAAGAGATGGGATTATGCAAAGTTCCTCTAGCTCCTCATGAGACATGAGTTCTTGCATCAATATACCGATGGGCATTCATGGGAGGAGCCGATTGAGAGATACTCTATATGGAGAATATTGGGGGGTTATGTTGGTACACACAATGGGGAGGTGAAGAAGAGATTTATATTGGTTAGTGGGTGTAGAGAGATACTGTGTATGGAGAATATTGGAGGGTAATGTTGGTACACACAGTGGAGAGGTCAATAAGAGATTTATATTGATTAGTGGGTGTAGATGTATCATCATCCTCAACTTAATTCTCTATGTGCTTTTGAAAATGCAGGCTTCCCCAAGGTCTATTAGAGCTTAATATCTGACTCACAAGCACCCAACATTGCTGTTAGGGCCAACCAACCCATAAGTATAGATGTTACACATAGTAGAAGAGATAGAAGGGAGAGAAGATTGCCAATGGTAGTAGAGGACATCAATTGGGAAGCTCTTATCTTTTGCCTATACAGTGTTCTCCTTCACTCCTCACCCTCCCATATGGGATAGAGAAGGATGCACATGAATTTCGTGAGTCTATCTCCCTCTACACAAGGTCCTACACACATGTATCACATAATATCATTTGTTTTTGTAATTTATGTAGTAGAGGAGGGAAAAGTATCATTAGAAACCAAGCACTTAGTTTGACACCCTTAAATTGTACATCAAGAATAGAATGAAAGTTAGAAAGCGAAAGGAGAATTCTTTCTATATAAAATGTATTTTGTACATCAAGTTCCTCTACCATGCTTCCAACAACCATGGAAGTCTACATGGCTATCTTCTGTTAGCCATACACTCAATCTGGTTGTAGGATTTGGGTGATTTTTAGCAGAAAAAATATATTTTAGAGCAAGGTAGAAGCTATGTCACGAATAATGTAGTAAAAGGATTTGTTCCTTATTTTGCATAGGCTTGTAGTCTTTGATAGTAAGTCTACCTAAGTTTCTTGGGCTCAATAATTTTCAAAAATGTCCAAATCAATGGATTTTACTTATAAGAACATTAAGCACTTGAAGATTATGTGTTGGAGTCCTATCATCTATGAAGCCATATGAAAGTGGTGAAAAAATTCAAGAAAAAGCGGATTTGGATTGAGAGGCTTTTCTATGGGTGTTATTTCATCATGGATATGATGTTCCAAAAGTATCCAAGTACTAACGGGGGATTTAAGAATTTTCTCTCGAGTTTGGAACCAAAAAGCAAATACAAAGCCCGTATTTTAAAAAGGTGTGTAACAAAAAAGTGGAGCTCTTATGGAAGAGTGCACCATCATCTTGTTGTATTTAATCTTAAATTCCAACATTTTTTAGTTAGAAATGACTCGAAGGGGTAAGGAAAATGAAGTCTCTCTTACACACATTTATATAGCAAGGATGAGAACAATGATGCAATAATGTGAGTAGGTGATGATTTTGATGTGGACCACATGGATTGGTTAAATTAAATGGATTTTCACATGGGAAAAAACTCACACTCATGACTGAGGAGTCCACTATAACTTATTGAATGAAATTATATATATATATATATATATATATATATATATATATATATATATATATATATATATATATATATATATATATATATATATATATATATATATATATACATATATATACATATACATATGCATATGCATATGCATATGCATATGCATATGCATATGCATATGCATATGCATATGCATATGCATATGCATATGCATATGCATATACATATACATATACATATACATATACATATCCATATACATATACATATACATATACATATACATATACATATACATATACATATACATATACATATACATATACATATACATATACATATACATATACATATACATATACTTTCACATATACATATACTTTCACATATACATATACATAACATATACATATACATATACATAAACATATACATATACATATACATATACATATACATATACATATACATATACATATACATATACATATACATATACATATACATATACATATACATATACATATACATATACATATACATATACATATACATATACATATACATATACATATACATATACATATACATATACATATACATATAATATACATATACATATACATATACATATACATATACATATACATATACATATACATATACATATACATATACATATACATATACATATACATATACATATACATATACATATACATATACATATACATATACATATACATATACATATACATATACATATACATATACATATACATATACATATACATATACATATACATATACATATACATATACATATACATATACATATACATATACATATACATATACATATACATATACATATACATATACATATACATATACATATACATATACATATACATATACATATACATATACATATACATATACATATACATATACATATACATATACATATACATATACATATACATATACATATACATATACATATACATATACATATACATATACATATACATATACATATACATATACATGTACATATGTTGGAAAACAATGTCTCATTGGTTGGAAAGTGGTCAAAGCTTGTCAATCTTGCTCAGAGAAAACAACAAGTATAGAATCTCTAAAGACTTCCTCTACAAGCTTTTATACTACCTCAAGCTGACAGGCAAAAACAACGTATCTACGACTCTTTTCCAGTTTTTGTACAAGAAAAGAGCGTGGGCATCATGCATGAGGTGTAAGCCTCTTAACCAGCCGACGTGGGTTCAAATCCCGTGAAACACGGTCGCGTGAAGAAGTTAAAACGCAAGGATTTTTTAATATGCTTTTGGAGAGAATGAATGCGGATGTTTTCTTTTACGATCACAGAGCGTTTTACGATCGTAGAATCGGATGTGCTTTATTAGCTTTATTGTGGTATTCAACACAAGCTTGGAGCTTGGACCTCAATAGAGGTGGTGTTTCTTCTAGCACATGGGGCAGCCATGGTGCTAACTTGAAGCATGTTGAGGAGCAGCTATGGAGTTCTTCTTAATGATTCTTCTTGGAGAAGATGAAGGGTGTGCTCACACTCTAGCTCATGGAGAGGAGGTTATCTCTTGTTCATGGCAAGAAGACTTGGTCATTAGTAGCTTGATGGTGAGGATCGGCCATCTACATGGTGTATTTGAAGATTGTCTTCTACAGGAAGATATTAGGTTGAATATTGTCTTCTACAAGAAGATGTCGGGCTACTTCAAAGACATTGGATGGTGGTTAACATAAGATTTACATCTTATGTTAAGTATTCAGGTACATATTCTCTTTGTGCACACATGTACTACTTGAAGTTTATGGAGGCTGTGGCGTTCATATTCATTAGGGGAAAAAATGAACCCTGAATGGGCCTTTTAGATTAAGGAGTGATTAGTGATGGACCAATCAGAAGAGGGTGGTGGCCACAGTCTATGCCCTATAAAATACTAGGCTGAAGGGTGGAGAGGGGACATATTTCTCCCTTATTTAATGAGCTGCCTCTAGAGAGAGAATGAATCTCGTAACTCAGTTGGGCCCAAAAATTCAAAATTTCTGAAAAGTTAAAAAACTCATCATAACACCTGAAAATGGACCCCCCATTACTTTTTAGGGTCAAAAGTACTCTTTTTGACCCCAAATTCAAAATCCGTGCATATTTTGAGCTGAAAAAAATGAGTTTTTAAAAAAAAACTCAAAAAAGAGTTATTTCCCTCCTAAACCTCACATTTTCATACCCAGGTCCCAAAAAGTCATCTTTTCCCACTACTTTCACTCTGTAGCACACCATTGAAGCTCCTGTTTCTACACTCCAACCTACCTGCATCTCCTATCTCGAATTACTATTGTAGCTTGAAGACCTTTAGCTTCAATGGCAACATCTAAAGCTTCTAGGCGACCAAAAGATGAAATCCTCACATTAAGATGTCACAATATCAAAGCCACAGATGGGCAGTGGCTATCACATGAGTACTCCAAAGGTGCATGGGTGTACATGCAACCCTCTAGAGTTGGGCCTCATCGAGTTAGAGATCGTGGAAACTTAGATCTTCATTGGAAGGGAAAGTTACTTGGCTTCAAGAAGCATAGAGACAATGGGATGGTTGCTATTGTACAACATGTTTTTACAATGGCAACTATGAAACTTGAAAACTCTAGTAGTATGAGATATCCTGTGAACTGTAAGTATTACTCTACAATATTTTATGTTTTCTTGTGTCGGATATATTTCTGAACTATTTAGATATGTTTTTGTTTGTTTCAGATGTATTTCCTTCTACTTTGGTGGAAGAGCAACCACTTCATAGTCTTACAGGTACTTTCCAGGCATTGCATGCAGATGTTGGTGCACTAGTCTTTCCAAATATATCTCCTGCTCAACTTTACCATGATAGATTTTTCTTTTACACACATAGATATGTTGTACCCTCTACAATGAATGGTTTTGGAAGGTTAGAGAGAATTGAAGTACATTCTCTTCTTAGCTTGGAGTGGCCAAAACCTGATATATGGTCCATATCATCTTTGAAGCAAAAGATGGTAATGGATATACATAACTCTTTGAAATTCACAAAAGTGTCTAGGTCTGTAGGTTTGCACTGGTCTTTTCCCATTCATTGTTTTGTATATTTATTCCAAGGATTCTCATTCCAAGAGACTTCCACCATGTTCATGTGTAAAGATATCACATATGAGCAAGTCGAAAGTCTTCTTGGTGAAAATTGGGGTTTGATGGAAGGAATTGCAAAAGGTGATAAATATCTCTGTAAAATAGGTGGAACAGGTATAGCATTTCGATATTTGAAACAACGTACTTCATTATACATCAGATTCTACTATGATCGTTGGATGTGCAAACTTGGCAAATGGATACCATTTCAAAGTTCAGAGGGATCTTTGCATTCATTTGAAATAAAGCTTAGATTGCCCAACAATGAAACAGAAACTATTTTAGTGAATAATCATTGGACCTTGGCTAATCTGAGAGAACACTTGATGATTATGGGGTTTGAAGGACTAACTCAATCCATCTTCAAAATTCAAGGACATAAGGTGAGAAATGTTTCATGTTTTTGTTAAAGTAATCTTTTTGTTATTGTTTATTTTACTTTAATGACTTCAATTTGTTGCAAATTGATTACAGGTGGGCAGAAGAATGGAATACAAAATGAAAGTCCCTGTAGATTGGAGCAAAGATGGAACAGAGCTCTCATTGTCATAGTTCTTTTGCAACCTGATAATGTCATTTCTTGGGCCCTAGTCATTGTATCTCATGGTTTTTGCACTTTCAAGAACCTTGTAAAAAGTAGGACAATTGATTCATGTTAGATATTGTATATACCTTATTCTCTGCAATGATAATTTCAAAACTTTTGGAATGTCAAAAATTCTGTTCACTACTTTGAAATGTGGTTGCTCATGTTTTTTTCTGTGCATTATTTTGTCATCCAAAACTCATTTTTTGAAATTGCACTTCTCTATTCTATACTTTTAAAAGTGGGCCCAGCCAATTTAAAAACTTGAAACTGCTATAAAAATGGCTCTATGTGCTCATTTCTCACATTTGCACTCTCAAAGAGCTAGAAAGCACAGACTGCAAGCCTCTAGAAATCTCGCGCGCAAGCAATGGCTGCTAGCACTTCCACTCCCATGAAATCTCCTCGAGATTTATTCATGGAGTTTTTGGAAACTACAGACTACAATGGTCGTACGGATTTGTATGACCTAGTCTGTAGAGTCCCTAATCTTGAAGGGACAATAGCCATGAATTCCGATGTGATCGATGAGATCACAGATTTTATGGAACTCTATATTTTAAGATATGCCATAGATATTCCAGCATATGAGTGTAAATGGGTCCCCTGTGACCTGCTTTTTTACATTCATAAAGGAGATGAGGCATTTGCGAAGCGCTTAAAGCGTTTCATGGCGATTGCTGAGGCTTCAGGGCACCTGTTAGATGACACAGTGCCCTTAATTAAACAATTAAATAAGAAAAGGAAAATGGGAAGAAAATATCTTTCCTACATAGCAACAACAATCTTTTTTGTCAATGAGGAGCCGGAACCTTCACCCATGGACCTACCCCATCTTGTTACTGGGGGTTTTGTAGATGACAAGAAGGAACCCCAGACAGAAGCTCTCAACTTATTAGAAGAGAGTCAACAAATTTCCAGAGAATTTCCTCAAGGAGTAGTGGACAAATTAAAGGAAGCCAGTACACAGAAGAGTCCACCCTCCAACTTAGACCCCGTGGAACCCACTCTACCAGAGGTAGAGATGGAAATGTTTTCAGTTGTACTTGTTGATGGAGAGGAATTTTTGTTCCTGCACGATATTGAGAAGGCATTCGGTCTACGCCTCGACGAATGCCTTAGTATTTTCAGCTCAACCTCGGATGTTCCCATGGACAACACTTCTGACATTATCGAAAAGGCAACAATTCCACTTGGTGAATCAATTGCGGACACCATTGCATTTGTGTGTGAAGAGATTTTGAGCCATGCCAACCAAGATGCCAGTGAAGAAGATCTAGCCACAGCAAGGGAAAGAATTTTGGAGAAGAAGATTCCAACATCCCCTGTTGTGGAGCAAAGTGGCATGGCCCATTCATCAATTCCACTAGATGCAATGGGAAGAGGAGAGGATGAAGACAGGCTTCAAGATGTAAGTCTCTACTGACATTTATGGTTGTCTCATATTCATACAAGATGTATCTATTTAATTTTATGATTGTTTATGTGCAGGAAACAATTGAAGTGGATAAATTTGCAGCAAGGAGTGGTGGTGACCGTGTTTCCCGGGGCCATGGCTCTTCCTTGGCACAGTACATTGGAAAATTGCCAAAGGAAGATTTTGTAATAATCCACAAGGACTTTTCCCCTCAAGGACACTTCATGACTTGGTGTATGAAGGCCTTGAGTAAAGTTTTGTGCCTATCTACAATAATGCAAGGGACCAATTGTATATTTCTAGTTAGGAAGTCCCTTGCCCTTACTACCCTAGGAGTTAACTTTAGAGGAAAAATATTAGGTCAAATAGGAATAGCTTTGGGTCTTGGATTGACAGACCCTCAATTAATATCCCAATCAGTTTTGACTTACCAATTGCCTCTATCTTTTCAGAGAAGAAAGAATGTAGTGGAGAGGCTCAAGGCCAAGAGCCAATTGTAAAAACTTTATAATACCAATGTTTTGTTTTTCCAATTTCCATGTGTATTCAATCTATTATATCTTTATGGTTTGACAATCTCATAACTTTTGCATAGTTTAATCAGTCTTTTTCCATTGTTTCTTGTAATTTGTGTTGCCCAAAATGCATGGAATGGCTAAGGAATGCAAAAAAAAGGCCTGCCACAGAAACGCGGGGATGGGCCCTGCAAAACTTTTGCAGGGCCCATCCCCGCGTTTCTGTGGCAGGCCTTTTTTTTGCATTCCTAGGCCATCCTATGCACTAGGTTACCTGTATTGCAAGTCTATCTTCTCAATTAGCACCTTCACTTGGGGAAATGTGGAACACTCTTCTTATATTCAATAATTAGAGAAAAGTAAGACTCCTCTGGGTGCATATAAGCATGCAGCAGTAAATCAGTGCATGTATGTTCATAAACATTGCTTAGCTATTGGTCAGGGGATTAGCATGCAGTGCACTCTAGCCAAGGCCAATCATATGCCCCCATGTGCATGGCATGGGTTTTCATGGCTTGGAAATGCCAAAAAAAGGCCTGCCACAGAAACGCGGGGATAGGCCCTGCAAAACTTTTGCAGGGCCCATCCCCGCGTTTCTGTGGCAGGCCTTTTTTTGGCATTTCCAAGCCATGAAATGCATTAAATAGCATTACCACTTACAACAAGTACAGAAAAAAGAATGATACAACTATGAAAAACACTTCAAAGATGTACTGGAAAAACACACCTACAAACATAGGAGAAATAAACTTCAAAACATGTACACTAAGAGATAAACATTTGGGAGAGCAAATATGAGAAGACAAAGATTATATTCATCATTTGGGTTTTACAAAATATTCATCGTATGGGATATACAAAAGGTTATCCAAACAAGGGAGTACAAATTATGGTTAATGGTTATTCCCTCTAATTCTCCTAGCTAGCTGCAAATCTTTAGGTTGTATTGTCACTCTCTTTGCATGGATGGCACATAGGTTAGAGTCCTCCAACATTGATATAAGATACGCCTCTGCAGCTTCTTGGAGAGCTTCAATGGCTATCCCTTGGATACGAAGTCCAGCGCAATAGCGTTGGATCTCTTCCTTCACAACTCTTGCAAATGATCTTCGTGGAATCAGAAGCTCCACAGACTTTTGATAGTGTCGAATCTCCGCAAAGGCTCTGGTTTGCTTTCTGCGCCTTTGTGGTGCTCTTGCATTTGGGGGGATGTTGGGTTGTGGTCGTTGTGGTCTACGACGTGGTTGATAGTTCTTCTTTCTTCTTGGAGGACGCCTAGATGGTCCTGCCTCATCATTTACTTCCTCTGCCCGACCTTGCTCTCTTTCTTCATCGGTTGGTCTTTGTCCTTGTCCTGGGGGGAGTGTCTTGCCTCCTTGTGTTACTCGATGGTTCACGGGGATGTCATCATTGTTCCATGGTGGCTCATTTATACTTTCTTCATCTGAGGAACTCGATAAATTTGATGTCTCAATCACAACTCGTCTATGTCCTCGTTGTTTGGGCCTTGCCTTCATTGGTGTCCTGATTGGGGGCTCATCATGAGATGCAGAAGGGGAATAATTTATTTCTTGGGATACATCTCTCTCTGGTGAACCTTCATCCCCCCGCGATGCAATGCTACCGGACTGTGTCCCTGCACCCGAGTTTCGTCTTGAAGAGTGGCTTGTGGTTCGACGCTTCTTGTGGGGTGTCATCCATGTTGGGCGCTGAGTACCTTGCACATGGCTAGGGTAGACGACATGATCCTTCCTAGCAGTCTGCTTTGTGCGTGCCATTCTCTTAGGTTGTAAAGTGGTAAAATGAGGAAGGACACCTCTATTTATAGTCTTTCACTTAAGAATTGTCCTGTTCACATTTAAATGGATAAAAATTAGTTTTAAGACATTAAAAGTATATTCACAAAAATAGTAGAATTTTATTTGAAGTGAAAGGGGTTATAAAAACCTTGAAAAGTATAATGCATTTTAAGAGTTTGGAAATTATTTCCAAGCAGAACCCTCGCGGACTCTTTGTGCACGCCATTGGGCATGATGTTCGGGTCCTGACGAGGACATCCACTTCTCTCTTGCAATATCATGTTGTAGCTTTCGTGTAATCTTTGCTAGTTGTGACTCACATGCCTTTTCCATTACATATTTTCTAGCAAATGTCGCACGAAAGAACCAATTGAACATTTCTTCTAAATAGTTTGATTGGAGTAGACCACCCCCATGACGAGTGTTTTTAAAGTAAACACCTCTAGCCCTGTAATGTGACTTCTCCATTCCTTGTGTACTAAAAATGTCCAGTGACCCATATCGATCCATAAAATATGCTCCATGTGCAAAAAGAATATGCTATGATCTGGTCAATAAGATATACACATAGTGTTTAAGACCAAATAAAAAAATGTAAGCGAAACTTACTATGTAATGTGTAATGTTGCTTTCTCCCCAAGATAAGATGAATGACTGTGTAAACTCCTTCAAAGTCACTTGGAATAATTCTCGTTGTGAAGCATTAGTGGAAGCCAAACACATCAAATGTAACAATTGATCGAACGATGACCAAACCTTCTTTCGCTTGTTAATGAGATCAACCTGACTATCATTGTCAGTTGTAATTGAACAGAGGTCCTTCCAAAGCTCCCATTTCCCATCATCTTGACTATTCACATCTTTTTTAAAGAAACGTCGTGCCTTCTTCCCAGTCATTGAAACTTGTTGTAAAATCTCTTGAGACTCACCATACTTCTTAACAACTAAAGATACGTGGCCACCATGACAACCTATAGAATTCAAAAGATCTTCTATTTTCTGGATTGCTATTGTAGACCTCTCTAGTGGTTTCATTGCAAATGCATATTCAACATGGAGCTTCAAAAGCCTATCAAAGATCCTCATGAATGCATGCAAAGTACAAAAGTGAACATTGACTAATGGAAATGGGATAATGGGGTTCCAATCATTGCTTATTTTATCACGAGTCGGTTCCTGTAACATTGGACACCTCAAAAGTGATATCTCCCATTCCCTGTGATTCAATGAGTCTGTTTCATCAATTTCTTCAGAGTCATCAACTCTCGTCAATGCCCTTGCATGTTTAGACTGTCTCTTAGATCCTTTGTAACCTTGTGTACAATATGGGCAAGGATAGAGAGAAGATGCTCCTTGTTTACAACCTAACATGCATTTTATACTCTTAAGGTCTCCACCCAAATGCCATTCTACATCAAAATCACCTATATCATCTACAAAAAGCTTTTGCCCATGTATTTGAGAAGAGATTACTTCCGTAATCCACGGAGTCCTACTAAAAATCCATGAAATAACATTATTTGTTTCTTTGGGAACTTCTATAGCACCTAACCACCAGATATCTCTCTCTGATTGCACACTGTAAGTCAAATGGTCCCTCCCTCCTAAAGTTTCATCACTCATTGCATGGTCCATAATTTCGTTCATTAGCGTCACACTCAACCTTTCTAGTCGCCGACCCTTTATGATTTGACACTCATCAAGCTTCAGTATGAACTTTAACTTAACATTACAGTCTGCACAAAAGAGAAAACATTATCTTAATATGACACTTGAATGCAATAGAACTTCAACACCAAATAAAATGTAGTAGGGGTACCTTTGATTGTTGAACTATAAAAGTGAACCATTGCTTGTTGAAGCTTCTGAAGATCCACAAATATATTGTTGAATTTAGTGTAAGTAAATCCTTGTGTAGATAGGATTTTTGATTGCTTCTTGGGAATATTTGGATGATAAATAGAGGCAGGCATAGTTTCTTCTATGAATAAATATTGTCCAATAGTACGAGTCACATCCTCATTTGAAGTTTTTTTATTGATAGACAATTTATATGGGCATGGAAATATACTTTGAGAAATACCTTGTGATTGTAAGGCTTGCCTGAGAAGGGTGTACATTGCAGTATACCCATTTCTACTGATGCCTGCTTCGTCACATATTGCCTGCACATCTTGCACTGTGATAAGATTTTTTAACTTCTTTGAAAACTCAGCTTCAAGAACAACTCTAATACACTTTCCTATGCGTGAGTCTAAAGCAGAAGTGATTTCTTTGGTGTTTATACAGCTATTCATCAGCTTGAATTGGTCTTGTGTTGTTGATGAAGCAGTTATGTCTTCAATAAACGACCTACACAATGAAATATTCCATTACAAATCTTCATTAAAACATATAAAAGTAAAACAAACACTCACCTTGTTGCATATATACGTCGTTTGCGTGCTCCACCACCTTTTGAAAGAGCTTCAAAGGATGACAATGATCTTTTCCTATGTCTCATACCAAGTGGAGTCTCTTTCAGCTGCTGGAGATTGGCAGTTAACTTTGAAATTGTGCTTTGTTTTGCTTCAGTATCCTGTTCCAAATCTGCAAGTTGTTTTTGTAAAGATATGATTGTGCTTTCTAAAGTGACCACCCTCATATGATGGATGTGATGTTGTTGGAACCAATACTTAGCAGTAGCAAGTGAATGTGTAGATAATCTCTTGCAGTAACCTAATAGTCCAGCTTCACCCGCACCAATGAACTGAAGTAAAGTTGAGAGGTTATGGAATGTTGGATGGTAAGAAGATATTGGATCAAGAGGATAGAGTGAACCATGAGCCCAAAGATCAATACTTTTTTCTCCAGCTGCACGACGTTCATTTTGAGAATTGGCATCATTGTTGCATCGTGTATTTGGAGCAAACTCTCTAGGCACACGAACATGGATACTTGTTGATGCAGGAGCATGAGGACGTTCTACTGTGAAGTTTGTGATACATGTCAACACCATCTTTGCTAATGACCAACAATATCAAAAACAAAGATGAAAAACCGGTTGGAAGGGAGTCTAAAGCATAGGTTTTGCTCAAAAAATATGTTTTCTTGTATGTGTATGGGTTAAAGTGTGTTTTTCCACTGAATATGGCTGAAAATGATGAAATTTGAAAAAAGTCATTTTTTGGGGGAAGCATAGTCACGGATTTGATGATGTGGCACTTACTTTTGGAGGGAGTTTGAAAATTATACTTTTTCTTAAAGAAACTTCAGAAAATGGGCCCAAAAAAGTGACTTCTGACATATATATTAAAAAATAGGCTCTTTTGAGTTAATATACACTGAAAATGAGACTTTTTTAAAAAAATCATTTTTTTATTCAAATACATGTACGAGTTTGATGATGTGGAAAGTAGATTCTCTTTCTCTCTCTCTAGAATAAGAAAGAGAGAGGCCTATTGAAGCCTAAAAAAAAGCCTACTCTAGCCTACTAAAAAGTGCCCTATTAAATGCACTTTGTCCCCTTAAACAAGAACAGAATTAAGCTTAATCCCTAAAAATTAGGGATCCTTACAAGGCCCATGCAGGGTTCATTTTTTCCCCTAATGATGGACCGAAATTGAACCTGTGTAGTTTTTTGTTAGAATGGCCGACCAATCCAGAGTCCACCCAGTAGGACTTGTACGGAATGTCCCCATCACTTTGCAGGGTACAACTTTTAAGATGACTTTTGTAGTTTTAGAACTACTGGAGTCTAGTCTTGATTATAATCTTCTTTTCGGTCGTCCTTGGTTGAAACAAGCTAAGGTTATACAAGATTGGTCCGCACAAGAACTCACTTTCAAAGACAATAACCAAAAATATGTTGTAAAATTAGATGCTATTCAGCCCTGTGAACTACATGCTAGACCTTATGTGGCAGAACCAGTTCACATGCTAGATGGTTTATCCGATGACGAAGAAGAAGAATTTTTGAAAAACAACATAGATTTAATTTCCTTAGGGACTGTTGATTTACAATCTGTTGTAGATCACTGGAATCCGGCAGTTTGTACGGTGATGGCTGTGACCGAAGAAGTAGAAACAGAAAATACTACTGCTAAGGATGAAAGTGCTATACAGCAACTTTTACAATCAGTCGATGATTCAGAAAAACCTCGTCAATTCTATGTTCCTGAAGATCAGTTGATCACATATAATTTAGGAGATGAAGTTAATCACGACCTGTCAAAATAAACGAAGGATTGTCTGAAGTATTTCAAGCAGATCTGATCCAGTTACTTCATGAGTTCGCTGATGTTTTTGCATGGGATTACCGTGACATGAAGGGTCTGGACCCTCGCATATATCAGCATCGAGTTGTACTTAAACCAGAAGCAAAACCAATTAAACAACCCAGCTACCGGATGAATCCTAACTACGCAGCACAGGTAAAGGCAGAGCTTGATAGATTATTAAAAGTCAGGTTCATTGTACTAGTCGAACATGCTGAGTGGATATCACCCATTGTTATCGTACCTAAGAAGAATAAGAAGCTACACATATGTGTGGATTACCGGAAACTGAATGCAGCTACGGTGCCACATCCGTCTCCTCTTCCATTTCTTGACATGATGTTAGACAGAGTAGTAGGACACGAAATGTACTCATTCTTAGATGGATATAGTGGGTATAATCAGGTCAGAATGGCTAAGGAAGACATACCAAAAACAACGTTCATTACCAGTTGGGGTGTAGCTCAAGCGTAAGCACCACCTCCTTTACTTGTAAATCCGCGGAGACGTGAGGACCGGTATGAAGACCACGAGAAAGTGAAGGCACAAGTGCATGAGTGAAATCACACAAACATGCACACACATACACACACATGCGCACAAAGTAAGATCAAAGAGAGGAACAATGGAAATCTTTGATTGCAAAAGAGTTCTCTTACAAAAGCTCTATTCTCTAACAAGCTAACCCCAAAAATGAGCTCTCTAGCTCTTTTTATAGTTTTTTGACTAGTTTTGGCCCTGTCCAGACCTAGTGTCCGGCCTAGTTAAAAATTAGGTTCCAGGGCTTATTTGAGGGCTCAAACGAAGTCTAAAAATTATGAAAATTGGTACGATGGTACTTCTAATACTCCTCAAGCTCGAGGACTCCTCGGCTTGAACAAAATGGAGTTATAAAAATAGATAATGGTATTTACAATGGTTTTTAGTGATGAAAATCACTATTTTTGTAGGGGATTCATCTGAAAATTTGACATACACTTCATGGAGCTCCCTACTTGCTCCCTTTCCTTGTGTGCCCACCTTTTGATGTGCTTCCATGCTTTGTCCTTGACTTTGAGCTTCAACACTCCCCCCCCCTCTCGAGTCTCTCGTCCCTGACAGACCCTTGTTGTAGTGGTTGTTCCAAGTAGTGCCTTGAGAGGGAGTGTCCCGTCTGTCTGAACAAAAGTCGTCTGACTTCCAGATGTGTCTGGTTCTTCATCTATCATTGCGAGTCTTTGCAAGTTGTAGTTCCTTGGTATGTGCTTCTTCCGTGGATTCCCGCATGAATACGTATCAAGATTGAGTTGGAGCAACTGCTAGCTTCGAATTGCTTCCTAGGTATTGATGTTGCCCCAGGATGTCCTCTAGCGCTTCTAAAGATGATGTTCAAAGTAGTCATGCCAAGTACTCATAATCCATATTGAGTGATGGGTAAGTGTGTTCGTGCCTGGGTTGAAAAAAGTATGTGCCTTGTGCACGGCCTTGTAATGTAGCCCTACACATGCTTACTTGGAAAATGCATTGGAAGAAGTATGGTGCAAAAATTGTGGGTCTTGAGCTAAGTGCTCAAGGGTATGCTGACGAAGAGGTTTCCTAATCTATCATGGTTATGGTGTTGCCAGAGTAAAGATACTTACCGTGGTGAAGGGTTGATTGATGTCTATCTCTTCATGTTGTATACCCGGCATTTGTGATGGAACATTGTCGATGAATGTCCATGTTGCTGGTCCACCGAAAAGTTTTTTGAGTGCTTGGTTCTATCTTCTCTTTTCAAAGCAATGTTTGCCAAATACTAAGAATTGAATTTCTTTATATTCTTTGACAAACAACATTGGGTAACTACACCAAGCTTAGTTTCACATATTCTCTTTAGTTCACCATAAGCAGGAGTCTGCTCATCTAGTATACAGACAAGGATTTTCGAGGTACCAAACAAACTCTTGCAAATATCTCCTTGGATGCTCTCATACATACAGTAGTTAAGCATCACTCAAGTTTTGGACCTTCAAGATCTTCACTCCCACCATGGTAAGGGGAAACCATAGGTGTGGATGCCATGTTCATGCTAAGTTCTTGACATCTACCAGATAAGGCAGCAATTACATCATCTGCTAGCCGAGACACACTTCTATCCAAACTGATAAATGCCCAGTAATCGATGGTTCAATCTTCAACTAAGCATGACTCATTCATGTTCCATGAGCGAAACCTGGGAACAAGTTCTTTCCCTCTCTTTTTTTTTTTTTTTGAGGGATGTCACAAAACAAGAAGGCAAAGTTTAGTATCAAAAAGTGGTTTACATGTGTCAATGTGCTTTAGTGCATGGGACTCTCAGTTGTGTCTATGCACGGCCATGTAATGTGACCCTATATAATGCATACTTTAGAAATGCATGACCTGAATGGTGCAAAAGACAAGTGTTGAAGCTCAAGATCAAGGACAAAGCATGGAAGCGCATCAAGGAAGTGGATACACAAGAAGAAGAAGCAAGTAGGGAGCTCCAAGAAGCACGTGTCAAATTTTCAGAAGAAATCCCTACAAAAATAGTGATTTTTATCACTAAAAACCATTGTAAATACCATTTTCCATTTTTGTAACTCCATTTTGTTCAAGCCGAGGAGTCCTCGAGCTTGAGGAGTATTAGAACTACCATCCTACCAATTTTCATAATTTTTAGACTCTGTTTGAGCCCCCAAATAAGCCCTGGAACCTATTTTTTAACTAGGCCGGACACTAGGTCTGGACAGGGCCAAAACCACTCAAAAACTATAAAAAGGGCTGGAGAGCTCATTTTTGAGGCTGGCTTGTTGTAGATTTCAGTTTTGTAAGAGAGCTCTTTGGTAATCGAAGCTTTCCATTGTTCCACTCTTTGCTCTTACCTTGTGCGCGTGTGTGTGTATGTGTGTTCATGCTTGTGTGCTTTCACTTACGCACTTGTGCCATCACTTGCTCGCGGTCTTCATACCAGTCCTCACGTCTCCACGGATTGACATTTATGAGGTGTATCTCCTCATGTTGGTACTCACCATTGTGCTAGAGTGACACCAAATTTGGCGCCGTTGCCGGGGAGAGAGCTTGGAGGACGAGCGTGTGACAGTAAGACGTAGAGTAGCGACGTTGGAAGGTAAAAAAATCATCATTTTCAGTTCAGTTTCTGAATTTTCCTTCTTCTTCATCTTCATCATCATCACCATCTTCACCCACCTTCATCTTCTCAGTTTTTTCCATTTTTTAGAGTACATTCACCTTGTTTTTACTTATGGTTGTGAGCAAGAAGCTTAGAGAGGGTGCAGAACAGAGGCGCTGAAGAAGTCGCACCAAAATAGCTAAAAAAATCTGAGTGAACAGCCCGGACAAGACGAAACCTGTGCCAAGTATCGTGAGAGCTGCGCCAGAGATCGTGAGTGAGCAATCGGGCAACCTGGGGTTACACAGAGCAAGGGGAAGTGACAAAGAAGTTAGAGAGGATCTCAAGGTGAGCAAACACCCATTTAATCTATAATTTCTCAGTAAATTAAGTTTGGAAAGGGAAGCGATCTGCGTCAGGTATCGTTTGATACTCATAGAGGTGAAAAGGAGTGATTTGGGGTGATATAGAGAGTGAGGAGAGGAGAGAGGAAAGAGTAGGGCATGTGTACAACCAAAACTTAGAAAAAATCTTTCCCAAAATTTGTCTAAGGGTCAAGTATCGTTTTGCTCCCGCGGTCGAGTATCGCGATACTTAGCAAGTATCGTTTTACTCCTGTGGTCGAGTATCGCGATATTTCCCTCCTTTCGGTATCGTTTGGACCAGAGATCGTTTTGATCAGAGATCGCGATACTCATTAGCGATCGTGTATCGTCTAGATCAAAGATCGTGTATCGTTTGGCTTAAGTATCGTGTATCGCTACTCAGAGATTGCGATACTTATCCAAGATCGCGTATCGTCTTGTTCAGGTATCGTCGATCGTTTTTGAGCCAAGTATCGAGTATCGTTGGTGCCAAAGATCGTTTCAATCAAAGATCGCGATACTCACCAGCCATCGTGTATCATTTGGTTCATAGGTCGTGTATCGTTTGCATGAGAGATCGGTATCGTTTCAGTCGAAGATCGGTATCGTTTATCAGAGATCGCGATATTTATCAGAGATCGCGTATCGCCCAAGTCAGAGATCGTGTATCGTTTTCTTCCAAATATCGAGTATCGTCTTGAGCTAAGTATCGTTTTGCCCGAGTATCGTGATAGTCAAGTATCGTGTATCGTTATACAGGGATCGCGATACCTATCAAAGATCGTGTATCGTGGAGTTTGCTCACGATACTTGTTGAAGATCGTGTATTGCCTACTTCAAGTATCGCGATACATACCAAGTATCGTGTATCAAGTTCCTCAAGTATCAAGTATCGTGTCCTACAAATGTCGTGTATCGCCTGATTTGAAGGGAGAGACATAGAGTTTATAGGCATCAAAGAGATGATCATGATTTCCCATTGCCTAGACCACGAGAGCACTCAAGAAACCTTAGACCCTCTCAAGTGGTTAAGACAATGAAGAACTACTTTGATGGATTTGGAGATCCTTATGATCATGTGGCGGAGTTCAAACAAGTGCTAAGAGCTGAACAGGTTGAAGACTTATTCACCCAGTTCGAAGCATTTGGTTTGACTCTTAAGGGTACTGCCTTAGCTTGGTTTCAACCTCTAAACAGTCGCAACTATAGGGAGATAGGTCAGCTGCTAGAAGAATTCATTGTGGAATTTTCCAAAAGTGGTATCAGACATAACACATCATCCTTGATCCACGGCTTCAAGCAGACACCCCAAGAAACAGTGCGACTTGCAGGAAGAAGGTTTAGACAGTACTTGGAAAGATGCCCTGTACCAGAATTACCCACATCAGCCAAACAGGTGGCACTGTTTTTAGATGGCCTATTGAGCACAAAATTAAGGTCATATGTATACTTGAAGGAGCCTAGATCCATAGAAGAGTGTATACGGATATGCATTGACATAGAAGACAACTTGGGTGAGGAATTAGGACTATCCAAACTCTATAAGGACTCTGATATTTCTACAAGTCATACCTCCAGAACCTCCACTGAGATAGATGAGATAGCTGAGCAAGTGGCCAAAAAGCTAGGAGTTCAAAATAAACAAATGCCAAGGGTCACTTCAGTGAAGCGATGTTATACATGTGGAGGAGATCACATGGCTAATGTTTGCCCGTTGACGACTCAACCCCAAGGAAACCCTAATGCTCTATATTGCACCATTGAGAGAAAATACACAAATCATACGGCTCAAGATTGTCCTTACAATAGGCAGGCTGTTAGACAAAATTATCAGCAACCTTACCAGTAGGGTAGGTATCAGAATCAGTACCAACAGCCATATTGTAGGCCACAACAATATCAACCTCAATACCAGCAACAATATCAGGCACCATATAGGCCACAACCAGTCCTAGGAAACCAACCGCCAGCTCCTGCCAATGTGATCCCAGTTAAATATACGATGGCGGAGGAGAACCCTAATAGAGCATTGGTGCCACTAACACCACTGGTCTCAGAAAATGATTCTCACGCTCATGGTTCAGACTACTTCCATGAAGATAGTCCACATGCTTATTATATAGAGTCACTTGAGCAAAGCGATGCTTCTCAGTATCAATATGAGACACCACCTATGGAACAAAATTGGGAGCCAGAATACTCCAACGTCATGTATACGAATCCAAATCCTAGGCCCCAATTGAGACAAGTAAGACCACAAGCCCCTAGAGGACCATGCTTTAGATGTCAGGGCGAACATTTCATTCGTGAATGTCCCCACCAACCAGCTCTGGGACTAGGACAAAACATTACGATACAAGGATTTTGTCCTGAGTGCGGCAAGGAACATCTTCCTAGAGAGTGTCCCAGGAATCCCTCTAGTGCACCCAAGGTCACACCCATCAACGTGGTAGGCTTAGTGGCAGATTCAAGTTCAAGTGGCAGTAATGTGGCTCCTGTACAGGCAGTTACTAGGGCACAGGCTGCACAACAAGCAAAACCATCCGAGCAATCGGAGTCAAGTGAGTCAGGAGAGCCTAGTAAGAGGAAACCAAGAACATGGAAGGACACCAGAGAGAAGGCTAATCGCAAGTGGAACAAAAAGCTATCCGAGCTAGAAGAAAGCCTAAGGGATACCAAAACAAAAATAGAAGACATTGCATCTCAAAGCCCCTCACATACCGAAGCTCCAGCCACTCCACCTCATTCCACCCCACCACCCATTGTAAATAACCCACAACCAGGGTCTGTTCTTGCAGATCCAACCCCAGAAGGCTTGGACATGATGTTCAAGGCCTACCAGGCTCGTCTTCAAGAAGGGCCAACAACTGCAAACCTAGACAAGAGTTACCCTAGAGCAGATTTAGAGATTGAACGGATGAAAATGTGCATGAAAATGGTAGAACAAGCTCAAGCTATACTTGAGACTAGTCAAAAGTTCAATCAGGCAAACTCTGTCAAATCAGATTTGCATTTCCAAGGCTTACTAGAAAAATTAGAGTAGTTGGTAAACAAACCACAAGTTTCTTTACCTCCACAGGCTCAACCAGTTATTGAAAGAGGAAGCTCACCACCAATGGGAGCTTATGTTCCTAATTCCACGGATGCTGGAATACCTCCTTCAATTCAACAGTACTCTCAAGAGTTCTTGCGGGAAATACAAGAAGAGAAATGGGCCAAGGAGAAGGGTAATTCCCCTCCTATTCCTGAGATTGATGATCTTCATGATCAATTTCCCCAAGACATTCCGTCTATCTATGGAGACCAAGCAGAGCAACAAGAGGATGAGAGATTAGATTTTGAATCTAATTCTTTACAAGAGTTGCCTCATTTCACAGGCCCATGGGAATCTGAATCTATCCAGATCAGAACTCCCACAATATTGGTAAGAAATGAAGACTCAGTGATTCCAAGAAACACTGATGTTGTTAAGAACACTAAGGTTCAATGTCATCTCACTGTGGAAGAGCTGCTCAAAGCAAAACCTGAGCTCTGGAATCATGTGAAGGATCAGGTTCCAGAACTTGAATCCAATATGCCAAAAGTAGGCTCTAAGCAAAAAGTTCCAGAGATACCTCTCGACAAGATAGGAGACATGAGCGAAGGTGAAGAAGGTAACACTTATCTTCCGATCACCTATCAAGGTTACACAACCAAAGCAATTGTAGATTCGGGTGCTGGTGTTGCTATTGCGACCACCTCCTTGTGGAAGCGATGGGGCAAACCCACATTAAGACCAACAAGAATGAAGCTTCAAATGGCAGATGGTCATTTTGAAAGACCTCTAGGGTTGCTCGAAGGGATAACTCTAACCACTTGTGGTGTAGAGTTTGAACATACATTTGCTATATGTGACTTTGAAAAAAATAATGTCTACGAGATGATCCTAGGAAGACCCTTCCTACGACAATTGCAAATAGTACAGGATTGGGGAACCAACTCCTTGTACTTACAGCACTTAGGGGTCACCACCAAGGTCAATCTGAAGGATTACACCTTCAGAGATGTACCTCCCCTACAGTGGAATCCTATCCACAAAGCGAAAGAAGATTCTATCTCCGTGCATTCTGGAAGTTCACCTAATCCATCCTGGCTGCATGAAGATACTCACTTGTGGATGTGCAAGGTCGCAGAGGAAGAGGAAAAGCGTCTAAAAGCAAGAGAAGATGGAACTCCCCCAGGAGATAGACCAATAAAAGACCCAGCCTATACACCGATGATATTTCCAGATGAGGAATTTGAGCCTCATGGTTGGGCAGAAATCTTAGCCACCATGGACATTGCAGTCAATGAAGAACAATGGACACCTCATTGTGATGAGGAGGGTTATGATATTTCAGTGTTCATGTGTCAGCCCCTGTTGGAAGAGTGTGATCCTAGTGAGTTCATAGAAGAAGAAGAGAATGACGATGATCTAGAATCCATTGTGATGGATACTTACTTTGACTCGGAGGAACACTATTTAGAAGACATAGGAGTGTTAACCCAAAAAGAAGAAGAACCCCTCACGAGTATTAAAACGATAAATTCAAAGGAAAAAAGTGAAGAAGGTCAAAAGAAAAAGAAAAGAAAAGCAGTGAAACAAGAAGAGGAAGAATCATTGTTTGAAGTACCAAAAAATTTCAAGAAATATGAAGTGGAAGACCGTAAAATTTTGGTACGAATGCCTAAGAGAGAGGCCATTATAGGAGAAGCATATAACAATAAAGATAAGACCAAAAAAATTGTAGTGACCATTGAAGGGAACGAAGAGCGATGTACGTACATAGGAGACGACCTAAGTGCAAAAGAAGAAGCACAGCTTGTAGCTCTATTAATGGAATATAGGGATGTGTTCGCATGGCACTATAGAGACTTGAAAGGAGTAGATCCAAAGATTTGCTCTCATACGATTCCGATGACCGCTGATGCCAAGCCCACCAAACAAAAGCCCTACACATATAATGACAATTATGCAGCCAAAATAAAGGAGGAAATTGACAGGCTGATTGAAGCTGGATTCATCTATGAGATTGAGCACACTGAATGGGTGTCCCCCATTGTGGTGGTGCCCAAGAAGAATGGGAAATTGCGAGTGTGCATTAACCTTAAAAAAGTTAATGCCGCTACAATCAGAGATAGTTATCCACTTCCAATCACCGAACATCTATTGGAGCGTGTTGCAGGCAAGGAAGTTTATAGCTTCCTTGATGGATTTTCAGGTTACAACCAAGTAGCCATTGCCCCCGAAGATCAACACAAAACGGCATTTGCCACAGAATGGGGAATCTTTGCATTTCGTGTGATGCCATTCGGTCTCACCAATGCACCTGCAACATTTCAAAGGCTCATGTGTCATGTCTTCAAAGAGTTCTTGCGAAAGAACTTGGAAGTATATGTGGATGACTTATGTGCTCACTCCCAACAAAGAAGATACCACATCCCTGAGCTCAGACAAATCTTCAACAAGTGTAGAGATTATCGAGTGTGTCTGAACCCAGAGAAGTGTGTGTTCATGGTACGACAAGGTAAAATCTTAGGTCACATTGTTTCTAAGAATGGAATTTCAACAGATGAGGACAAGGTAAGAGCAATAGCAGAGCTGCCCAGGCCAAGGAATGTTAAAGAGGTACAAGCCTTTATGGGCCATTATGGATATTACCGTAGGTTTATCCACATGTATGCCATCATAGCTAAACCTCTTTATGGATTGTTAACAAATTTTGAGTGGAACGAGGAATGCGAGAATTCCTTCATCGAGCTGAAAAGACGTTTGTGCACAGCACCAATATTGACTACTCCGGATTGGAGCAAAACCTTTCATGTCCATGTAGATGCTTCCAATCATGCAATAGGATGTGTGCTAGCACAACCCACAGGTGAAGGAAACCTAGATTTGCCAATAGCATATGCTAGTAGGCAATTAAATGCAGCTGAACGAAATTACACCACAACGGAGAGAGAAGGCTTAGGCATGGTATATGCTGTGAAAAAGTTTAGACACTATCTATTGGCCAATAAGTTCAAGTTTTTCACTGATCATCAAGCTTTACTATATTTGGTCAATAAACCTTGCAATACAGGCCGCTTAGTAAGATGGTTCCTCTTACTAATGGAATACGACTTTGAAGTTGTTGTCAGGAAAGGTAGAACCCATCTTAGGGCAGACCATCTTTCTCGCATCACTTCAGGAGAGCCACCGCAAGGAGTGACTGATGAATTGCCCGATGCTTATCTGTTCAATTTAGAAGTTATTCCTAAATGGGCAAATAAGTTGGTACCAGTCCTAACCTTCGGGCCTGCAAATAAAAATGTGAAGACAAGCAAAGAAGAAATTGTAAAATCACAAAAGTATCAAATATTGGCTGGAAGTATGTACAAGCAAGATACCGAGGGCGTATTAGCTTGTTGTGTCGAGGACGATGAACATACTAGTTGGTTGCAACAAGCCCATGAGGGATTGCTAGGAAATCACTACTCTAAACAATGAACATTGCAGAATCTAAAACATTTAGGAGTGTATTGGCCTATCATGGACAAAGAAATACAAGACTGGATCCAGAATTGTCCAGTGTGCCAGAAGAGACCCCCAGTAGAGCATGCCACTCTTTATCACGTGTCATTAATTCCAGATTGGAGCGCTCCACTGGTAGAATTTATGAGATCAGGAACACTAATAAACGAGGCTAGTCTATCAAGAAGAAGAAGCATGGAGCAAGAGGCTCAAGACTATGCATTAATAGGAGACAACCTATATCGGAGAGGCAAAGATGGATACTTAAGACTATGCGTTCATGAATCAGACTATTTGAAAGTCCTAGAAACTGCACACAGCGGTGTTGCAGGTGGACACTTTGGGCCTGACAGAGTAATTAAGACCATTCTATTCTCAGGACTTTGGTGGCCCACTCTTCATACGGATGCACATACCTATGTGAAGAAATGTGACACATGCCAACGTGCACAATATCCGATACGAAAAGACGAGATGCCTTTAAGGCCAATGATGGGAGGACGTGCATTTTCAAAGTGGGGTATAGACTTTGTAGGTCCCATCAACCCCCCAGCTAGAAACTCCCATGCAGAATACATTATTGTAGCCACAGATTACCTTACAAAGTGGGTGGAAGTAAAAGCCACGACAAAGAATGATGCTCAAACAACGGCTAAGTTCTTATTCGAAAATGTGTTCACTAGATACGGGTTACCAATAGAGTTGGTTAGTGATAGAGGTACGCACTTCTTGAATGAGGTCATTGAAAATCTCCTTCAAGAATTCATGGTGATACACAAGAAGTCTGCCCCTTATCACCCACAAGCTAACGGACAGGCCGAGAGCACGAATAAGATCCTATGTAACGTATTGACGAAACTTGTAAATAATAAACGCTCTGATTGGGACAAACAACTTCATCATGCTGTTTGGGCATACCGAGTTGCCTACAAAACGGTACTTAATGCTACCCCATTTCAGATGGTCTTTGGAGAGAATGCCGTGCTACCATTGGACTTCCTAATCCCAGCCTTGAAAGTAGCACAAGAGCATGAGTGGAATGGACATGAGTTATCTTCCAGGATCTTTGATCTAGAACGCTTAGGTGAGACGAGGCTACGGGCAGCAGCAGGCATTTATGCTGCAAAGAAAAGGCAAAAGGCATACTTTGATGCCCATGTAAAGAATAAAGGATTGAAAGAAGGAGATCTAGTGCTGGTTTATACGCTAAAGCAACATGCCCGCAAATTGGAGAAACGAGGATATGGACCCATGATCATTAATAGACTCTCCACTAGCGGTGCAGTTCAATTGGCCACTTTAGAAGGTGATATCTTACCAAACTATATTAGTGGATGTCGAGTCAAGTTATATCAAGAACCTCTTACAGAGGAAATGCTCATGAGACTCAACACTGCTAAGAAGCGAAAAGAAGAGGAGTTAAGGGTTAGAGAAGAAGCACAAGCAGAGGCAAGAGAGCGCATCAGAAGAAATAAGCTACGTCGGCTAGGCCTAGATGTCAACACAAAAGCTCCAAAATATCACATGGACATGTGCCAAAAATCGGGCATAACTACTTCTCAAATAATTGATCGCCGGCCCTTTGTGAATATAGAGGTAGGACAAGGAAAGAGTGTAAGGACTGTGAGAGCATTGGTTGACTCAGGAGCAGCAACTAGTGCAGGTAGACTTTCATACTGCCAAGACCTGCAATTGAACATCGAGCCCATAGGAGCCTATCTCATAGGTTTAGGAGGCGTGGAAACCCCTTGTTTGGGAGAGGTGGAACTTCCCATCTACCTCCAAGATGTTCCAATAAAAGTCAAAATGCTAGTGTGTCATGATGAGGATCTCACAGAGCCACTTGTCTTGGGTCAAGATTGGATTTACGACCATGCTGTCAACTTGAACCTAAGAAGTCAACTTCTTCAAGTTTGGGTATATAATCAATGCATTACATTAGAATTGGAGAATCGCATGCCCACTGACACTGACACCACACACTCTCTTTGTTTCTCTAAGGCTAATCTTCTCGAACAAGATGTTGTAGATGTCAAAAGCTCTATGATCCAGACGGACGCAATCACGGAAGGACAGTCGCAAAGGAAAGATGAACCCTCTTCCTTTTTTTTAAAGAGTAAAGCATCTACAGTAGTTCAACCTCAGAAGCAAGCAAAACAGTGCAAGACAGCCAGTCTATCAAATAGACAAAGAGCCTTCAAGAGGAAAGAAGTGTTGGGCGTGACACAGATCTGGGTAAAGAAAGGAGTACAACCATCGATGTTGCCTCAAAGACTCCCACCCAACCAGATCGACCATGGCAACAGAAGGACCAAACACCCACGACAGGCTCAAGCACGAATACTCCATCAAATTTGGGTACCGAAGCTATCAATGAAGGCCGACCACAATCAGGTACAAATTTGGGTGACTAAAAAATTAGCTGCAGCTCAACAAGGGCGATTACAGATGTGGGTACCCAAGAAGCTCTTACACGTACAAAGGCCTATGCTCCCCACCATGCGAAAGGCCTCAACAAAGAAGCCAAGGAAAGCAAAGGGTAAGAACAGAGCACAAAGACCAAAAGCAGATAAACTCAACCCTTCTACAAAAATAAGCAGGCACTCACCCAGGATATGGGTTTGGAAGCCAAAAGCACAAGCAACATCCACAGAGCCAAGGGGCCAACCACACTGGATACCAAAGTTTGGACGGCATCCAAGGAAGAACTGGCCTGAGGTGATCTCTACAGGGCCAAATACTATTCGGAAATGGGTTCCCATTAGGAGGATTACATCATTTCGAGATCCAATCGACACCTCCAAACAAAGAATGCATCAACTATGCGAGTAACATCAAAAGCCTCGACGTGCAGCAACCATGTGCCTTTGGCATAACCTTGTCTTTTGCACCATTCAGGTCATGCATCTCCAAAGTATGCATCAATATAGGGCCACCTTACATGGCCGTGCATAGACACAATTGAGAAATCCCAGGCACATGAGACACAATTTTCACATGCAAAATATGTTATTGATACTAACATCTTTCTTCTTGTTTGATGCCATTGTTCAAAAAAAAAAAAAAATAAATAAAAAAAAAAAAAAAAATGAGAAGAAGATTATGTGCTTGAAAATGCTCATCAGCGAACTTCCAGCAAGGACATCCCTCAACAAAAAGGACAAGCCGACGGTCAAACACCATGAGAGAACCACAACACGAAGAGATGAAGATCAACGGACCCTTCACCATGGTAAGACGTGCATGCTTCAACAACACTCTAACCATGATAGATTAGGAAACCTCTTCGTCAGCATACCCTTGAGCACTTAGCTCAAGACCCAATCTCTTGCACCATACTTCTTGCCATGCATTTTCCAAGTACGCATATGTAGGGCCACATTACAAGGCCATGCATAAGGCACCTATTTTGTTCAACCCATGCACTAATGCACTTACCCACCATTCATTATGGGTTACAAGTACTTGGCATGAAAACTATGAAAAGCCATCTTTGGAAGAACCAGAAGACATCAAGATGACAACACCAAGAGCAAGGAAGCCATCCACCACCGAGAGTTGCTCACAATCAACATTGACCACCTCCTTTGAGTAGCTAGCAGTTTTGGAAAACTCACAAATGCACCATCCAGATGGCATACAAGGCAGAAGTACGTACAAAGGGACTACAAACTGCAAGAGATCACAGTGGCAAAGTGAAGAATCAGACAAACGACCAGGATACATTGGGAAGAGGGATCGCCCCTGTTGGACGCAAAGGACGCTACCTCCCAAGGTACTACATGGAACGACCACTACAACAAGGGTCTGTCAGGGACGACAGACTCAAGAGGGGGGGGAGTGTTGAAGATCAAGATCAAGGACAAAGCATGGAAGCGCATCAAGGAAGTGGATACACAAGAAGAAGAAGCAAGTAGGGAGCTCCAAGAAGCACGTGTCAAATTTTCAGAAGAAATCCCTACAAAAATAGTGATTTTTATCACTAAAAACCATTGTAAATACCATTTTCCATTTTTGTAACTCCATTTTGTTCAAGCCGAGGAGTCCTCGAGCTTGAGGAGTATTAGAACTACCATCCTACCAATTTTCATAATTTTTAGACTCTGTTTGAGCCCCCAAATAAGCCCTGGAACCTATTTTTTAACTAGGCCGGACACTAGGTCTGGACAGGGCCAAAACCACTCAAAAACTATAAAAAGGGCTGGAGAGCTCATTTTTGAGGCTGGCTTGTTGTAGATTTCAGTTTTGTAAGAGAGCTCTTTGGTAATCGAAGCTTTCCATTGTTCCACTCTTTGCTCTTACCTTGTGTGCGTGTGTGTGTATGTGTGTGCATGCTTGTGTGCTTTCACTCACGCACTTGTGCCATCACTTGCTCGCGGTCTTCATACCAGTCCTCACGTCTCCACGGATTGACATTTATGAGGTGTATCTCCTCACGTTGGTACTCACCATTGTGCTAGAGTGACAACAAGGTTGTGCAAGGAGCACATGGTTGTCGCTCGTCGAGGCCTGATGTCACTTGCAGATGTTGGTGTCATCTTTGTTGGAGGTATCCACTGGATCTCGAGATGACCACTGATCCTTCCTCTTTATAGGGATCCATTTTAGAACAGCCTTCGACACTCTAGAGATTACTTTAGGCGTCTTCCTCTTTGGATGCGTTCTGAACTATGGTATCGAGTGTGGTTGGCGCTTTGGTTCGATGGAGGCTACTTGTACTTTTGGCTTCCAAACCCATATCCTTTTTGCACGTCTTCTTACTATTGTTGAAGAGCTGATTTGATCTTCTTTCGGTCTCTGTACGTGGTTCTTACCCACTTCTCTTTTTGGATTCTTTGTTGAGACCTTGCGCATGTGGGAGAACAAAGGTTGTTGTAGATGTAAGAGCTTCTTAGGTACCCACATCTATAATCGCCCTTGTTGGTCTGCAGCTAATTTCTTAGGCACCCAAACTTGTTTGATACCTTGTGATTGAGCTTGTCCGAGCTGCTTCCTTCGTCTTCGGACCTGGTTGGCTTGCCTGGATGGGATTTGTGGGGGCAAGGCTGGTGGTCTCTCTCCTTTGCGTACCCAGATCTGCATCATGCTCGGAACTGCTTTCTTATCGAATGGTGTCTTTCTATTTGATGTAGCAATTGTCGTGATCGGTTGTGTTTGCCGCTGTGGTGGACTGACTAGTGTGGCTACTTGATTCTTTGGAGAAGAAGAAAGATCCACCCACCTTTGAACCTGTTCTTCCACGATGGACTCCTTCTGCATCATAGAGCTTTTGACACATACAACATCTTCTTCCATATGATTAGTCCTAGAAGAGCTAAGAGAGTGTGTGGTGCCATGATCTGGGAGCATGCAGTTCACTAATTCTAATGTAATGCATTGTTCATGTACCCAAACTTGAAGAATTTGACTTCTTAGGTTTAAGTTGACTGCATTGTCATAAATCCAATCTTGTCCTAAGACAAGTGGTTCTGTAAGGTTCTCATCTTGACACACTAGCACTTTGACTTTCATTGGAACATCTTCCAGGTAGATGGGAAGTTCCACCTCGCCCAAACAAGGGGTTTCCACACCTCCCAATCCTATGAGATAAGCTTCTATGGAATTGATGTTCAACTGCAAGTCTTGGCAGTAGGAAAGTCTAACTGCACTACTTGCTGCACCTGACTCAATCAATGCTTTCATCGTCCTTGCACCCTTCCCTTGTCCTATCTCTATGGTCACAAAGGGTCTTCGGTCAGTGACCTGAGAAGTCGCTATGCCTGACTTTTGACACATATCCATGTGATATTTTGGGGCTTTTGAGTTGACATCTAGGCCTAATCGCCATAACTTATTTCGCCTAATACGCTCTCTGGCCTCTGCCTGTGCTTCTTCTCTCACTCTTAACTCTTCTTCTTTTTGCTTCTTAGCAGTGTTGAGTCTCATTAGCATATCCTCAGTAAGAGGTTCTTGATATAGCTTGACTCTATAGCCACTAATATAGTTTGGCAAGATAACTCCTTCTAGAGTGGCCAACTGAACTGCACCACTAGTGGAAATTCTATTAATGATCATGGGTCCGTATCCTCTTTTTTCCAACTTACGGGCATGTTGTTTTAGTGTGTAAACCAACACTAGATCTCCCTCTTTCAATCCCTTATCCTTGATGTGTGCATCAAAGTATGCCTTTTGCCTCTTCTTTGCAGCGTAGATGCCTGCTGCCGCTCGTAGCCTCATCTCACCCAAGCGTTTGAGATCAAAGATCCTAGAGGACAATTCATGCCCATTCCACTCATACTCTTGTGCTACTTTTAAGGCAGGGATTAAGAAATCTAATGGTAGCACAACGTTCTGTCCAAAGACCATCTAAAATGGGGTAGCGGTGAGTACCGTTTTGTAGGCAACTCAATAACCCCAAACAGCATGATGAAGTTGTTTGTCCCAATCAGAGCGTTTATTATTTACCAATTTTGTCAATACGTTACAGAGGACCTTATTGGTGCTCTCGGCTTGTCCATTAGCTTGTGGGTGATAGGGGGCAGACTTCTTATGTATCACCAATAATTCTTGGAGAAGATTTTCAATGACTTCATTCAAGAAGTGTGTGCCTCTATCGCTCACCAACTCTATTGGTAGCCCATGTCTCGTGAACACATTCTCGAATAAGAACTTAGCCGTAGTCTGAGCATCATTCTTTGTTGTGGCTTTCACTTCTACCCACTTTGTAAGGTAATCTGTGGTTACAATAATATACTCTGCATGGGAGTTTCTAGCTGGGGGGTTAATAGGACCTATGAAGTCTATGCCCCACTTGGAAAATGCACGCCCTCCCATCATTGGCCTCAAGGGCATCTCGTCTTTTCTAACTGGATATTGTGCACGTTGGCATGTGTCACATTTCTTCGCATAGGTATGTGCATCCATATGAAGAGTGGGCCACCAAAGTCCTGAGAATAGAATGGTCTTGATCACTCAGTCAAGACCAAAATGTCCACCTGCAACACCACTGTGTGCAGTCTCTAAGACTTTCAAATAGTCTGAATCATGAACGCACAATCTTAAGTAACCATCTTTGCCTCTTCAGTATAAGTTGTCTCCTACTAAGGCACAGCCTTGAGCTTCTTGCTCCAAGTTTCTTCTTCTTGCTAGACTAGCCTCTTTGGGTAATCTTCCCGATCTCATAAACTCTACCAATGGAGCACTCCAATCTGGAATTAATGATACTTGATAAAGGGTCGCATGCTCCACTGGTGGTCTCTCTCTCCACATTGGACAATTCTTGATCCACTCATGTATTTCTTTGTCCTTGCTAGGCCAATACACTCCTAAACATTTCAAATTCTGCAATGTTCGTTGTTTAGAATAGTGATTTCCTAGCATTCCTTCATGGGCTTGTTGCAACCAACTACTATGTTCATCATCCCTGACACAACAAGCTAATACACCCTCAGTATCTTGTTTGTACATGCTTCCTGCCAATATGTGATATTTTTGTGATTTTACAATTTCTTCTTGTGATGTTTTAACATCTTTATTTGCGGGTCTGAAGGTTAGGACTGGTACCAACTTATTTGCCCATTTAGGAACAACTTCTAAATTGAACAGATAAGCGTCAGGTAGTTCATCAGACACTCCTTGCGGTGACTCTCCTGAAGTGATGCGAGAAAGGTGATCTGCCCTAAGGTGGGTTCTACCTTTCCTGACAACAACTTCAAAGTCATATTCCATTAGTAAGAGAAACCATCTTACTAACCGTCCTGTATTGCAAGGTTTATTGACCAAATATAACAAAGCTTGATGATCAGTGAAAAACTTAAATTTGTTGGCCAATAAATAGTGTCTAAACTTCTTCACAGCATATACCATGCCTAAGCCCTCTCGCTCAGTTGTGGTATAGTTTCGTCCAGCTGTAGTGAGCTGTCTACTAGCATATGCTATGGGCAAATCTAAGTTTCCGTCACCTGTGGGTTGTGCTAGCACACATCCTATGGCATGATTGGATGCATCCACATGGACATAGAATGGTTTATTCCAATCAGGAGTGGTCAGTATTGGTGCTGAGCACAAACATTTCTTCAGTTCGTTGAAAGAATTCTCGCATTCGTCGTTCCACTCAAAATTAGACAACAAGGCATAAAGGGGTCTAGCTATGATCGCGTACATGTGCATAAACCTACGGTAGTATCCAAAATGGCCCATAAAGGCTTGTACCTCTTTAATATTCCTTGGCCTTGGTAGCTCCGCTATGGCTCGTACCTTATCTTCATCTGTTGAGATTCCATTCTTAGAAACAATATGACCTAAGATTTTACCTTGCCGCACCATGAACACACACTTTTTTGGGTTCAGACACACTCGATATTCTCTACACTTGTTGAAGATTTGTCTGAGCTCAGGGATGTGGAACCTTCTTTCTTGGGAATGAGCACATAAATCATCCACATACACTTCTAAGCTCTTTCACAAGAACTCTTTGAAGACATGACACATGAGCCTCTGGAACGTTGCAGGTGCATTGGTGAGCCCAAATGGCATCACACGAAATGCAAAGATTCCCCACTCCGTGGCAAAAGCCGTTTTGTGTTGATCTTCTGGGGCAATGGCTACTTGATTGTAACCTGAAAATCCATCAAGGAAGCTATAAACTTCCTTGCCTGCAACACGCTCCAATAGGTGTTCTATGATTGGAAGTGGATAACTATCTCTGATCATAGCGGCATTAACTTTTTTACGGTTAATACACACTCGCAACTTCCCGTTCTTCTTGGGCACCACTACAATGGGGGACACCCATTCAGTATGCTCAATCTCATAGATGAATCCAGCTTCAATCAGCCTATCAATTTCTTCTTTTATTTTGGCTGCATAGGTATCATTATATGTGTAGGGTTTCTGTTTGGTGGGCTTGGCATCAACAGTCATGGGGATCGTATGAGAGAAAATTCTTGGATCTACCCCTTTCAAGTCTCTATAGTGCCACGCAAACACATCCCTATATTCCCTTAATAGAGCTACAAGCTCCATTTCTTCTCTTGCACTTAGGTCATCTCCTATATATGTGCATCTCTCTTTGTTCTCTTCAATGGTCACTACAATTTTCTTAGTTTTTTCTGTATTATCATATGATTCTCCTATGATGGCCTCTCTCTTAGGCATTCGTACCAAAATTTTGTGGTCGTCAACTTCATATTTCTTGAAGTTTTCTGGTACTTCAAACAATGATTCCTCCTCTTCTTGTTTCACTGCTTTTCTTTTCTTTTTCTTTTCACTACTCTCACTTCCATCCTTTGAATTTACTGTTTTAATACTTGTGAGAGGTTCTTCTTCTTTCTGGGTGAACACTCCTATATCTTCTAGATAGTGCTGCTCTGAGTTAAAGCAACTATCCATCACAATAGCCCTGAGATATCATAACCCTCCTCATCACAATGAGGTGTCCATTGTTCTTCATTGACAGCAATGTCCATGGTGGCTAAGATTTCTGGCCAGCCATGAGGCTCAAATTCCTCATCTGGAAAGATCATCAGTGTGTAGGCTGGGTCTCTAACTGGTCTATCTCTTGGCGAAGTTCCTTCTTCTCTTGCCTTTAAGTGTTTTTCCTCTTCCTCTGTGACCTTGCACATCCACAAATGAGTATCTTCATGCAGCCATGATGGATCAGGTGAACTCTCAGAATGCACAGAGATTGAATCTTCTTTTGCTTTGTGGATAGGATTCCACTGTAGGGGTGGTACATCTCTGAAGGAGTAATCCCTCAAATTGACCTTGGTGGTGACCCCTAAGTGCTGCAAGTACAAGGAGTTGGTTCCCCAATCTTGTACTATTTGCAATTATCGTAGGAAGGGTCTTCCTAGGATCATCTCATAGACGTTATTTTTCTCAAAGTCACATATAGAAAATGTATGTTCAAACTCCACACCACAAGTGGTTAGAGTTATCCCTTCGAGAAATCCTAGAGGTCTTTCAAAATGACCGTCAGCCATTTGAAGCTTCATTCTAGTTGGTCTTAATGTGGGTTTGCCCCATTGCTTCCACAAAGAGGTGGTTGCAATGGCAACACCAGCACCTGAATCTATGATTGCTTTGGTTGTGTAACCTTGGTAAGTGATTGGAAGATAAGTATTACCTTCCTCACCCTCACACATGTCCCCTATTTTGTCTAGAGGTATCTTTGGCACTTTTTGCTTAGAGCCTGTTTTTGGCATATTGGAATCAAGTTCTGGAACCTAATCCTTCACATGATTCCATAGCTCCGGTTTTGCTTTGAGAAGCTCTTCTATAGTGAGATGACACTGAACCTTAGTATTCTTCACGACATCCGTGTTCCTAGGGACCACTGAGTCTTCATTTCTTACTAGTATTGTGGGAGCTCTAATCTGGAGAGATTCAGATTCCCATGGGCTTGGAAATTGAGGCAATTCTTCTAGGGTATTAGATTCAAAATCTAATCATTCGTCTTCTTGTTGTTCTGCTTCATCTTCGTAAATAGATGGAATGTCTTGGGGAAATTGATCATGAAGATCATCAATCTCAGGAATAGGAGGGGAGTTACCCTTCTCCTTGGCCCATTTCTCTTCTTGTATTTCCCGCAAGAACTCTTGAGAGTACTGTTGAATTGAAGGAGGCATTCCGGCATCCGTGGAATTAGGAACATAAGCTCCCATTGGTGGTGAGCTTGTTCATCTCAATAACTGGTTGAGCCTGTGGTGGTAAAGAAACTTGTGGTTTGTTTACCACTTGCTCTAATCTTTCTAGTAAGCCCTGGAAATGCAATCTGGTTTGACAGAGTTTGTCTGATTGAACTTTTGACTAGTCTCAAGTATAGCTTGAGCTTGTTCTACCATTTTCATGCACATCTTCATTCGTTCAATCTCTAAATCCACTCTAGGGTAACTCTTGTCTAGATTTGCAGCTGTTGGCCCTTCTTGAAGACGAGCCTGGTAGGCCTTGAACATCATGTCCAAGCCTTCTGGGGTTGGATATGCAAGAACAGACCCTGATTGCGGCCTATTTACGATGGGTGATGGGGTGGGATGAGGTGGAATGGATGGAGTTTTGGCATGCGAGGGGCTTTGAGATGCGATGTCTTCTATTTTTGTTTTCGCTTCTTTTAAGCTTTCTTCTAGTTCCGAAAACTTTTTATTCCACTTGCGATTGGCCTTCTCTCTGGTATCCTTCCATGTTCTTGTTTTCCTCTTACTAGGCTCTCCTGATTCACTCGACTCTGATTGTTCTGCTGGTTTATCCTGTTTTAAGGCTTGTGCCCTAGTGATAGCTTGTATAGGAGCCACATTGCTACTACTTGAACTTGAATCTGCCACTAAGCCTACCACATTAATGGGTGTATTCTTGGGTGCACTGGAGGGATTTCTTGGACAATCTCTGGGGAGATGGTCTTTGCCACAATCAGGACAAAAAGCCTGTATTGTGATAGCCTGTCCTTGACTCGGAGATGGTGGGTGGGGACAGTCACGAATGAAATGGTCACCTTGACATCTGAAACAAGATCCTCTAGGGGCTTGTGGTCTCATTTGTCTCAACTGGGGCCTAGGGTTAGGATTTGTGTACATGACATTGGAGTATTCTGGCTCCCAATTTTGCTCCATAGGTGGTGCCTCATATTGATACGAGTAAATCTCACTATGTTCAGGTGACTTTGTGTAATAAGCATGTGGACTACCTTCATGGGAGTAGTCTGAACTATGAGCATGAGAGTCATTATCTGGTATCAATGGGGTTAGTGGCACCAATGCTCTATTTGGATTTTCCTCCCACAACATATTTGATTGGAATCACGTTGGTAAGAGTTGGTGGTTGGTTTCCCAAGACTGGTTGTGGCCTATATTGTGCCTGATATTGCTGTTGTGGTCTATAATATGGATGTTGGTATTGGTTTTGATACATACCTAGTTGGTAAGGTTGTTGATAAGTTTGCCTAACAACCTGCCTATTGTAGGGACAATCTTGAGCCGTGTGGTTTGTGTACTTTCTCTCAATAGTGCAATATGGAGCATTCCTTTCTCTAATGTTTTGGTTTTGCATTGGGCATACATTAGCCATGTGGTCACCTCCGCAAGTATAACACCGATTTGATGGGGTGACTCTCTGTGTTTGTCTATTTTGGACTCCCAGCTTCTTGGCCACTTGCTCAGCTATCTCCTCTATTTCTGTGGAGATTTTTGAAGTATGACTAGTAGAACTATTTGAATCCTTATACAGTTTGGATAATCCTAACTCCTCACCCAAGTTATCTTCTATGTCAATGCACGTCCGCACACACTCTTCTATGGATCTAGGCTCTTTCAAGTACACATATGATCTTAACTTTGTGCTCAGTAAGCCATCTAAGAACAAAGCCACTTGTTTGGCTGGTGTGGGTAACTCTGGAGTAGGGCATCTTTCTAGGTACTGTCTGAACCTTCTACCTGCTAGTCGCACTGTTTCTTGGGGTGTCTGCTTGAAACTGTGGATCAAGGATGATGTGTTATGCCTGATACCACTCTTGGAAAATTCTACAATGAATTCGTCTAGCAGTTGACCTATGTCGCGATAATTGCGACTACTCAGTGGTTGAAACCAAGCTAAGGCAGTGCCCTTAAGAGTCAAACCAAATGCCTCGTATTGGGTGAACAAATCCTCAACCTGTTTAGCTCTTAACACTTGTTTGAACTCGGCCACATGATCATAAGGATCTCCTGACCCGTCAATTCTTCTTCATTGCCTTGATTACTTGAGTGGGTCTAAGGGTTCTTGGGTGCTCTCGGGATCTAGGCAATGGAAAATCATGTTCATCTCTTTGTTGCCGATGTGCTTGATGTCTCTCTCTTTCAGGTCTTTCATTTTCAAATCCTGCTCTATTTCTGCCCACCGTGTGTGCAAAACTTACCTCAGGTCTCTCTCTAGTTCTTTCTCTATGGGCTTCATGAGCTTGGGATGATCCTACTCCTTGGAGGCCATGGGAAACATTGGATCTTGGTGGAGGGAAAATCAATTCATTCTTCCAAGTATATGCATGTCTATCATGTTCTGTTACCAAGAATATCTTCTCTGATGTGTTATCTAGGTAGACAACTTTGCCTGGTATCTCAAGATCTTTGAATTCATAGATGATAACTATGCCCAATTGGCTAGGTTGATGTGGCTTGAATCTCCAAAAGGCTTCCTCTGTTTCCCTATTCAAAAATAGTTCTATGCTTTTGTTGTCTTGAGGGATCCAGTCTGGAGTGATCACTCTAGTCAAAACTGACTTGCCTCTAGGAGTCTGGGGTCCTTGTCCTACATTTCCTTGTTCTAGGTCTCCTATCTCATTCTTATGAATGATATTTCCAAACTCATCGGTCCTATCTGGTTGGTTGGTAACCACATACATGGTTCCTTCCTTATCAATGTATGAACCCTCTTCGAACTTGACCACCGGGTGTTCAAGTCCAAAGGATTGATCTGGATCTTTGAGTTGGACCACTGATCGCCTCAGACCATCCTCATAGATGCGAGCACCTAATTGGTTGGTCCGAATATATTCCAATTGTGTCTTATAGGGACCTCATGGTGTTTGTAGATGGGCAGTGCCTGAGCCACCTGCAGGTTTTCCCATACTAAAAGACATTTTTGAATCACTTGTGTCTGAACTTAGTAAAAGATGATCACTTAGTTGTTGTGCCCAAGACTTGGATGTATGGTTAACACTAGCATCAGAAGATCTAATGCTTTGTTTATCCTTGCCTAAGTGTCTACCAGATCTCAGGTTCATATGCTTTAGTCAAGAGTCCAAATTTTCCCCTTAGTATGGTTCAAAATTCTTTGGATGAAAAAGTTATGTCAAATCAGGCTCCTGGGGGTCAAAACAGGCAAACAAGACCTTTTGGAAAACGAAAATCATGATTTTGTGAACTTCAAGAGAATCGCGCTTTTGTACCTTGAGAATCGTGTTCACAAAATCGTGTTTTCACAAAATCATGTTTTCACAACATCGTGTTTCTTAGAATCGTATTTTTTTTTTTTGGCTGAAAATCGTGATTTGTGAGAATCACGATTTTGAGCACAATCACAGAATCGTGATTTTGAGAATGACCACAGAATCGTGATTCTTTCAGCCAACTTTTAGGCGGGAAAACAGAAAATCATGATTTTTCAAAAAAAAATTGAATTTTCACAGAATCGTGATTTTCATCACAGAATCACGTTTTTTGGCGGGAAATTCAAATTTCTAAGCGCCAGTAATGGCGAGCTCCGTATGAGCAGAAAATCATGAAAAAAACACAGCGCTTGCTCTCCCTTGCACCTCCTAACTCCTTCCCACACAATAATGCATGAAAAATGGTATGAAAATAGTGAAAATGCACTAAAAAACAAGAAACTTCTATGAAGAAGAAGATGGAAGAAGGTGGAGGTGATGATGATGATGAAGATGAAGAGGAAAAAACAGAAAATGAACTGAAATGATAGTTTTTTTACCTTCCAACGTCGCAAATCTACGATCTTACCATCACAACGCTCGTCCTCGAAGCTCTCTCCCCGGCAACGGCGCCAAAATTTGGTGTAGCTCAAGCGTAAGCACCACCTCCTTTACTTGTCAATCCGCGGAGACGTGAGGACCGGTATGAAGACCACGAGCAAGTGAAGGCACAAGTGCGTGAGTGAAAGCACACAAACATGCACACACATACACACACACGCGCACAAAGTAAGATCAAAGAGAGGAACAATGGAAAGCTTCGATTGCAAAAGAGTTCTCTTACAAAAGCTTTATTCTCTAACAAGCTAACCCTAAAAATGAGCTCTCTAGCTCTTTTTATAGTTTTTTGACTAGTTTTGGCCCTGTCCAGACCTAGTGTCCGGCCTAGTTAAAAATTAGGTTCCAGGGCTTATTTGAGGGCTCAAACGAAGTCTAAAAATTATGAAAATTGGTACGATGGTACTTCTAATACTCCTCAAGCTCGAGGACTCCTCGGCTTGAACAAAATGGAGTTATAAAAATAGATAATGGTATTTACAATGGTTTTTAGTGATGAAAATCACTATTTTTGTAGGGGATTCATCTGAAAATTTGACATACACTTCATGGAGCTCCCTACTTGCTCCCTTTCCTTGTGTGCCCACCTTTTGATGTGCTTCCATGCTTTGTCCTTGACTTTTTTGAGCTTCAACAATAGTTATGTGGTTTTGATTAAGAAATGCTCCTAGTACTTTTCAACGATGTATGCAGGAAATCTTCTCCCCCTATCTTACTTCTTTCATGTAAGTATATCTAGATGATTTCTCTTTATTTGGTAAGATGGTAGCACACCTGTATCATTTACGGTGTTGCTTTGAGAAGTGTCATGAATACAGACTTTGCCTGAACCCAAACAAGTCTGCGTTTGCGGTTTCATGTGGAAAGCTGCTTGGCCATATTGTGTCTGCACAAGGCATACAAGTCGATCCTGATAAAATTGCAGTTGTGTTAGAAGCACCTGTACCTAGTACACCGAAAGAAGTCATGAGATTCATGGATCAAGTCAGATGGCATGGTCGACATTTACGGTGGCTTGCTCATTTGGCAATACCCCTCAATAGATTAATAACCAGTACTCCTCGAGAGTTTTCTTGAACTCAGGAATGTCAAACAACATTTGATCGTCTAAAAGGCTTATTAACGCAGGTTCCAATTCTACAACCTCCTGATTTGGAACGTCCATTTCATGTTTTTGTTGACGCATTAGACATCGCCATTGGGAATGTCTTAATGCAACAAACTGATAAGTGGTTTCGGCCTGTTTATTATGAGAGTAGAAGACTTGCTCCTGCAAAAAAGAATTATTCAGTAACTGAAAGAGAATGCCTTGGTTTAGTATATTCTGTAAAGAAATTTCGGCATTATTTGTTACGCCAAAAATTCGTCTTTCATGTAGATCATGCTGCGCTAGTATATCTGGTTCGGCAGCAGCATTTAGGTGGTCGTTTAGCGCGTTGGGTTCTATTATTACAAGAGTTTGATTATGAAGTAATCCATCGATCTGGAACTGCACACGCATTAGCAAATTTCCTTTCTCGGTTGGATTCCGGTGAAGCTTTGGTCGGTGTTGATGACACCACACTTGCAATTTATGTTACTGACCCAACTACTGATGAATCTGCAGAACCTCCTGTGACATCTACTTACTATGATCAGTTATTAGCCTTTCTTACTGATGGATATCTTCCTGCTCAGACTTCTCCTACAATGCGTAGGAAAATTGCAGTTTACAGTCGCCGATTTCGGTTGATTGCTGGAGAATTGTATTACATGGATCACACTGGAGTCTTACTTCGTTGTATTCCTCCACACTAAGCAAACTTAGTTATCACTCTGGCACATTCCATACCTTGTGGTGGACATTTTGCAGCAGATTTAACGCACAGGAAAATTCTGCAAAGTGGGCTTTGGTGGCCTACCATGTACAAAGATGTATCTCAATTTGTCAAACAGCGTGACAATTGTCAGCGGTCTGGACAGCCTTTACAACAACATTTTTTCCCTCTCCAACCTGTATTACCATTGGAGCCTTTTCAGAAATGGGGTCTTGACTTTATTGGACCAATCAAACCTCCAGTAATCCTTAGCAACAACAGATATATTCTGACATGCTGATGAAAGATGTCTTTCCACGATTTGGATTACCTTTGGAGCTTGTTACAGATCAAGGCACACATTTTGTTAACAATTTAATGAAAATGCTCACACACTCTTTGCAGATTCTGCATAAATTTAGTTCCCCTTATTATCCTCGTGCTAATGGCTTGGCTGAAAGTACAAACAAGACCTTGCTGAATATGCTTCGAAAACTAATTCTGGAATCACCAGAAAGATGGGATCAGTTACTACCTGCAGTATTATGGGCATACCGGACTACTTACAAAGTTGCCACCGGACTGACTCCTTTCAAACTTGCATATGGAATGGAGGCAATTGCACCAATGGAACTTGTAGTACCAAGCTTACGTGTGGCTATCTCTCAGAAATTGTTACCTGAAAATTCTTTGCCTTTTCGGTTGGACACACTCAAAGAACTAGATGAGCATCACTGGGAAAGTTTTCTGACTCTTCAAGAAGTGCAGTTGCGGCAAGCTCGTACACATGATCGATATCTAAAAACTCTAGTTTTTACGGTAGGGCAACTTGTGCTGTTTTATAATGCAAAATCAAATCGCTCTGCTAGAAAATTCAAGTTACAACGGTTTGGTCCTTACCGAATTACTGAATAAGTGGGCCCAACAACTTTTTGGTTGTCTACTTTGGCTGGAATTCCTCTTCTGAAAGTGATAAATGGTTCAAAAGTTGCGGCCGTATCATCAAGCGCCTGATTCGCACTGAAGCATTCTGTGGTTGCTCGCATATTTTTTCTTTCTTTCTTTTCTTTTCCTTTTTAGTTTTGCGTGATTAATAAAATAAGTTTGTAAATATCCTCATTTCATACCTAATTATGATCAATAGTCGCCCTGCATTTTTGTTCTGCTCATGCATGCACACCGAAGTTATGAGATCATCATTTCAACATCACACGATGATTAACAAATTTCAATTGCTTCCCGCTGCCAAGTATCTACTTAACCTTTTTTGTTTTGCTATTAATCGCTATTGTGTCTGCGTGCTCTGTGTGATTGTGCTATCTGTATACCCTGTGCAATTGTGTTCGTGTGCTTGTGTGTGCGCAACATGGAAGCATTAGCAAACTTTACTGCGTTCCGTGATGGACTCCCCGCAGATGTAGGTGAGTTCTTGCGAATTCGTGGGTTGGTCAATTTTGCTGAACTGCCTTGGCATTCAGTGGATTGTCACCCATTCTATGCCCAAATCATCGCCGCCATCGCTGCCACACCCGCTACAGAGCAAAGTTGGGCAATCACCTCCTTACCATCTTGTACCGTAATAACCTTTCAGACTTTTGCTGAAGCATTCCGCCTCTCTATGCAAGGTCGAGACAATGGACCTAATTTGCCAATAGCCACAATGAACCAATTATTCCCTAGACACTCTTCTAATGAATACGCTATCCTTTGTCGCCCTGAGCCTGAACGATCAGCATTATAGTTCTTAGTCGCTATCCTCAACCTGCAGAAGCGAACATATGGCATATCTCGCCCTTTTTATTCAGCAATAGATATGGCTGCCAGAGAACCTGTAAACTTTGCATCTTACTATTTCCATCACATTGACAAAGAATGCGTTGCGATAATTAAACAAGTAAACAAGGGTGATATGCCGCGTTCCCATCTCCCCCACATCTTAAGTTTCCTGTTCCCGGTACTCCAAGCAGTAAAATAGAAGCGTACATAGTGTGTATGTGCTCAATATATGCAGTAAAATGACTCTAAAAGGCTGAATACACAGCCCAAAAACTAGCCAATAACACCTGCAAGTGTCTGTCAACTCTAATGTTTTAGGCTTTAAAAACTTGCATAAATTTGCAGCGACTGCTCCCACCAAAACTGAAAACCCCTCAAGAAACTTGTAGTTTTACGAGTGTGGCTGAAAATACAGCCCCAAAGGTTGATATTTATTGTCTGAGAAGTACAAGGAACACTCTTCTTGATGTTCTTAGACCTGTGCAGAGAGAACTATGTGCGAAAGTACTCCAAAATGCCTCCAAAAACACCCCAAAATTGCTTCAGAAATAGGCTTTGAAAGCAAAAATGAAGCTTTGAGGGACCAAAACTTGTTCAAGGTAATGTCAACCTTAGTCTTTCCCCTTCTTCAAACACCACAAGAGTGTAGCTTAGTGGCAAGAGATTGCCACAGTTAAGCGAGCTCTGGAGGGAACAATACTGGGATGGGTGACCTCCCGGGAAGTACCGAGAACCTCTATATTCCTTGATCGTTGAGGTCCTCCCTCGCGTGCAGCCAATGGCACCAACCGTGACTTCGGTGACTCGGATGACAAGGTATGCCAAGGTCTATGCCTTGGTCGCCGCACCAATGAAGTGAAGTGTTTCAATGGTGATGCACCACAGTGCACTCTCCTTCTCGAGAGCTCCACGGCGATATGCTCGGAGTACAAAACCAAGCTCCTGGGGCCGCACACAGTACTCCGCACAGAGGCTGTAGAATATGCAGAAAAAAAAACACAGTACACTAGAAGCAGGGAGACAGACTTCTTAGGTCTTACAAATGCGGTCGAACTTACAGTATGTGACTGACCAGGCCACTATATGTTTTATTAAAGAACATATACAAAGGAGTGTCCGATGGTCATTTGGCCTTTCACATGGACACTAACGGTAACACATCACTATAGACAACTTTGCATGATTGATAGCAAATGATGAACAATTTAATCCACCATGATTGATAGATTTCACGATTGATGATGACACCCGTCCATTGTGATTGATAGATGTCCATCCAGGAGGCGGTTAGACTAGTAGGAAGAAGATATTGGTAGTACCTAGAGAGATGCCATATTCCAAAACTACCCACACTAGCCAAACAAGTGGTGTTATCCTTGGATTGTTTGCTAAGTGATAAATTGAGATCATATGTGTACCTAAAAGAGCCTAGAACAATAGATCAATGTGTTCATATGTGCACTAAAATTGAGGAAAATCTAGGGGGAAGAGTTAGAGCTTTCCAAGATCTATAGAGATTCTGAAAGTGCTACTAGCTTCACTTCTATACCAACCACTTTAATAGAGGAGTTTGCAAAGAAGGTAGCACAAAAATTAGGAATCTCATGTAAAGAGGTGTCTAGAATGGTCTCAGTGAAATGGTGTTACAAATTTGGAGGAGACCACATGGCTAATATTTGTCCAATTATGGCTTAGACCCAAGGAAACCCTAATAGCCAATATTGCACTATTGAGAGGAGGTACACACCACACCATGCAAGATTGCCCTTACAACAAGAAAGCGTTTAGGTAGAATTATCTATAGCCATATCAACAATATGGAAGATATCCAAAGCAGTACCAACAATAGCAATAATTTAGGCAACCACAGCCTTACGACTCACAATACCAATGTCAACAAAGACCTCAACAAGTGTTGGGTCAATAATAGCTTCAACTCAACGCATGTAGATCATCCGCTAGCTTATGGATGCACCAGAGCATAATGAGATCTACCATTATGAAAGCCCTGGTGAACCTAGTTGGGAGCCCAAATATTCAAACATAATGTACACCAACCCTAACCCTAGGCCCCAACCAAGCTCAAATGAGACCCCAAGGACCCCAAGGGCCATGTTATAGGTGTCAAGGAGATTACTTCATTAGAGATTTCCCAATCCCTACAGTAGGACAGCCACAAGTAGTGATAATTCAAGACTTTTGTCTCGATTGCAATAAGGAGCATCTCCTAAAGGATTGCCCAAAAAATCCAACCAATATGCAGAAAATCATACCTAATAATGTTATTGGCTTAGTGGCAGACTCTAGCAGAAGCACAATTACTATAGCCCCTGTCCATGTAGTAACTAGAGCTCAAGCCCTACAACAAAACCTAGGCATAGATCAAGAGAAGAGACTAGAAAACAGTGAGACTAAGCGCACAAATAAAGAGAGAATGAGAGCCTAGAAAGATAGCCGTGAATGGATGAAAAGACAATGGACAAAGAAAATGAATGAACTAGATGAAAGCCTAAGAGAGACCAAAGCTAAACTTAAAGAAATTGCATCACAAATACACTCTCACACATTACCACCACTACTATCACCCTCTAATTTGTCACAAGGAAGGAGATAAGGAAGAGATCTCACACACACACTCTCATAATCAAAGAGAAGCACACACTCAGATTGAGAGGAAGAATGATCTTCTTCTTCTTCTTCTTCTATTACATAAAGAGGGATGTACAAGAATGACCTAAAAAACAAGAATACAACAAGTGCAATATATAAAGATCAGCACATAAGGAAAAATCTAATGTCCATGAATGAGTGAGTTGGCAGATAAAAAATGTGCCATCACTCTTAGTAGATAAATCTAATAAAACACAATGAAGTATCCCTGACATATACCGGCATGACCACTATACATGTCAGAGAAATAAGAAACTGATACGTTCCATCCTCGATCATCACATGTTGAGCTTGATATCTCAACACTCCTCCTCAAGCTCAACGTCATGTCCTCTAATCCAAGCATCTTCCGAAACTTCTTCAGCTTCTCTGCTCCAAGTGCTTTAGTGAAACATCATCAACCTGCTCATTTGTTCTCACACAAACAAGATCAATGTCACCTGCTAATACCTTCTCTCTGATGAAGTGATAATGTACCTCGATATGCTTTGTTCTAGCATGGAAAACGGGATTCCGTGCTAACTGTATGCTTCTAAGATTATCACAATAAATAGTGATAGGCTTTCACACTTCCACACCTCAATATGCAAGTAGCATTTCTAGTCATGATGTCTCACATGCTGCAATTGCAACACCTCTATATACAGCCTATGTACTCGACAACGCAATAGTGGGTTGCTTCTTGTTGCTTCTTGTTGCTTCATGTAATAGTTGCACTCCCAAGTGAGAATAGAAAACCACTAGTAGATCTTCTATCTGGAATGCTACCAGCCCATGTATCCATGTATCAATAAACCTGCAAATCTACACCATCCTCATAAAACAATGCATAATCCAAAGTAGCACTCACATAACGTAGAGTGTGCCTCAAAGCATCCAAATGTGGCTTCTTGGGAACTTGCATAAACTAACTTTCAAGTCCAAAAGTATAGCTAAGATCAGGCCTCATAATTGTGAGATATATCAATCTTCCCATAATTTTCTTGTACATAGTATCATTTTCCAATGCTTCACATGACTTAGTATCTAACTTCAAATTCTGATCTAATGGCATAGAAATTGGCTTACAATCAGCCATACCATACTTTTGCAACATATTCAAAGCGTATTGCCTTTGTGACATCCATATACCTGTTTCTGTATAAATAAACTCAATGCCCAAGAAATAGCGAAGCACACCAAAATCTTTCATGTTTAATTCCTGCACAAGAAGTTGCTTTACCTCTTTGATGTTTTCTTCATTATCACCACCTACAATCAGGTCATCAACATAAATAGCCTTAATCATGATGCCATCATCACCCTTCCTTGCATATAGTGAATGATCTGCGTTGTCGTAGAGATATTCATCTCTACTTTCATGTCTTGACCAAATGATTTTCCTTGTAGTATCGCTCGACAGTTGAAAGGTTCTTTTAGCCATGGTGAAAGACTATCTAGAAGTCAATGAGGAGTACAGTTTGGAAGAAGGCCATTTACCAAATGCTATGATGGGTGGTAACCACCTAAGGATGTATGCTCCATTTGTTTGGCACCTGGCGATTATACCAAAGCAATTAAAGACTTCAATTTTCACAGCAGAAGTGGAGACATTTGGTCGATGAACTCCGAGAGGTGGATGGATGAGAAATGCATGCATACGAGCATGCAAAGGAGGGAAAAGTGGCTAGAAATTGGGCCTTCAGCGAGTGATATCTTCAGCTTTTGTAAACTCAACTAACAGAGAGGAGATGCACACATATTGAGGAAACATAAAAAAGGGAAGGTTGTTCGAGGCTAGCTCAGGAAAAGAAAGGAAAGGAGAGGCCAAGTTAGCGTTTTATTTGGCACTGAAATCTCTAAGAGAGGAGAGCTACCGTACGAGTGTCAGAGGCAATGAGAAGTGGAGACTGAAGGAGGATTATTATCCCATCAAATCAGGCGCACATGAATTCTATATCGACAGAGATAAAACTGAGAATATATGGATGGTTCAATGTGTAATCTACAACAAATCATCTGATGCGGAACATCAGGCGGAAGGTTTGCGTCCAATTTAGCATAGAAGATCTTCACTTTTCTAATCTGTTACTCGCTAGTGAAGTCGACTTTTGTGTTTGACATTCTGTATCGGTAGAAGCTTTTGATGATTGTTTTTGTTTTGATATGGCACATGTCTCGATGGTTGAAACATTCATCATATCTAAATAAGATGAATGAGAAACTAATTGTGCTGCTGCAAAACTCAACTTACTATGACACAAACATTGTATTGTTACTGTGCAAATGGATTGCATGAAATTAATTAAACAGATAGCAGAATGAAATTGAACAAAAACATATGTTACAAGTAGTAGAGATCAGAATAACTTTATTGAAAAGTTGCAAACTGAAATGAAATAGCTGTTAAGCGTACGATGATCTTTAGCTTGCACGTGTTCCATGTAATTTTGATGCTTCTAATTTTGCGCAGTGCTTTATTCAGTTTTTTGTTCAATCTAACAAAAATCTTCGTCATGAATTAATAAGTTTGCATAGAAGAAAGACCACATCGAATAGTTTAGTTATGTGAGCTAAAGTTTATTCCAATATTTGCATTGTTTACTTTTTCTGTGGTTAGATTTTTTAAGTGCGTTTGTTTTCTTTTCAATACATTCAAAAGAAGTGTGAATATAAAAGCCATGTATTTATTTATAATAAAAAACAAAACAATGTTGTAGTTTTGAAGTCACTTCGACTTGATTCAGTTTTCAAGTTAAACAGATCTTTTTATTGTTAGTTTTTTGATGTCATTACCCTTCCGATAGCAGATTAAAATCAAATTGCTGATAAGGTTTTGCAGTGCTTTGTAATTTGTGTCTTTATGTATACAATGTGTGAGTTCGAAAATTCAAGAACTGATGGGCATTGGAAATACGAATTCTAAAGGTCGTCAGATGACTGTACACCAGAGGACATTGATCTGTAGCTGTCAATTCACGAAATTGTGTGTTCTGTGGTATGCTCTGAAGGGTGCATGAAAGTCAATTATTGGGATATCAAAAAACAGCTGGAAGATATGGAAGACACTTCTATTGTTATGAGTTGATGATGATGATAGCTAGGCAAACGATCGTCTCCAGCAAAACAAAAAGGTGTTGGAAATATGAAGCTAGGCGGATGATCTGTTGCACACTATACTTCTGATGTTTTGTGAAGCACTGATTCAAAGCGACGCTGTTCTTTGATGGCCAAGCTAATGGTGAATGATTGCTACATTTACAAAATGAGTTATCAATGCTTCGATCTTATGCTGATGGACTCTCCTACTAGATTTTAATGTCTTTATATTCTCTTGCGTTTATCTTTATGCATGTCAACATTTCTACTGTGTTGAGGTCCATGAATTTCTGAGCTTAATGATTTGACGCCTAACATCTTTAGTAGTCCTATATCAGGATCCTTCAGATTATGGAGTCGCACAAATACACTATTCCGATTACATCTGTCATTGTTTTGTTACTTCCCCTCTCTTTTATATACATAACATATCAATGAGCATCGGATGATTTGAATATATGAGGTGCGTCAACGCATGCGAAATACATCTTAATATGATTGACGTACATGGTTGCTGGTTCTGACATTATTGAAAAGGCTCTGATTGATTGTTTTTTATTCATTCAAAATTTTCCACGTGTGTCTGAAGCATTCAACACTCATTTTAATTATCTGATGTACTTTGAAAGCAAGAGTATGAAGCTATTGAAATTCTTTTAGAAGACGTTTCTGAATACCTCACAGAGCAAGGATATACTTCCATTGTCCAACATTTTTTCTGTTCATCAGAGACGGGCTTTTTGCTGTAAACCTTTGGCTGCTTTACTTACAATCATAAGAACACTATTCATATCTTAGGATTTCCTTTCCTCGATCTTACTTATGTATGTGCACTGATGCACTTTGTCCTATCAATAATGTGTGTTAATATCGTAATTGTAGTGAACTTTAGTAAGGTTTTGCTCATAAAATTCTCATTGAACAAAAGTAACCTTCTTTGTTAAAGGCGATACAACAAGATCGTATGAGGATAGATGCATGTCGTTTTTTTTTTCATTGCTACGAGTAAGAATTGATCGCCACCATCACCATCTATTCATAAATATCTGCTTATAGGGTGAATTGCGCCAATAACGATAGATGCACAACGATTAAATAATTCTATTCACTGAAAAACAAATGTATGATTTGATCTTTGGATATTTCTATATTTTCTATGATTTGGAGTAACGTGTTGATGCGAAAGTTTTAATATATTTAAAAAATAAATAAAACAAACAGTCTATGTAGTATAGAAAATGTGTTGTCTTTAAGTTTGCACTTAATTAGAGAAGGAGAAAGATATAGTGCAAGGTCCCATAGGAATACTGAATTAGTGAAATATCAACTCTTACTTAGCAAGGATTTTGACTTTGTCTTCACATAAGTTCTCTTAAGATGACCAAAGAATGACGCAATATTTAGCAAGGAAGATAAGAATTACTCAGTGTAGTTTACGCGAGTTTCTGAAGCAATTTGATCAAGCATGACTTAAAAATCTTCAGTACAGCACTATTGGTAAAGAGCATATGATTAACTTTTTCCAAAGTACATATGAATGCATGTGTTAAAGTACTTAAGTCTCTAAGCAATTGGTTTCGAGTATGTATGTTTTCTCTAAGTCTTCATTACACTTGAGATCGTTCGAACTTACCCTATTTGAATGCAAATTTGGATTTGTTTTGTCTAATTACTTTCCATTGAGCTTAATTGGATTCTCTAAAGTTTCATACCTGAGTTCAGTCCAGCGTAATGATTACAGGATTTGTAAATTTTTTGTGAAGTTTTATGAAAACAAACTGCATAAATCTCTTTCTTTATGTTGAAAATTGTAACTTTATTAAAACTCTTCCTTTATACAGAGATTCGTATGTTTTGCGATCCTTTTGATTAGATGCTTGTGTTAAGAATCAATTTATTCATTCCAATGAAGACATAAAATCCTGATTGACATTGTGAACCTCTATTGTTTGACAATATTCTGCTTATATATAGGGCTATGATAATGTACTTCTGTCGCCTGAAGATTACTTCGGATGCTTTATCTATTATGATCTTCGTTTTTGCACGCTAGTCTGATATTAAAATATGTCATCGTTCATAACATCAAATTTAAATGTAAAGTCATCTCTCCATTATTATAATGAATTAAAGGAATTGAGATAATGCACTTGCTGAGACCTTGTTTGATTTTTTTTGTAAAACAAAAGAAAGAGAACTTACATTGTCGCGACATGGAAACCACCTTGGACTTCATTCATTACGTACGAAGTATGTTAAGACAAAATATTCGAATTAATGACTGCAAAAACTCAATCTAACTTTAGTTTCTTCATTATTATGATAAAACATTAGAAAGGTGCATGTGCACATTACAAAATAGCTATATTCCACACGCTCCAATCAACAAAATTGATTACATGTTTATCATTAGGAAATACATTCAACTATTGAGAATTCTCGATCATTGAACGTCGAATATCACGATATGATAAGATTTGTCATTAAGTTTAATTTGCTTCTTTGAATTGTTACTGTACCTGAGTTTGCTCCAAGCACCCTGCGTGTGCCGTAATTCCGACGGTTGGCATGATCCACGAGCTGTCGCTTTCACGCCTACAGCGTCACACATAGAAACCCCAGTGGTGGTTAAGTAATCAGCAATCCCTGCATGCCATGCATGAGGAGCTCGCATCATCCCATACAAAGCCTTTTGCAACCTGCAAACATATTCGGGATGCTTTGAATCTTCATATCCTTGTGGCTGGTCCATGTATACTTCTTCATGTAACTCACCATGTAAGAAAGCATTCTTCACATCCATCTAATGCAAAGTCCATCCTTTTGTTGTAGCTAATGCAACAAGTGTTCTGACAGTAGACATTTTAGCTACAAGGCTGAATGTTTCCTCATAATCAATGCCATATGTATGTGCATATCCTTTAGCTACCAATCGTGCTTTATACCTGCTTATGCTACAATCAGCATTATGCTTTACCTTGCAAACCCATTTGTAGCCTATGGGTTTCTTTCCTTGCGGCAATGGAACCATCTTCCATGTATCATTCCCATAAAGTGCACAATCTCCTCATCCATAGCTTTTTCCCAATCTACATTTCCAACTGCATCTTCAAAACAAGAAGGTTCAACATCTTGTATTACCTTTGTCATGTAGGAACAATGACGAGCCATGTAACTATCATATGTCAATCGTTGCACTGAATTCCGCATCCTTCCAGATCTTCTTGGTTTTGGGCCACTTCTCCTTGTATCATATTCATGTGCCTTTCTTGCTCCTAGAGTCTTCACAAAGGGCAATCCAAGTTCCTCAGCAGGACTCTTTTCTGAACCGCTTGAATCTCCATCAACATCTTCAAAACTTGCACATGTTTTATGACTAATAGAAAGCTTTTCCTTACCTTTCTTAGATGTATTTGATGAATTTGCTGGACTGAAATTTCCACGCAATCTTCCACTCCATGGATTTAAGTTGGAACTATTGCTTGGTGATGCATCCGATCCACTCAAAACTTGAGATTCTACACTTGATTTTTCATCATTTTCTTTGTCATTTGGTTCAAGATTCAATCCTTCTTTGGTATCTACATAGAAGCTTGACATTTCATCAAATACCACATCTCTACTCACCTTCACCTGTCACGTGAGTGGGTTATAACATTTATATCCTTTTTGCTCAAGGGAGTATCCAATGAAGACACATTTTTCTTCTTTTGGATCTAGCTTCGTTCTCAACTCATCTAGAACACGTACATATGCAATACAGCCAAAAACTTTCATATGTGATAAGTTTGGCTTTTTACCTGTGAACTTCTCTTCAAGTGTAACTTGATGTACAGCAACAGTTGGAGTTCTGTTCATGATGTATATACAGCCATATGCACAGCGTCTGCCCAATAACAATGAGGCATATTCTTCTCAGCCATCAAGGATCTTGCTATTTTTGCAATATGTCTATTATTGCGTTCAGCAACACAGTTCTGTTCTGGTGTGTACCTACATGAAAACTGACGTTGAATTCCATGACTTTTAAGAAAATTGTTAAACTCATTTGACATGTATTCACCTCCTCCTTGGAAATGATGATCTTGACTGTTTACCAAATTGACATGCTGCACATACCTTTTGCATCTTTGAAACCTTGAAATCAGGTAGTCCATGAACGATCTCCTTTGACTACATCAGTTTTAGCCTCTACAGAATTGCATGTCCAATTCGTTTGTGCCAGATCTCTATATCAACAATAACTCCTACACCTTTTGCAAACATGGCTGCATTCATTTCAAGGATTTTCACATTTAATGTTAACATCCTGCCTACTTTGTTTCCTTTGGCGATCAATCGTCCGCCATGTTTGTATTTCTACATATAACCCATCAGCATTGAACTTGACTTGTAATCCCTGGTCAACCATGTTGGTGTAAATCACAAGCCTACACATTTGGCTTGGAAGATATCATGAAGACTCTACATGCATGAAGAACCATAGGAACATATGCTAGTGATTACTTACCACTTTACCTCATTGTAAAAGTCAATTTGACTTAGAATCTTTTGTAATCACCTACCCAAATGATTTGTGGAAAAAAGTAGCTAACTTGATTGAGAGAATATCTCCAAACCTTTAGGAGCTTGATCATAGGGAGTCAAGAATTTGAATTTGAATTCAAATTCTTAGTCATCACATATAAAAGTGATCAAAAAAAGTCGCGGGTAGAGACAACACTCCCGAGCTTCATTCTACAGTCATTGAGTGTGTGTGAGGACTACTCCATTGCCTACACCTCTCTAAACCATTAGGCAATTCTAGTCATGCCAATGGGATTGTACACAAGTGTTAATAGCTACATTTACATCATTCATCTCTGTGTTCACTGATTGTCTACTCCAAAGTCTGTCAACTTGTCAAGGGCATATCTCAGCCAATACTCCACCACATTCAGTGATTCAAAGCTTGTTGGATTCAGCTCAAAGTCATCTACATGCTGACAAAGTTTTAAATGATTTCATTCAGCCAATTCAGAGAAATTATCGTCGAGGTGCTCACTGGTCTATCTCTACTACAGTCCTAAAAAGTCGGGGGTATACCAAATCTTGCTAAATTAATTTCTCTTAGCATAGTTCATCATTTTACATCATTCCACTTGCAAATGGTAGATTAATAAGCTAATTGAATATCCCTAGAAGGAATTTTATCAATTGCTACTATGCTAGTCACACTGAGCAAAACATTGAGCAGGTGTCAAGACCAAAATAGAAGGTTTTCTTGACTTTGTGACTTCCAAAGTTATCTGTTTTGATTCAATCATTGCACACTTCTTTTCCAAAGGACATAGGCTATTTCTTGGTGTCATTGGAAAGCTAAGGGAGTCTACTAATCAAGTCTGAAGCTAAAGAGGGCTAGTACAAAGCAGGTTTTGGCAATACCTACTCAATCTCTTGGATCATCCATCCATCTTTCCCAACAGTGGTATCAGAGCAAATAAGGTAAAATGGGAGATGGTTTTCCTTCATTTATTGACAAATTGGATAGGAATAATTATCAAGCTTGGTCTCTAAGGATCAAGACCTACTTACAAGGAAGAAGTCTCTTTGGATACATCTCAGGAGATGAGGAATTGCCCTCATTCAAAGCAAGAGGACTACCAACCAAGGAGGAACAAGAAAAATTCAACACATGGTGTGCTAAGGATGCATTGGCAAGGTCTTACTTACTCAACTCTATATCTGACTTTCTTTTACCTCATATCAGAAATTGTAAGACTTCCCAAGAGACTTGGGAAACATTGTCATCATATTTTTTCTCCAATACAAGGGCTAGGAAAAATCAGTTGTGGATTGAGTTCACAACGCTAAGGAAGCAACCTAAGCAAGTTGTTTCAGAATTTGTGACCAAGATTAAGGATGCTGCAAATCAGCTAGCAAGCATAGGAGAAGAAATTGAAGAAGAACAGATTGTGAGGCAGGTAATCAATGGAATCAAGGCTGATGACAAGTGGGAAAGTTTCACCACTGCAATGGATCTCTACATGGACATGCATACCCCAGATCTTACAACTCTCATGGGACAACTATTTACACATGAAGCAAAGCTCACAAAGATTGGAGATATATCCAAAGGTAACAACTCTTCTGCCCTATATGCTGATAAGAAATCTAAGGATAAAGGCAAGTGTAAGAAGGTAGAAGATGAAGGTTCTACCTCCCAAACTAATTATGCAGGGAGAGGTAGATCTTCAAGAGGGAGGGGCAGATGAGGTAAGCAAGGTAGGGGGATACCCTATAACACATCACCATGTAACATTTATGGTTTATCAAACCACACCATAGATGAGTGTTATAGGAATTACAAAAATCAGAGAGGAAGAGGCTACCAAAGAGGTGGATACCCACAGTCTAGAGGAAGGTTCAACCAACACCAAGGCCACAACAACAATTACAACAACGAATACAACAACTACACAGAGGAGCAGGATGACTCTCTCTTGATTATGAACATGACTTCAAAGTCGGGTACAAATGATGATCACTTATTTTATATTGATTCAGGGTGTTCAAATCATGTGGCTGGTAATGTGGCACTACTCTCTGATCTTGAGGAACCCAAAGGTAAACACCAAGTCCAAACAGGTGATGATACAAAGCATTCTGTAGTTAAAGTTGGAAATGTGAAGACTTGTGATGGTAATCAGAATTTGTTAAGCAGGGTACTCTATGTACCAACAATTACAAAGAACTTAATGAGTGTTGGCCAGATTGTAGAGAAAGGTTTGCAGGTTAGGTTCAATCAATATGGAGCATTTGTGGAGGACCCAAGACATGGATTCAAAAGGATAGCTAAAGGAGAAAAATCAGATAGACTTTTCACTTTTGAGTTGGAAGATACAAAAAATATTGCATTATACAGTTATAAGGATCAGAAACTTTCAGAGCTTGAGATTTGGCACAAGAGATTAGGGCACATAGGAGAAAGGACCTTGAAGCAAATGTGCAGGGACCAATGTGTGCTTGGGATACCTAATGTATCCAAGCAACATATGATTTACAAGTGTGGTGCTTGTCAATTTGGTAAGTCTCACAGGTTACCCTTCTCCAAGAAAGGATATATGCATGAAGACTATCTTGAGCTTGTACACACAGATGTATGGGGACCTAGCAAAGACCCCTCAGTCTCAGGTTCAAGGTACTATGTGTCTTTTATTGATGACTATAGTAGATGGATTGTGTTATACTTTATGAAGCACAAAGATGAGGTGTTTAATTGTTTTAAGAAATATCTTGCACTAGTTGAAAATTAGACACGAATAAATTTGAAGAGGCTAAGGTCAGATGGAGGAGGTGAATACTTCTCCAATGAGTTTGAGGACTTCTTGCAGGACAGAGGCATCAAAAGGGAAATAACCACAAGGTACTCTCCTGAACAGAATGGGATAGCTGAAAGAAGAAATAGGTTAATTGTTGAGACAGCTAGATCTATGCTTAATGAGAAGAAATTACCTAACTATCTATGGGCAGAGAGTGTTTCTACTGCCACCTATCTCATAAACAGGTTACCATCAAAATCACTTGATGGTATGACACCTTATGAAGCTTGGCATGGTAAGAGACCATCATTAGATCATTGCAAAATTTTTGGGTGTGTAGCATATGTACACATTCCCTCACAGGTAAGAGGAAAGCTAGATCCAAAGGTTGAAAAATGTATTTTCATTGGATATGATTTAAATAAAAAAGGTTATAGGTTTTATAACCCTACCAATAAGGGATTTATAGTAAGCAGAGATGTGATATTTGATGAGAATGATTCTTGGTATGAGAATGAATGCAGGAAGGTCAAATTACCCTATGATTTGGAAGAGGAATTTCCAAAACTTACAAAGGAGGAACCTACTCAGGATGGAGACTCAAGTTCAGATAATGAAGACACTATCAATCTTGAAGAGTTCAAGGCATGGAAATCCAAAGGCAAAATGAAGATGAAGAAGCTTGAGGACATACCAGAATCTTCAACTCAATCAATCAGAAGGTCTCAAAGAGAAAGCACAAAACCTATCAGATATGGGTATGATACATCTCTTGTTACTAAACATTCAATTTATCTTGCAAAGGATTTGCTAAATGAAGAACCAGGATCATATGAAGAGCAATCACAAAATCAAAATGGAAAGAAGCTATAGATGAGGAGATTGAAGCACTCAAGGAGAGTGATACATGGGAGCTAGTACCCAAGAAGAACTCCATGAAGGTAATAGGATCCAGATGGATCTATAAATTGAAAAGAAATTCTGATGGCACAATTAACAGGTACAAGGCCAAGTTAGTGGCCAAAGGTTTTGCACAAACCCAAGGCATTGACTATGAAGAAACATTTTCTCCTGTGGCCAAGATGCCAACAATCAGAGTGTTGATTAGTGTGGCTGCATCAAAGAATTGGAATATGTACCAATTGGATGTCAAGAATGCTTTCTTGAATGGATTGATTTCAGAAGAGGTTTATATGTCACAACCCCGTGGCTATGAAGATCCTAAGAAGGTAACTTATGTCTGCAAATTAAAGAAGGCTTTATATGGATTGAAGCAGGCACCTAGGGCATGGAATTACAGGCTAACTACATACCTCCAAGACCAAGGTTTTGTCATGAGTAAGGCTGACACTTCTCTGTTCATTAAGAGAAGTAATTCAGAGGTAATCTATCTCTATGTTTATGTTGATGATATCATCATTACAGGCAATGATGTCAATGGAATCAGAAGCATCAAAAGCCATATGATGAAGGAATTCAAGATCAATGATCTTGGATTATTGAAATATTTCTTAGGACTTGAATTAGTCTACACTAATTTAGGGATATACATTACTCAGAAGAAGAATGTACAGGACATGTTGAAGAAATTTCACTTGCAGGATGCTAAAGCAGCTAGCACTCCAATGGAGGTGAATCTAAAGCTAAGTGCCCATGAAGGAGATGAAGTCCAAGACATTACAGGTTATCAAAGTATGGTGGGTAGCTTGAACTATGCTACCTTAACTAGAATTGACATTGCATATGGAGTTAGTGTGCTAAGTAAATTTATGCACAAGCCAAGGATACCTCACTTAGAGGCTGCCAAGAGAATATTGAAGTATCTCAAGGGTACACATAACCATGGTTTGTATTTCCTTGTACTTCAGATATTGATATAAAAGTCTATTCAGATGCAGATTGGGCAGGATGCAAGGATGATAGGAGGAGCACTTCAAGATACATTTCTTTTACAGGTGACAAACCAATTTCATGGTCTGCAAAGAAGCAACCAATTGTTGCATTGTCTTCTACAGAGGCAGAGTATAGAGGGCTAGCTAATGCCACTCAAGAAGCAATTTGGATTAAGCTTTTGTATACAAAATTGGGCCTATATACTAGGCCTCCAATTATCTTTGGAGATAATACAAGTTCTCTTCACCTTGCAGCTAATCCTATCTATCATGCTAGGACAAAACACATAGAAGTACATTACCATTATGTAAGGGAGAATTTGCTAAGCAAGGACATTCAGCTGACTTATGTGTCAACTAACATGCAATGTGCAGATTTGCTGACTAAAGCTTTGGATGGAACCAAACTTTGCAGGTTCAAATCTATGATTGGATTGCAGGATATACTTGAAGATTGAAGATGAATACTTAAGCCAAAATGTTTGGCTTGAGGGGGAGTTATTGGTGTAAATCACAAGCCTACACATTTGGCTTGGAAGATATCATGAAGACTCTACATGCATGAAGAACCATAGGAACATATGCTAGTGATTACTTACCACTTTACCTCATTGTAGAAGTCAATTTGACTTAGAATCTTTTGTAATCACCTACCCAAATGATTCGTGGAAAAAAGTAGCTAACTTGATTGAGATAATATCTCCAAAACTTTAGGAGCTTGATCATAGGGAGCCAAGAATTTGAATTTGAATTCAAATTCTTAGTCATCACATATAAAAGTGATCAAAAAAGTCGCGGGTAGAGACAACACTCCCGAGCTTCATTCTACTATCATTGAGTGTGTGTGAGGACTAATCCATTGCCTACACCTCTCTAAATCATTAGGCAATGCTAGTCATGCCAATGGGATTGTACACAAGTGTTAATTAATAGCTATATTTACATCATTCATCTCTGTGTTCACTGATTGTCTACTCCAAAGTCTGTCAACTTGCCAAGGGCATATCTCAGCCAATACTCCACCAAATTCCGTGATTCAAAGCTTGTTGGATTCAGCTCAAAGTCATCTACATGCTGATAAAGTTTTGAAGTGATTTCATTCAGCCAATTCAGAGAAATCATCGTCGAGGTGCTCACTGGTCTATCTCTACTACAGTCCTAAAAAGTCGAGGGTATACCAAATCTTGCTAAATTAATTTCTCTTAGCATAGTTCATCATTTTACATCATTCCACTTGCAAATGGTAGATTACTAAGCGAATTAACTATCCCTAGAAGGAATTTTATCAATTGCTACTGTGCTGGTCACACTGAGCAAAACATTGAGCAAGTGTCAAGACCAAAATAGAAGGTTTTCTTGACTTTGTGACTTCCAAAGTTATCTGTTTTGATTCAATCATTGCACACTTCTTTTCCAAAGGACTAGGCCATTTCTTGGTGTCATTGGAAAGCTAAGGGAGTCTACTAATCAATTCTGAAGCTAAAGAGGGCTGGTATAAAGCAGGTTTTAGCAGTACCTACTCAATCTCTTGGATCATCCATCCATCTTTCCCAACTAACCATTTGTCCAACATAAATCAGATTCTTTGTTATGTTTGGAACATGCAACACATCAGCAAGATGTTTTACCTTCCCGTTCTCCATAGACAATGATATGTTTCCTGTATGCTCCATAGGATGTGATGTATCATCACCTGTTTCCTGGTAATTTTTGTAAACTACTAAACCATTCTTCATGACTGGTCATGTGATTTGAAGCACTTGAATCAACATACCAAACATTATCATTCGATTTTGGAACACCAGCAGACATTGTATTCATCATGTGATGTTGAACCATGAACAGCTTCTCAGAATCATATGCACTTGTGGATGCATAGTTATTCTACTGTCTTCTATTATTTTGATTCTTCAACCTGCAATCACGTTCAAAGTGTCCAGGTTTACCACAATTCCAACATCCTTTACTGTCATTACCTGAATCATTTCTTTGGAAATTTCTGCAGCCTCTTTGGCTCCCCCTACCTCGAAACTATCCTCTTCCTCCTGCATGATTCTGTTGTTGACTTTGTTCTTGGTTACTATTTCCTCTTCCACTTCCAAAACCTCTACCTCTGCCTCTTCGTTTGCTAGAGTAGAATACATGCTTAGAACTAGATTTTCCTTGGGAGTTCAATCCTCACCAAGATTATTTTCTTCAATAATCAGCATAGATACCAAATCAGCAAAATTCGAAATATTTTCCCTGGTCTATATAGAAGTTCTAAACTGCTTATATGAAGCTCCTAAACCACAAAGAAACACTTCCACCTTATCATCATCATCTACATTCACGCCGAAGATGCAAGTGACTCACGTATGCTTTTGATTTTCAAGGTGTAGTCGCTTACCGACATGCTCTTCTTCTCCAATGTATGCAGCTCGTTCTTGAGTTGCAATTTCCATGCCTTTGTATTGGTCTCATACAATATGACCAAACTTGTTCCAAGCCTCTTTTGGAGTCTTGGCATCCTATATGTGTCCAATCATGCTATCCTGTATGCTAACAGATAGCCAGTACATTACCTTTCGTGCTCCTTGATTCCATTCCTCATATGCTCTTAACTAATCTGCAGTCTGATTCCTTTCTGGCAACTGCGGAGCATTTTCATTCTCTCCTTCGATGTACTTCCAGTAGCAATTTCCCATCAGGAAATTCGTCATTATGAAACTCCAAGCATGAGAATTATTCTTGTCCAGCTTATTGCTCATAAGCTGACTCATTCCATCTGCGTTTGCCATTTCTACAACAATTCTCAACACTGCAAAACACTACAAGCAACACTTATGCTTGAATACTGTCACATTATGATGTGACAATTTGATCTCAGAAAAACACAGTTTTCGTGTATCAACAGTACACAGAATGGCTTGAAATTCTGGATCTGGAATATATGAGTGTTGCCGAACAAAACGCAAGTTACAGTTTCCAAAATTGACTTGGTTTTTCTATGGGCCCCACCTTGTGGGCTCGAAACAAAGGTCTTCTACCTTCACGCTGATTTTCGTATCAAACGGAGGTCGTTTGTGAATCACATTTTCTCCAGGCCTTGCCAGGTACTCTTCATCGTTGCCTTCTCCATTAGCTCTCTATAGCCACACTGGCTCTGATACCATGTCACGAGGAAGGAGATAAGGAAGAGAGCTCACACACACACACTCACAATCAAACAGAGGCACACACTCAGATTGAGGCAAGGAAGAATGATCTTCTTCTTCTTCTATTACATAAAAAGGAACGTACAAGAATGAACTAAAAAACAAGAATATAACAAGTGCAATATATAAAGATCAGTACATAAGGAAAAATATAATGTCCGCGAATGAGTGAGCTAGCAAATAACAAATGTGCCATCACTCTCAGTAGATAAATCTAATAAAATGCAATGAAGTATCCCTGACATATTCTAGCATGACCACTATACATGCCAGAGAAACGAGAAACTAATATGTGTCATCCTTGATCATCACATGTTGAGCCTGATATCTCAACATAATCACCCTCAAAGAACCCCATCACCACCTAGAGCAGAATCATATTTAGTGGATCCTACCCCCAAGGATTTAGATATGATGCTTAAAGCATATCAAGTAAGAATCCAAGAAGGGCCAAATGTGAGAGAATATGACAAATGCTACTCTATAGCTGACCTGGAGATTGAGAGAACTAAGCTATGTGCAAAAATGGTAGAATTGGCTCAAACCATGTTTGAGGCCATTCATCTTTTCAATTGCACTAACTTAGCCAAAGCACAATTGCACTTTGATGGATTGCTAGAGAGTAGAGACAATAATATCCAGATCAAGAGAACCAGCAGCATCGCAGGTGAGTAATGCTAGAAGTGAAGGGATAAACCTCCACCCCAAGGAAGTTTATGCTCCTAACTCTATTGATTTTGGAATCCCTTCTTTGGTGTGTCAGCATTCACATGAATTCCTAAGAGAGATTTAAGAGGAGAAATGGACCAAGGAAAGTGAGAATCCTCCCCCCATTGAAATGGTAGATGATATTCATGATCAATTTCCTCAAGATATTCCCTCTATCTACCCAATCTAGTGAACGATTAGACTTTGAATCTAAATCCTTGTAGAAATCACCTCATTTTAGGGGCCCATGGGAGTCTTAGTCTATCCATATGAAAACACCCATAGTTAGGGTGAGAAACGAAACCTCAATTATATCTAGAAACATGGATCTAGTGACAAACACCAAAGTGCACTGTCATCTCACTTTGGAAGAGCTATTCAAAATTAAAGCCAGAATTATGGAAATACATAACCAATCAAGTGTCAGAAGTAGCTAAATCTCATTCTTAGGTAGGAAATAGAATTATGGAAACACACAGCCAATCAAGTGCCAAAAGTAGCTAAATCTCATTCCTAGGTAGGATAGCACAAGACCATACCAAAGATACCCTTGGATAAGATATGAGACATGAGTGAAGGAAAAGAAGGAAATACTTATCTTCCTATCACTTATCAAGGTTACACAATGAAAGCTATATTAGAATCAAGAGTAGGTGTTGCCATTGCTACCACCTCCTTATGGAAGCATTGGGGCAAACTAGCACTCCAACCAATGAGAATGAAGTTGCAAATGATAGATGGCCACATCGAGAAACCTCTAGGATTGTTGGAAGGAATAAATCTTACCACTTGTGTGGATGTTTAGCATACTTTTGGCATATGAAAATTTGGCAAGAACCATGCATATGATATGATCTTAGGTAGATCATTCATGAGACAATTGTAAATAGTGCAAGATTTGGGAACCAATTCTTTGTACTTTCAATATCTAAGAGTTACAACTAAGGTCAATCTCGAGGATTACTCTCATAGAGAAGTGCCCCCTATACAATGGAACCCCATCCATAGAGCTATGGATGACATGGAGTGAGTGCACTCCATAGGATCATGATTCTCATGGATGCATGAAGACACTCACTTATGGATGTGCAAAGTTGCAATGGAAGAAGAGAAAATATTATCCGCATGAGAAGTGGGTACAAAGCAGCAGCCTAGATTAGTTCAAGTCAGTTCAAGACCCAACCTATGCACCCTAGTGCTCCAAGATGAAGAATTTGAACCTCATGATTGGGCAAAAACTCTAGCCACCATGGACATAGCGGTCAATGAGGAACAATGGACCCCACACTATGATGAAGATGGCTATGACATCTTAGTCTTCATGATAGAATCAATAATGTATGATTTAGTTGTTGAAGAGTGTGAACCTCATATGAGTGAACCCAACAAAGATAGTGGCCACGATGAAGAGTCTATCCTCATGGAGCCTTTGTGTACTTCATAGGAGTACCTCTACCTGATAGAAGTCAGAACTCGGGAAGAGGAAAAATCAAAACCAGAAGAAACATTGAAAGTAACCAAAAAGAAGAAAAAAAAGAAACCAAAACCTAATCTAGAAGGGGAAGAGACCCTCTTTGAAGTCCCAGAGAACTTCAAGAAGTATGAAATAGAAGATTGAAAAGTCATGATCAGGATGCCTAATAGGGAAGCACTCACAAGAGTGGCTTGCGATAACAAAGAGAGATCTATGTCTACACACCCATCATCTGATGCACTTGATTCAGTCTGAGACTCTTGAGAGCTCTCTTCTTCTTCTTCTATATCCACAAGAGCTCTATCTTCATCCAAGAACATACCAAATTCTACAGGATCATGCATAGATCTTCTTGTTTGCCCATGATTAGTTGTACCACATACATCTGGAAGCTTTTGCTTTATCATATTGATGGTTGCTTTTCTCAAGTGCCCTGTTTTTGTCAAGTGAAAATCATAAACAAGAATATCTACATCATCCATTTTAAGAGTGGATGTGCTTCAAATATTCTTTTTTTTTCTTGACCCTGTTCATTTGGTCTCACATACCATTTCTAAGTTATATTTACCTCTGAATGCATTACTACTTTTAGTGTAATACCAATGCACTATCAAAGCCTCTATTCTTCTTTGATCAATATCTTTACTAACCTCTAAAACTTTTGCAATCCAAAATGGTCTTGTAGCCTCATCACCATCAATAAGGACTACAATAAGTGCTCCAACATTTATTTCTTTTAAATTTCCTTGCCATCTTGCTTCGGCCTCTTTTGTCATCCTTGGGCATACATAAATCTTCCTTTCTAGTGGATTGATAAAACTTTGAAGTGCATCTACATTACATGCTTGGACCACATTCACTGACCTTTGTGTACAAAAATCCCATGTGAATGGAACATCAATTGGCCAATGACATGCAATCATATTCTTTAAAAATTCATCCCATCAAGATACATCTTGATCTCCATCGTATTTCTTTGCATGCTCAATATGTCTCTTCTTTTCAATAAGTACATGCATCCACCTTTTACTTTGATCAACCACATTTCCACATCTTTCCATATTGTTTTTATCTTCATATGGTGTTTGTTTTGCACCATACACAGACAAATCAAGCACTTGCAACAAGAATCGGCATCCATCTTTAGGCTCCCACCCAGGAGAACATGAATACTGCTTTGCAAATAAAAGGGTTATGTCATCAACCCTCCTCATCAAGAATACATGGTTGAAACTAATAGTGTGCAATGAGCCAAAACCTTAGCACTCTTATCAAGGCCTACTGAGCAAAAGTGCTTAAGGTAATAAATCTGTGTAAGGTGTTGAACTTTAGGTTTTGGAGTATATGCTTCTAAAATAAACTCAAATAATATTGGAAGAGTAAAAGCATTATTATGTGCCAACCTCTTAGAGAACATACTGAACATTTGATCAATGTGATCATGAGTGTGCCCAACAAAAAGGAAATTTGCCTTAACCTTTTGAAACACTTGTCTATCAAAAAGCATGCATAAATATCCAAAAACTATAGAATTTTTTTTCTCTCTTGTAGTATTATCAAGCTGCAAATATAGAGTCGGTGGCAAAAGACCCTTCCATGATTGCAAAGCCCGATGAATGATAGTAACCGTAAGGTTTGGATCATTATGCACATTCGGATATGTGAAGAAAACCTTGGACTTTACAGTTCCATTGTATACCAAAGCACCAACAAAATGCATTTGCACGAGGACTTCATCTCCAATGTCCTTAGGAACGCGATAAAAATGGGGCCAACAATAAACAAACACATATAATTCTCCAGATTTTTGAGTGCTTTACTTCGATGATGAATTGCTTTCTTTTTTTCCAAAGCTTGACTCTCATGATGGTTCCTAAGAAGGCTTTTAAAATTATCTTTTTCTTGTGGTGTTGTAGCCCCCTTTGCCATGTTCTTCAAAGTGGCACAAAACTAAACACTCACCCATTCTAACTTTTTGAGGAGTAGTCACATTATTAAACTCTTCCTTCCATAATCGAGTAAAGTGATGATACAACACATACTTTGCATTTCTACTTTCCATATCTTCTTTGTATACTTGAAATACTTCTCGACGAGTAAAATTATCTGACAAGTGTAACCTTCCAATTGTAGGCATAACCTCACAATGCAAGCTAAAATAGTTCATCATCCAATTCATTGCATGAAGTCCAACAGATCCTTTGGTCCCAATATGATATGTATCCAAAATGAGGTATATATTCATAAGCCCCTGTTGAACCTTATGTATTCTAAAATTTCCCACACCCATTGCAATTTTAAATGCACCCCTACAACATCGCATCCCTTGACTAAAGTAATATTCAAAAGCAATACGTGTTACTGACATGTTATCCTCAATCATTTGCATGTGAGAAACAAGGTATATATCCTACCTTTCACTATCTAAAGGGAGGAATTTCTCTCTTAGGTGCTTTAGTTTCTTCATTCCTAAGTTATACAAACATTTCAAACCACAACAATGCTTCACAATATCCAATGCAATTTGTCTATCTGAAATAAGAAATTGAAATCTTTTTTGACTTACTTTATGAGGCCTTCTCTTAAAATGTAGATTGAGCATGCTTTGTCTTTATTTCTCTTTTCTAACGTCCTTTGCTCCACATGCACTTGAATTAGAAGGGAGATCAATGGGTGCATCCAAAGGGAGAATAAGAGGTTCATTTACTTGAGCAACATTGCATTCAGAATCTAACTTAAATGACTCAACCGAAAACATAGAATGGCATTCTAAGGCATGGACATCACTCGTGAGGAAAGTATCAATTGAAAACAATGAATTTGGACTTCTATCAAGGTGACTAGAGGAACCGGATCCCCAGGCATCTACTAAAAAGATGGAGCTCATCTTCACTTATTTCAAAGAGAAATGAAGATAGTATACCTTTTTAAATGATGGAAGTGTAACATCAAGTGAAAGTGTCACATCAAAGAGATATGACAATAGATTGCCCAAATCATTATGGGTAGATATGAAGATTAAGAAAAAGTACAATCTCATCATACATCACTAACTGTGTGATTTATTTTGACCAAGTTTGACTTGACAAAGTTTTGAGATACATATTAGATAAGATACATAATAAAGTGTGGTATGTTGATCTCCTAAAAGAAAAAGTGTGGTATGTTGATCTCCTAAAAGAAGAAAGGAGACAAGAATGTGGAGAAAAGAGAGTCTAGTACTCCTATCTTAAAATTGGTGAGCACAAAGAAAATATTTGATGAAAAAGTGATAAATTAAATTCCTTGAGAGACACAACTAACTTTTTCATTTATTTTGGGACTTTATTTCCTGTGGACCTCAAATTACTTGCATATACTATTTAGCCTATTTCCTCATTTTTTTTTTACACCATGCTTTCTAGGTAACAATGATGAATTAAAATGCTCTACTCAAGATGTTTGAATTGTTAACAAAATAACATTTGAAGTGTTTTACTAGGCACAAAAAAACTATTTTGTGATGCTTTTCATCTAGGTTCATATTCCTTTAATTGTGGGATTATCAATATTCATTTAGTTGTTGGTTTATTGATTGTCCAAGGGTGGATTTGAAACTCTTTCTTAGTCAATTTGTGGATTATTGATTATTTATCATAGCCAATTGTGGATTTGAAACTCCTTCTCAGTTATATTTGTGATCAATTTCAACAACCTATCACATATATTGTAGTGCTATATCAGTTTTTCACTTTTGCTTGTCAAAAATGATAAGCTCTGGTTATTTTATTCCTTCTAATAGTTACAATATTCCCAATTTCAAAGGCAAACTACACTAAATAACAAAAGGTGGACTAACTCCCTTATCAGACCCTAAATTGGCATACCGATTGCTTTCAAAATTGGAATAACCTCTCTTATAAGACCCTAAATAGGCATACCTAGTGATTATTGGTTCAACTACTCAGTCGAGTTGGTTAATCTGGTTAGGGCCTAGTCTGATTCAGTTACATCTAGTCAATTGTTAGTTCAAGCCATGGAAGAGCCCATAAATAGTGGAGGAGGACATCAGTCTCATTCCTAAAATTTGTGCACCAAGAGACAGCAACAGAGAGCTAAGAGCTGAAGAGCACAGAGCCTAGCAAACAAGCAGAGAAAAGCAAATGGAGAAGAAGAGTGCTACCAAGAATCCTCAAAGGTATCCAAAATTCTTGCTTCAAAAAAGATTCCATAAAGATTCCCTTTTACTATTTTAGAAAATTCCTATATTTTTTGGCTCTAAAATTTTATTACATGCAAATTTTGTATTTTTCTACCTGCAAGTTGATGTCAGGCATCGACCTGGAGTTGCAAGTCGATGTCTGCCATCGACTTGGAGGCAAAAGTCGATGCTTGGCATCGACTTTCATAGACAACTCGATGCGAGGCATCGACTTGCACTTGCAAGTTGATGCCTGGCATCGAGTTGTCTATCAAAGTCGATGCCTAACATCGACCTGCACCACCAAGTCGATGCTTGGCATCGACTTGGAGGTGCAAGTCGATGTCGAGCATCGACTTCCAGGTGCAAGTCAATGCCTGGCATTGACTTGGAGGCACCAGTTGATGCCTAGCATCGACTTTGATAGACAAGTCAATGTCGCATTGACTTGCACTTGCAAGTTGATGCCTTGCATCGACTTGTAGGCGACTTGCCATTAATTTCCATGAGCTCTCTAGAAATGTACAAGTCGATGCCATGCATCGGCTTTGAGCTGCAAGTTGATGCTTGGCATCGATTTTCAGCTACAAGCCGATGCCAGGCATCAACTTTCAGCTACAAGTCGATGCCAAACATCGACTTTGGGCTACACGTTGATGCAAGGCATCGACTTTGGGCTACAAGTCAATTCCATGCATCGGCTTTAATATGGAAGTTGATGCCTGGCATCGACACTGTGTTGCAAGTCGATTTTTGGCATCGACTTCGTGCTGCAATTCGATGCCAAGCATCGACTTGTATCACCAAGGTCCATGCCACACATGGACTTAAAGTCGATGCTTGGCATCGACCTGTAGCTAAAAGTCCACATTCACAGAGATAGAACTAAATTTTTGCACATTTCATGGACACTAAGGGAAGAGTGGACAAGAGTGTCAAGAAGCTTAGGGTGACTCTGAGCATAGGAGAACAATCTCGTGAGAGGAGCATGGGTCACCCCATGAAAGGAAAGAAAAGCATGGCTTCATTATTCTCTGAGAGGGCAAGTAACCCAATTCCCATTTCAAAGGGCATAGCAACATAAAACCTATTGATGATGATCCAATGAGGAAGGAGAGTTTGAAAGAACTTGAGCTGAATAGTAAAGATCGACCACTATAGGACATTATAGCTCTTGGGTGGTGTCTTCAGTACATTGAGGAGAAAAACGCTACTCTTTTGGTGTCTGCAGGAGCCTATGGGAGGGGAAAGCTCATGACAACACAGGCTTTTCAGTATGGCTTGGTGTTCAAAGTAGATTATGAGGATGAAGATTCAAAAAACCTTATGTTCCTAGTGGAGACATCTAAAGGCTTAAGGAATGCAATCTACAAAATGGAGCTCTTGTGCCCAGAGTGTTGTGTGCCAAAGAAGCTTGCAGATATTTGCAGGGTCTATGAGAATGTTATCAGGGATTTAATGCCTTGGATCCAAGGGAACATAATGCCAACACAGCAAAAGAAGACAACCCCAATAAAGGCAAAGGGTAAGCAGTGTCTACAGAAGAAACCACTAAAAAAGTTGAAGAAAATCATAGATGAAGCATCCTCTAACTTGCATCAGGGATCTTGGGTACTAAACAGAATAGCATGAGGGAGGATATTGCCAAGAGAAAACTTGTCAGAAAAGGGAAGCCATTCTACCTTCCCATTAATATTATCCATAGACCACCAATTTTTCTAGTCACAAGGAGGAGGCCCCTTGAGATAAGGGAGCCACATAATCTGCATGTGCAAAGCCTAAAGAGAAAGATGAAGATCAATCCTCATGCAATTGTAGTTCCTTTTCTAGTGATGGTGGACCCAAATGAATGCAACTCTACGCATGATTTCAATGATGCTTTTTTTGAGGATTACATGTACTATATGATTGGTGGATCACACTCTACAGAGGTCCGTAGATAGCTGGTGAAGGAGCACCCCATAACATTCTTCTTTAGGTATGTAGAGTGCAAGATATATGCAGGACTTACTACTGAAGAGGCCAAGCTCTTGGCTTGGGACCATAATAACGACAATGACTACAGGAATAAAATATCATCCATTAAGCGGATTCGCTTCTTCCACCATGATATGAAGATTCTCTAAGGAAAGATGTTGGGAGAGTACATCCTAATCTGAGGAAGCAACGTCTTATTGAGTTGGGGATTGTTGTCAATGAGAATCTCAAATCAAATGCCTTGTGGGAATTCGACCATTGGTTTCAACTGGCATTCATAACATGTGAAATATGGGATCTCCAAGACAAGATTTTTACAATGTGGAAAAATAAGGAGTTTAAGGGACAAAAATAGAGGAAAGCAAGGCTAGATTTTTAGGTGGATGTAAAGGGAAAAGGAAAGAAACTTGACCTTTGCATTGAAGAGGCTGCTGAGGATATGAAGCTGACACCATGGAGAGCCCTATAAGGGATCAAGGATGATACTTTGATAATATCAACTTTATCAAGAGTGATTTCTAAGGATTTAATTCTTGAAGAGATGGTCACTAAGCTCAATAAGTAAGTAGGAGTTTCTAAAAGCTTCTTTGGTCTGTGTTTCTCATTACTGAACTTACTGGCTTTTATCCAAATGGGAATGTCATCACAAAGTATATATGATGATTCAAGAGGTAATGATGAAGAGGCTAGGATGCATACAAAGCATTGTCAGAATACTTTATACTGTTTCGTGACTAGGTAGGTGCTGCAAACTGGATTCCACTCTGTGTTGGTATAGTTGATGTCTGGCATCGACGTTTGGCAAGAAGTCAATGCCTGGCATCGATTCTCTGCTGAATGTCGATGTCTTGCATCGATTTTTGGCAAGAAGTCGATGCATGGCATCGATTCCCTACTAAATGTCGATGTTTGGTATCGAGTTCTCTGTGGAACGTCGATGCCTAGCATTGACTCTCTCTTGAAATTCGATGCCTGGCATTGATCTCTGGCAAGAATTGGATGTCAGACATGGAATCTCAACAGAGATCTAATGCCTAGCATCAACTTGTGAACAGGAAGTCGATGCCAGGCATCGACTTCTTGCCATAGGTCGATGCTAGGCATCGACTTCTTGCCATAGGTCGATGTCAGGCATCGAATTAAGGGGCCCATCATATGTGTGCCAATAATCATTCTTCTTCTCTTGTTTTTGTAGAAGCCAAAAAAGTCAAAGTCTGCTGATCTAAATGATGATTGTCCACCTCTATTCCTGGCTCATATTCAAAGGGCAAGGCACAAGAATTCTAGGCTGAAAGCTAAGGAAATTGATTTTGATGATGAGTCAGATTTGAAGTGTTTTTCCAACCCTCTAGACCCCCTTAGACCTATATATTACAATGTATATTGCAATGATGTAAATAATATGTGTACTATTGTACCTAGAAAAAATTACTCCCTTGTACTATCAAATATACCCTATGGGTTTATAATGATGGGCTCTATTAATGATGATGAGCCATTCAAGCACCCACAGATTCGAAAGATGGTTACAGATTTTGTAGACTTCACTTATCACCTTTATGGAGGATAGTGATTTTCCATAGCAGGGACCAATCCTTTTCTGTATCAACTGCTTTGAAGTCAAGATGTCATGTTGTGGAGTGTCTTACATGGTAATCTATCTTCATTTTGGTCTCTGGTTTATGCATAATGAACTCTATTTTACTTATGGTTTTCTTTGGTAGGGTAAAGACAAATGTGAATCATACTCCTTTGCATAGTTTTGTGAGTTCAATTGAATGCATTACAGTTGGGTATTATGATGAAGTAAGCAAACCAAGAGTCATAGAACATTGCAATGAGAACAGAATCTCCAATGTACTCATGTTCCCTGCAGTTACAAAGAAACTTTGTCATGTGGCTAGGGACAAGACATTGGTTAATCCATATCAAAATCCACAAAAATCGATTATGCGACTAATTCAGTTGTTTTCCAATAATGATGATTGGGTCCTTGACCTTTTCTCTAGCACAGGTAATTGTAGTTCTAATGGATCTCATTTACCATGTTTCTTGATGTGCCTCTAATTATTTTGCTTCCTTTTCAGGAATGACTCTCACTTTTTCATTAAAGATGTTCAGGCATTGGATAGCTGTAGAGAAAGATGAAGCTCAAGTGAGCTTCATACGAATGAGGATAAATGGGTTGAATGAATACCCAAATGAGGACCAAGAGGTAGGAAGGAAACACATAGCAGATACTAAAAGATTCCAAGCTGCTTCAAGGGAGCCTCTTCCACCACTTGCAGATGAACCTAGAGATATGGCTGACCTTGAAGAGCCAATTTTGGAGCAAGAAAAAGAGGCTATGAATTCTAAAGCTCAAGAAGATGATATTATGCATGAAGCTAAGGAAACATATGATCACCTTCTATTGTAGAAGCTTTTTATTTTTGTAAACAATATCTTGACTTGAAAAAGATATTTAATAGAAATACAATTCTAAGTATTTGTTTCAATTTGTGCTTATCTTTATCTATGCTGAGCTTTCTTGTCTAATCAATGTGTGGATATTGTTTAACATTTATGGTTGTTTAAGGTCGTCTTTTTGAAGTGTTAGTTAGAAAATGCTTTGTGGTATTCAATGTGGTATGCACAAAGCCTACTCTCAATGTCTCTACTAGACAATGACATGATTATTATCTAAATTGCCCTATGAAAAATATTAACAGTTTGTTCCATCTCATGTAATGCAAATTTTGAATAGCATTTAGACTCTTATCATCTGTGCTTCTAGAGATTTAAAAAAGTAAATGAAGAGGTTTCACTTATTATTATTTGTCTTGAATTTCATTTTTCTAGAGACGAAGATTATGATGTGAGGTACTTGATCGTAAAGTTACTTTTCTTGACCCTAAGAAAATTATTCTATCTAGTTCAAAATTCTAAGGTTATAAAATCAAGCTTCTTTCTGTTGTTTATGAGCAAGAGACAAGTGGTTTTCACTAAAGGTTGTGAAATGGACCACATGCTTTTGGTCTCCTTTGTTGTGACTCAGCGTTGAGTGGCAATAAGGAGTTTTATATTCACCAAGGAGGGAGGATTTGAACCGACAACCTCACTCTCACAAGGAAAGTGTTTTACCACTATACTATCTATTTGTGTTGTCACTCTAGTTATATATTCTTATATTTAAAACAACTTGCATCTCTTTCTTACTTTTTCAATTACTAAGAACAAACCTTCCTTTTACATTTGAATTCAAGCAATCTCAAAATTCTTTTTACATTTAGCAAGAGAGTTTTGTTCTCTATATATCCATGGACCCTATGAACACCATGGAGGATTTTGGTGAGTCACCTCTACCCGAGGTAACACTCGAGCAACAGCTTGAGCTCCTACGGCATGAACTTTGAGGCACTCAGGACGAGATATGACAATGCGACAAAGTACTCCAGAAGATGCAATCTGATGAAGATAACCTTACGAGGGTGGTAAAAGCTATTATCTTTGCCCAATTGGATGGCACATGTTCCAAGATTGGTGTTAAAAATTACCAATTTCTACGGTTTGATGGCAGTAAGGATGACCCTTTGATTCTTTCATGTTATCACAGTTCAACAATTTTTATACTGATGAAACATATGCTGAAAGTGAAAAAAGTCAAATTTTCCACTAATTATTTAGTAAGAAAAGCTCAACTTTGGTGGAATGTCCCGCATCATAGTACAGATCATCCAACAATGTGGAAGGCTTTGCAAGATAAAGTGAAAGATTCTTTTCTTTCTCCTCAATATCATTTACATGTTCAACGTGCATTGATAACCTTTACATGGAAGGAGGGTGACACGATCACTACCTACACGAAGCAGTTCTGGCAAAATTTATTAATGTTTTGAATGCTCGAAGATGTACACGATGATAGCTTGCGACGGAAACACAAAGATGGTTTGGAGGTGGGAATCCAAGCCAAGCTTCACACCCTACGACCTACAACCCTCAATGAGGCTATCTCTTTTGCCTATGATGCAGAGAAGGAATTTCAGTCCATAACTAAGTCAATCTATCTACAACAACCACGTCAATGACCAGTTTTTATTAAACCAAATTTTTGTATGAAGCGTACTTTTAATGCCTCATCTTACTCTAGGTTTCCTCGTCCTCCACAATTGAACTACTCGACTTCACCTGTTGCTTCATCTCTTCAACCTACCAAACCACCTACCCTACAAACTTCAATTGTGGATGCCTAACAGAAGCGACCACGTATCACCTGCTAGAATTGTGGTAAACCTAGACATACAAAATTAAAGTGCCGATTGCGACCTATTCACATGAAACCAACTGCAGTCCAATTGCATAACATGGAGGCCCATAATGAAGAAATTCCTCCTGTTTGGACAGAGGAAGCATTGGAGAAGGACTTAAGTACTTTGGGTAACGATATCTCTATTCATTCTTTACTTTGCATGCAAGGTACTATCACTAACAAACTGGTTAATATTTTACATGGAAATGGTAGTTCACATGATTTCATTTCGTATTTATTAGTACAAGAACTTAAATTAAAAACATTTCCTTGTATAAAGTGAAAACTGCATTTCAAAGTAGTCGTTATAATGTAATATGAGAAGTGCAAGATGTTATGATTAGCATAGGTCCATATATAGATGCACGAACATCTTTAATTGCACCTTTGCAATCTTACAATATTATACTCAATATGCCTTTTTTTCATCATTATAACCACGCATTGACTACCATACACATACCTTTAACTTTGAATTTAAAGGTCAAATCATTACTTTGTTTGTACGGCATGATTTCCAGTCATTTCCATTGATTAGTCATACTCAAGTAAAATGTGCATTTAGGAAAGGGTTCAATTCATGCATTTTTTTTGTCAATGTCATAAATGAGTATACTCATACACTTCCTAATGCACATAAACCTTTTGCAAGAGAACAAGGATTACGACCACCATGTGCTAGAGAGATGACTCCTCCCAACCTTATGCCTGTATATATAGCTACTCAAATCAACGAGGACCACAAGTGTAACTAGAGTCCACAAGTGCATGTGCAATCTCTTCCACTCCTTTCATATCTACCACTAGAGTCTACTAGTGGCTGGAGTGATCTTGTCCACTGGTTTAGTACCTTCCACTAGAGTCCACTAGTGGTGGTTGTACTCACCTCTCGAGTTAAGTCTCCTTGGACTCAAGTTAACTGATGTTAACTTGAGTTAGAAGGCTCTAGAGCTCTTAGGGAAAAATTCTCTCCCCATGCTCCCCATGGGGATTGAACTCAAGATCTCCTCCTTCACAATCATGAGACTTAACCACTAGGCTAAGTGGATCACTTGAATATGAGAGCACATGAACTTATGCTTGAGTCTATTCTTGAGATCTTTGGTCCTACAGATGAGTGACCAAACAGTATCCAATTTCAGATCTGTCTGAAGCAGTCGGATCCCTAGACCATAGACTTACTTTATTACACCTTTCATGACTACTTATAAGGATTGGTTTATGTCTGATTATCCCTCTGAACTACCACCATCGTGAGGATCCTTTGACCATAGCATAGACTTAATTCCTGGTAGTTCTCCTCCTCATAAAGCACCTTATAGGCATGGCCCACTACACCAAAAGGAAATAGAAAACCAAGTGAAAGACCTACTACAGAAAGGACTTATAAGTCCTCGTTCTTCCCCATTTGGAGCACCAGTTCTCTTAGTAGAGAAGAAGAAATAAAACTTATCAAATGTGCATTGATTATAGAGCCCTTAATAAGATCACGATAAAGAATAGATACCCTATTCCTCGAATAGATGATCTCTTAGATAAGTTACGAGGAGCTTGTATCTTTAGTAAAATTGATCTTAAATCGGGATACCATCAAATACGTATGACACAAAGCGATATTTTTAAGACTGTATTTAGAACTCAAACCGGCCATT